>CAMZMU010000108.1:31331121-31787038 GCA_947311845.1 Poa pratensis | reverse complement strand
CCGTTTGCTTGCTTCCTTCGCGCCGAGGTCTTCCTCCTTCCAAAATACTGACGCTGTATTTTTCCATAATTTTGGACAATGTTTGGGTCCCTGAAACATAAAGGAAAGAAATAGGGTTTTCTGCCTGCCAGGGTTTAATTCCATTAAAAATAGGAAACAATTGATTTATTTCCTAAAATCTTAAATAACAGTAAATATAACCCTTATATGATGCAAATATGATTGGAATATGTGTGATATAGTGCAAAGTTCATGTATGCATTTTTACATGCAAAACAACATCCCCAAGCTTAACCAATACTCATCCTCGAGTATGAAGGTGATAAAACTACATGGGCTTTGCAATATAGCACTAACAATGGATATCAAGATGATTGCTATGCTACATAGAGTCAAATGATTCATCCTTCAAAGGAGTACAATATGCAAAACAGTTTATGATGTGATATCAAGTATTCAATGCAAGGATGTTCAATGATAGTTCACAAAGTGTAACATAACAAATAGTAGTATGGACATTCTTACTTTTGCATACATGTGGTCCATAGAGCGATGATGAAAATCTGAAAATGTTTGGTGGACACTTTGGAAAGATGAATAAGTGAGTAGAGGTAAAGCATGCATAAGTTTTATCTAACCTCCAAACTCTCCTACTTAAGTTAATGATTGCAATGTGGTAATACTTGGTGTCAAGCTCTCATTCCCCTATCATGCATCTTGAAATGATTATGGTTTAATGTGAGAGCAAATATGAGTAGTGTGCTTGACAAAGTAAAGGTTGGATGTCTCATGCCCCTTGAAACAAGTACCTACACCATTAGTTACACAACTTGGAAAAGCAAGTTCAAGTTATCTATCATTGTAAGTAAATAGTATCATCAAGAGCGTCAATGGGGTACCTCTTGTCCCAGGATATGGAGCAAGCCCATATCAAAATGACAAGACAAGCAAACAAGATGAAAAAGCTCAACACCCTTTTTATTACATTGGAATAGCTTTTTATTGTAAGGTGTGTGATAGATAATTCACCATAGCATGTAAGTAAAATTTCCACCATGAATAATTGCATGGCTTAGATTAGCGGCCCAGGCGTCTCTCTAACCATTTTATACAAACTCATTCAAACTAAATCTTTTCCCCTTATTTCACCATGAAGGCATCCATAGACAAAAGCACATGATATCAACTTAAATGGAGCATGTTGAAAGCTTTGCATGTGACAACACATATGGGCTAACTCCCACCTTGACATTTATCAAGCCACTAGCATCATAATCTTAATCACAATGGTCATATTTTATTTATAGCAATGATAGTAAAAATGTGCATCAAGTTCATGAGAGCTATAACCAACTTTCCCATGGCAATCAATAACATAATCATTTTCATTCAGAGGTATAGATAACAAAATATCATGATGAACATACTCGGAATAGCATATAGCTAGTAGGTAGATATGGTGGAACTCACTGAATTAACTTTGGTTGAAGGTGTTGGAAACAAGTTTTGACTTGTTAGAGTTTTTTGGCAGCAAAAGGGAGAAAGTTGACCAACTAATGCATGCATGAGTGTCCATAGAACTAACTAATCCATGTTAAAACCAAGCAAATACAATCAGCACCAAAACATGAATAAGTTAATAGCTCTTCAAAGATTTGCAAACTATTACTCATAAACAAGCTCATGAATCATGCAACTATATGTATCGTTAAAAATCAACTCAAACATCCCTTTTCCCAATCTTATAAAAGCATCCAACATATTTCACCCCATATTTCGAGTAGCTCTCCCATATATAAATGATAGTGTGGTGGTCTCTCAAAACAAATCAAACCAAAACAAAACAAAAGACCTCCAAGTTTATGCGATAAAGTTTTTTCGATCGAAAAACAGAAGTTGGACGTGCGCAAACCGAGAGTGTGCAGATCCAGAGGGGTTTGTCTTCACATCCCCAAGCTTATGGTCTTCACCATCCTTGGATAACTCTTGGTGCATCTTCTCCAATCCCTGTGAAAAAAACTTCAAAACACCGTTTCTCCCATTTCTTTTCTGTGGGGTGCATTATAGTGGATAAACAAATATGTTTCTTGCTGCATATATCCTTGAACAAAAATTCATATGAGATGTCCAGAAAGTGTATAATATTGTATGCCTACTCATAAACTCAATTGGATCGAAAAGATTCAACTTAAAAGCTCAAAGCATGCATCAAACAAATGGGACAGAATCTGTCCAGAAAAACAGCAGCAGTAAAACGTATTTTTCTACCCTACCAACTTTCTCGAAAAATTCCGAAACAAATCATGCATACATAGGATGAAAAGTTAAACTACAGTTCAAATATGAGCTCATTAGGAGTTACATAATAAGACTAAAAATCAGATCGGCACTGATTCGTGCAGGAATAAAATCTCCGAACGCTATAAGCAACTTTTTCAAACCAAAAAGGGTAAAACTTGGCACTTTATTGAAAATTCCAGAACCAAAACTAGACACAAAGTCTCTGTTACAGCAAGAGGACATAAAGAAAATCACACAAAAAATAACCGGGTATGCCTCCCGCAAAGCGCTTTCTTTATAGCCATATAGCTAGACTTCTTGTTGTTTATTGTGGACGAATCTCATGAGGGAGCTTGAACTTTGGTGGTTCCCTCTTCCTTGGGAAGTGTTCCATGCACTTCTTGTGTGGGAACTGAAACTTCACATTCCTTCCTTTGAATCAATGATGGCACCTGTGGTACGAAGAAAAGGTCTTCCAAGAATAATAGACTAGAGGTTTTATTCCCCATATCCATGATTAGAAAATCCACAGGCACAAAAGTCATATGTAACTCCACAAACATCACTTACTTTTCCTAAAGCATGTTTAATAGAGTCATCAGCAAGTGCAAGTTCAATGGAGCATTTTTTCAAGATTTTTTAATTCAAGCACTTCATATAGTTATTTAGATAAAACAGAGACACTAGATCTAGATCAAGTATAGCATGGTGTGTCTCTTTTCCAATATATACTAGTATCTTAGGAATCCACATATCCCAAGCTTAGGATATCATAGCCTCTTGGTTTACCTAGCAATCTTTTCTTTCAAGACATGATTAGCAATATAAGAACCAAGCCAGCTTGATTAGTGTTGATGGAAGGATCACTTGCAAGTTTTTGTAAGAATAGATATTAATTCATGCAAGCTACAATTTTCTAAGTCAAGCAAAGGATCCTTGACTTCACTAAGCATTTTAACTTCCTCAACTTCTACCTCTTTCATTACCCCAATAGATTCTTTAGCAATACTCTCTTGCTCATGAATGTGTTCCCAAGACTTATTGATAACCTCTTGGCAATATTTAATTGTTTCCTCATGTTTTTGGGCTGTAATGATGCTCTTTAATGATGAGACTTCCTTAGTAAGATGATCTACCCTTTCAAACAAGGAGTCTTGTTTTTCAACTTAGAGATAAATTCCTTATTAAGCTCCTTTTGAGTAAGGATGGCAATGGGGCGGGTTGGGCGGATATACCAAAACCAGATCCAAATCCAATCCATCAGGATCACTATGGCCTGCCGACGAAGTATCCATGGGCATGGATGTCTCCCATATCCAAATCCGCCGGATATCCGGATATCCATGGATATCCACAAGTAATGTATCGGAGTATAAAATAAACAATATTTCAACCACAAAGTACTTAAAATATGTAGAATCTCAAATAAATTACACCACAAAAAAAAACATAATCGATTCATATCAATCTCACGAAACATAGCCAATACTTCTTATTACAAGTTTCCAACACAACAATTCATGCATTCAAAATATATAGTAAAAGATAGCAGCAATGTTGTCTGAATATTGGATTATTGGAGCCTCATTCTTGAGTGACAATGGATTCATTGGCATCCATTGGATATTCCGTGGAGCAAAATCTTTGTCCGTGCCCAACACCATGAGTTAACGGATATCCGCCCCATGAAATCCATGGCAAAACTTCCCTCCAAACCCACATCCACCGGGTCGGATATCCATGTATACCCGACTCCATGGATAAAGTTGCCATCCAGTTTTGAGTTGATATAAAAGATCTAATGGTGTTTTCCAAGTCACTAGAAGCAATACCACTAGAAGCTTATTTATTTGGCACATATGGGGGTTTATTGTAGGAGTTATAATTGTTGTTACCATACGTACCCATTATTACCATAGTTCCTAAAGAAGTTGACATCAATATTTTTAGAATTGTTACCACAGTTCTTGCAAAGGAACATTTTCAACACTAGGTTTATTAAGCAAAGCAAGAATAGTATCCATTTTAGATGACAAATCATTAGTTTCCTCAATAGAATTTACTTTACTTATATGGGTTGGGTGCCCTATCAGTATGCCATTACTAGTTTTGCAAAATGCTTCCATATGTTTTTAGCTTCTATTATAGTCTTACTCATAAAAGCACCCCAGCAGCAGAATCAAATATATTTCTAGACATGTAGTTTATCCCATTGTAGAAAGAGTGTATATGGTCATTCATTAACTCCATGTGAGGGACAAGTTCTAAGCATAAGTTTTATCCTATCCCAAGCATAGCAACATGTTCATTTTCATTTTGCCTAAAAGAAAGAATGTTGTTTTCTATTTTGCAAAATTTTGACAGGGGGATAATATTTCTTAATGAAAGCTTCTTTTAGATCATCCCAAGTTTTAATGCTATCAATAGGTAATGAATGCAACCACTGTTTAGCTTTTCCTCTAAGTGAGAAAGGAAATAACTTCAGTTTTAGGATATCACTTTCCACATTTTTAAACTTTTGCATGTCACATATTTCAACAAAGTCATGAAGATGCATAGAGGCATCCTCCATAGCACTACCACCAAATTGTTCCATAGTTATCAAGTTCAACAAACTAGGACTTACTTCATAACTCCTCAGCATTTATCTTAGGTGTGGCAATAGCTCTAGCAATAAATTGATCATTTGAGTGTTTGTGTAGTCACACAATTTAGTTCTTCTCCCATTTTGGCAAGTTTTTTTGTATTTTTTTATTTTTCTATGCAAAACTGAAAATAAATATGCAAGCGGAATATGTATGCAATGACACTAACAAAACAAATAAATTGCTTTGTAAGTAAAGATGGATAAGATGGTGCTCACGTAGGTGCAACCCCAACTTAGGTGTTAAGCACAAGTTGGTGAAGTTGACTTCGTTGTGAGATGAATGCGATGATGCACACCCTTGGATTAAATCTCTCAGCTATGATTCCCCGGCAACGGCGCCACAAAACATTCTTGATGGCCTTCACGTAGTTACCCACAACGGCGCCAAAAACACTTGCTAGCCCTTCGCGTGGTTACCTGCGTGAAAAGTAAATGGGTTAGGTTGAGACTCCAAGTGCAGAAGTGTGTAGTAGTGGAAGACTTGTTTTCCCACGAGGGATGACTCGAGGGTTTATATCGAACTCTCGGGGATCAGTAGTGAAGATAATCTTCTTATCCTTCTTTGGTTACCTACAAAACAAAGTTAAATGTTTTGGTCCTCAACCTCACCTGTGGTTGTCAAGCACAAGGTGTAAGAATGATATCAAGATAGTTATGCAATGCAAACAGGAAATAAATATGCAATGGTGGTGGCTACAATGGTAAATGATATTTTTGGGTTTTTTAATGATGTATGCAAGATGAAAAGTATTTTTGTATTTTCGGATTTAATGATGGCTGAAAATAGAAAAGTGGTATATGGTGTTGGAAAGGTGTTTATTATGATTAAAAATGGACCGGGGTTCATGGTTTTAAATGCACTCTCTCTTTAAAAGTGGCAGACAATGGAACACACACAGAATTAACATATGAGATTTGCAACACAAAGTTTAAACAAGTTACTTAGATATTGGGCATCACGTCCTAACATAGAGACCATTTGGTTATTAGTCTCTCTTATTACTCCACCAAGTGCGAACCAAATCATAACACCTCAGTAATTAAGATGACTCAGAGTATAGCATAAGTTTCATGACATGAAGTGAAAATAAGAACATGCTTGGATCTAGTCACAAGAAGAAGCTTGTCACCCTCAACCCTTGCAGCATGGTATTTTTGTTTATCCCTAGTGAGGTAACAAAGTAAGGTAAACACCCAAGTGGATCGCTGACGCGGGGTATCCTCACCAAATCCCATGGTTAAGGACCTAGGGTGAGATTATGGGGAGAGAACGTGGTAGTGTTGGTAGTTTCGTCGGCTGACAATCAGAGCAAAATTTACCCAGGTTCAGGCCCCTTGGGTGGAGGTAAAGACCTACTTCCTGCTTGTTTGTTATTGATCATGGAGATTATTGAGTTACAAGGAGGCTCCGGCGAGATGTCGATCTCGCAGAGCTTTGGTGGTTCGAGTATGGCTTGGTCCCAGATCGGCGCCCCTCCCGGCCTTTAAATAGGCTGGGTCTCGGACTTAACGACCTAGTTTACACATAGGAAGTTCTAAACCGACTATGCCTATGTCTAATCATTGAGGGTACTCCATCTTCTTGGGCCTTGTGTCTTTTGGCTTCGAATAGACTCTTCGAATGATATTTGATTAAATCGCAAGTTAGCCAGGATCTTATTGTGGTGATCTAGCATAGACATTCACAAATCTCAGAAAGTACAACATGAAGCTCAACCCCACAAAGTTCGTTTTCGGAGTACCAGCAGGGAAGCTATTGGGATTCATAGTATCAGAAAGAGGCATTGAGGCCAATCCTGACAAGATAAAGGCCGTGATGGATCTCCAAAAGCCAGAAAAGATAAAAGATGTACAGCGGCTTACTGGTTGCGTAGCAGCTTTGAGTCGCTTTATCAAGATTGGGAGAAAAGCACTACCTTTGTACATACTGTTGAAAAAAATCAGACACCTTCGTTTGGGACGCAGAGGCCGAAGCTCTGACAGCCTTGAAACATCAATTGACAAATGCTCAGTTTTGGCGGCTCCAAAGGATAAAGAGCCAATGCTACTATATATAGCGCAAATCACGCTGTGAGTGCTGTCATGGTTGTGGAGAGACAAGAAACAGGAAAGGAATACCCTGTCCAGAGACCAGTAATATACGTGAGTGAAGTCTCACAGCTTCCAAACAGCGTTACCCACAGTGGCAGAAGTTGGTGTTTGGAGTGTTCATGGCGAGTCGCAAGCTGAAGCACTACTTCCAGAGCATCCAATAACTGTGGTTAGTACACCATTGGCAGATATCATTCGTAATCGAGAAGCTACTGAAAGTCGCTAAGTGGGCGATCGAGTTGGGACCACATCACATCAGCTACGAGCCGCGAACATCAATTAAGTCGCAAGCCTTGCAGATTTTATCAACGATTGGATAGAAATCCAAGTCGCTCCAGCATGGCAGAAACCAAATACTGGACCATGCATTTTGATGGGTCAAGAAATCGCAAGGCTCGGGGGCTAGTTGTTCTGACATCTCCCAAAGGGAGACAAGCTGCGGTATGTGTTACAGATACACTTCAACTGCACAAATACGTGGCGGATACGAGGCACTGCTTCATGGTCTACGTATAGAAAGGAGATGAACATCAGTCGATACGCTGTTTTGGCGATTCAGACTTGGTGGCACAGCAGTCTCCGGAACGTGGGACAGCAAGGATGCGAACATGGCTGCATATAGGAGAGAGTGACAGAATTGCTGGACATTTCACTGGATACCAAGTTGAACATGTTGATCGGAGACAAAATGAAGCGCGGATGCCCTGTCTCGGCTTGGATCCAATAGACAGTCAGTCCCACCCAATGTTTTCCTGATGAACTGCACAATCCATCAGTCAAACCTCCAGCAGAAATTGACATTGCAGAGCCAGAGGATGACTCAACTTTAGTCGCAGCCCTGCATGAACAGCCAGGATGGACAAGCCATACATGGCATATTTAAGTCGCGGAGTGCTGCCGGACGATGAAATTGAGGCGCGCAAAATCATACGACGATCAAAGGCTATACAATCATCAACAATGAATTATACAAGCGCAGCGTATCAGGAGCATTCCAAAGATGTGTCTCACCAGAAGAGGGACAAAAATCTTGCACGAAATTCATTCAGGCGATTGTGGCCATCATGCTTCGTCAAGATCTTTGGTGCAAAGGCGTTCCGACATGGATTCTTCTGGTTAACAGCATTAGCAGAGCAGAGCAAATTGTCAGAGTGTGCGATGGATGTCAAAGATACGCTAGGCAAGATCATATGCCAGCCAAGCACTTCGCACAATACCCATCACATGGCCTTTTGCCGTATGGGGTTTTGACATGGTAGGGCCTTTCAGACGGTCTTCAAACGGAAAAACTCACCTCTTAGTCATGGTGGACAAATTCACAAAGTGGATAGAAGCAGAACCTGTGGGAGATTGCGAGGCTGAAAACAGCAGTCAAGTTCTTGAAGAAGGTCATATTCCGCTTCGGTTACCCCATAGTATCATTACGACAATGGGAGCAACACCTCTGAAGGGGCTACACAGATATTTTGCGCAGACAATGGATAAGATTGGACCTCACGTCAGTAGCACACCCCAGAGCAATGGACAAGCTGAGCGAGCTAACCAGGAAATTCTCCATGGAATTAAGCCGCGCCTTATTGAAAAGGTCGAGGCATCTCCAGGATGTTGGGTGAAGAACTGCCAGCAGTACTGTGGAGCTTGAGAACAACCCCTAACAGATCCACATGATTTACACCATATTTCATGGTCTATGGAGCAGAAGCAGTCATGCCCAGCGATATCATACATGATTCACCAAGAGTTGCGGCTTACATCGAGACAGATAATGAGATAGCTCGCGACAAACTCGGTGGACACATTAAAGAGGTTAGAGACTTGGCAGCATCAAGGTCAGCGTATATCAACAAGACTTGCGACTATCATGCCAGACGCATCAAAACCCGCACCTTTCAAGAAGGCGACCTAGTACTGCGACTTAAACAAGATCACAAGGGAATGCATAAGCTGTCCTCTCCATGGGAAGGACCCTACATCATCAGCAAGAAGCTAAACAATGGGTCGTACTACCTGCTGGATGTAAGGAAGAAAGCAGCGAACGCCATGATTTCGAGGATCGTCTCGAGGCACCTCGCCCTTGGAACGTCGCGCACCTGCGACCGTACTATACATAAGAAAAGGCTAATCAGAGCCAAGCATCATCCTTTCCACTTTATAGCTGAGTATCATCACAGCCACTCAGGGCTAGAATTCAACTTGGTCGCCACCTACGCGACCTATGCAACATCTGATCGCCACCCAGGCGCGATCGACCCTTGTATCAGAAACCGGCTGCCACCTAGGCACGGCCGTAAACTTTGTATCATCTCTGGTCGCCACCTAGGCGCGACCGACCCATGTATCACCATGGATCGCCACCTACGCGCGATCCAACCCTATGAATAACACTCGGTTGCCACCTAGGCGCGACTTATGTGTCATCATAATCAAAGCTTATCATAGCTTAGCCTATCATGGCAATATCATCATGTTTCTTGGGGTCTTGTTACCCTGAAACAGCCAATTTATTGGCAATTATCAAATTTGCCTTAAGTTGGATTGCTACTCGCATTATGTGGCCAAAGTACTGGGGTGGGCGTCAATCGAGCTTGATTGCCTATCATGGCCGCTCTCGACCCTGAACACACATTTCCTAGGAAATACTGAGTCGCGCGAGTGCCCACTTAAGGATTCAGATGGCCTAACTAGAGGTCGATGTACTGCTTATAGTACGGCAACACCAATTACAATTACTTGTATCTTAACAATTGTTTTTTCATGATATCAAGTTACAGGTGATGACCTTCAGAGTTCTCTGAGAAGAATTGAGTGATTACCACATTACATCCTCTCAATCTTGGGGGCTACATCATATTATCATCAAAAATTTGAAGATGGGTCATCAAGTTCTGAAGCTATCAGGATACTCTAACAAAGAAGATCACGAAGTCAGATGATCTTCCAGGTGCGAGTCAATGCCAAACTTGCACAATTATAAGCCGCGAAACAAGGAAAAGCGCGGCCTAAGCATTCAAGATCAAGAAATACTATGAAGTTCAGGCCACGCTTGGGGGCTAATGTCGGGGGAATACTTTCTGGATTAACCCGCGGCCCAGTGCGACTTAACTTACTCGCACGGACGAAGGCCCACTTGGGGAACAAGCCTAATATTGAACCGCCATAAGGGAAAGATCTAGAAGACATATCCCGAAGGACGTGAAGACCAAGTAGTCTCCGAGTAGGCCTCTGTGGATGTATTCCTTATGGGGAAGTTTCCTTTTGTAACCTAGCGAGCCTCTATGTATATAAAGAGGACTCGCAGGACTTAGAGGGGTCAAGCTATCAAGCCCTAAACCCTAGCTCATACGGCGAGTACCAGATCGGATTGCCTCCATTGTAACACCTCTATTATCATATCAATACCAATCTAGGGTAGGCAGGAAGTAGGTCTTTTACCTCACATTGAGGGGGCCGAACCTGGGTAAATCTGTGTTGATCTTTGTTCCTGCGATCCCAAGCTCGGAGATGCTTGACTCGCATAATCCCACACCTACGAAGTCATCTATGACACCTGACGTGACAAACCCACGACACCTGACGAGGCCCATGACAAAAGCATCCATGGCCATATCTTCTGAAACTACTCCAACTGAGTTACGTATCTCGGTCCATCGTCTGATGTATGACCTCAACGTTTCGTCTAACCGTGAACACAAGCTCGGAGCTCCTCAAATGTTTTGGTCGCTCACATAGAGGCTCGAAGTTTTTGATGAAGTCATTACGGAAGTGATCCCACGAGTCATATTTTGATGAAGGTAGGGCCTTGAGCCAGTCACGGGCTGTGCCTTCGAGCATGAGTTTGTGTTCGTGCCGCGCTGGCACGCAACAGCCAGCCTGTAGTCTTCTAGCCACCCAGAAGGTTCCTATCGACCCGTGTACTTGGGTTGTTCGGATGTGAGTTTGAACCCTTTGGGCATCCGCGTCTCGCGGACTCGTCGAGTGAAGCATGAATCCCCATGTGACTGAGGCTCCGGATCAGAGTATGAGTCACTGCTATAAGATCTGCGTGATCTGCTCCTGGACCTGCGCCTACGCGAGCTGCTTCTTTCCTTCGAGTGGTGGCGGCGACCACTGTGATTATGCTCTTCACGCCGTGTGCCAACGATGTCATGATCTCGACTCCCTCCTGGAGCTGTTGGAATTTGGCGTATAGCCTTTGCTGCTAAGGCGAGTGATTTGGTCTGTTGGCGATGCAATTTTGCGTTGGGGTCATCAGCTGGAGGCTTGATAGCCTCGAGGTATGCTGCGGCGGTGAAGAGAGCACCCGCGGCAGTTTTGGGTACTGGAACTCCTTCCGCGTCGTATGTCATGTAAGAGTTGCCCAGATTGCGGTGAGTGCCGCCCTCTCCTCCGGCGAGAGGTGTGACAATCTTGATCTGGGTCTTGTGTCTGCTTGCCCAGTAGAGCTCAGGGAGAGCTGCCTTCTGCGCGCACTCGACAAGCTAGCTTGCTTTTTACGTTCTTCAAGTGTTGCTCTGATCTGCTGCAGTCGAAGCGTTTCCTGCCAGGTGAAGTACTGGAAGGTCAAGATCTCCTCCCGTGTTGCGTCTATAGGCATCATTGTGCACTCCTTAATG
Source organism: Poa pratensis (assembly GCA_947311845.1). Lineage (NCBI taxonomy): Eukaryota > Viridiplantae > Streptophyta > Magnoliopsida > Poales > Poaceae > Poa > Poa pratensis. The sequence continues at coordinate 31,775,407 of CAMZMU010000108.1, read as the reverse complement.
ACTTTGTCTGCTTTTGCTGCCATCTCAGCAGTGATTGTGAGAGTTGTAACTCCGTCCGGCATGGTGACCGTGCACGGGAATTCTGTAGGCATGCGGGTGGCCGCAGCTTCTGATGATTCTGCGGCGAAGGCGACGTAGACCTGCTGGGGTATCACCCGAGGGTATGTGTGTGCGCCTTCAAGTCCCACCATGGACCTGTCGTCATCATCTAGGCTCATGTCGGAGTCGATAAGCCCATCGAGTGATCCGTCTGGACGGATTTCGCTGTCGATGCCTTCATCGCCTATGCTCATCTCGATGTCGGCGAAATCATTATGGATCTCGAAGTCGAGGTTGTTGTAGATCTCGGAGTCGACGTGGCTGTCGATATGAGTGTCGGGCTCGTCGAAGTCGCTGAAGGAGATCCCGCAGTCGAAGGTGTCATCGAGTGGTAGATCGAACTCGGGATCGTTTGTGGGGTATGCTGATTCGGCCTCCTCTCCTTGGAGTTCGTTGATGATTTCGTTCATCTCTCGAGTCGACATGGTTGTTGCAGATGAACAAGCTTGGAGATTGGCGATGGTATGGGCGCTGATGGATCCACAGCCGAAGGTGTCGCAGCCGATGTAGTCTCGGGTGCGGAAGTCGTGAGTTGGCGTGAATCCGTCAAGTCCTGCACACCAAGCTTGTTGACAAAAAAATTGAACGAACCAACGGTTAAACCCAAACCTGACTCGAGATCGGAGAAGGCCTCCTGAAATTCTGGCGAGTGCGGCTCAAAATCCATCAGAGGATCTGATGCACTTTTTGCGGGTGAAGCTGGCGTGTCGCCATTTGTCGAGTGAGCCGGCGAGTTGCCGTGTGCCGCCTGAGTTGGCGAGTTCTGGTTTGTTGACGCAGCCGGCGAGTTGCCGTTTGTAGATCCGATCGGCGAGTCACCGACTTCTGATGGAACCGAAGAAACCGTGAGTCCAGCACTATTCTTCCCCACAGACGGCGCCAATTGACAAGGGGTATCCTCACCAAATCCCATGGTTAAGGACCTAGGGTTGAGATTATGGAGAGAGAACATGGTAGTGTTGGTAGTTTCGTCGGCTGACAAGCAGAGGCAAAGATTTACCCAGGTTCAGGCCCCTCGGGTGGAGGTAAAGACCCTACTTCCTGCTTGTCTGTTATTGATCGTGGAGATTATGAGGTTACAAGGAGGCTCCGGCGAGATGTCGATCTCGCAAGAGCTTTGGTGGTTCGAGTATGGCTTGGTCCAGATCGGCGCCCCTCCCAGCCTTTAAATAGGCTGGGTCTCGGGAGTTCTTAACCGACCTAGTTTACACATATGGAAAGTTCTAAACCGACTATGCCTATGTCTAATCTTGGAGGGTACTCCATCTTCTTGGGCCTTTGTCTTTGGGCTTCGAATAGAATCTTCGATATTGGGCCTCAGTCGTCACGTGCACCAGGTATCCTCATGGTAGGGTACCCGAGATGTATACCCGATTCTTCGAGTCAGACAAGTACTCGGGTGCTACTAACATGGATATACATCTCGGGTACCCTACCATGAGGGTACCTGGTGCACGTGACGACTAAGGCCCAACAACAAAGAGCCTATTCGAAACCCAAGACAACAAGCCTAAGAAGATGGAGTACCCTCCAAGATTAGACATAGGCATAGTCGGTTTAGACTTTCCTTACGTGTAAACTAGGTCGGTTATGAACTCCCGAGACCCAGCCTATTTAAAGGCTGGGAGGGGTGCCGATCTGGGACCAAGCCATACTCGAACCACCAAAAGCTCTAGCGAGATCGACATCTCGTCGGAGCCACCTTGTAATCGCATAATCTCACACGATCAATAATAGACAAGCAGGAAGTAGGGTCTTTACCTCCACCCGAGGGGCCTGAACCTGGGTAAATCTTTGCCTCTGCTTGTCAGTCGACGAAACTACCAGTACTACCACATTATCTCCCCATAATCTCAACCCTAGGTTCTTAACCATGGGATTTGATGAGTGTACCCCTCGTCAATGTTCGAACAAAATTCAAAGTGAACAGAAACTAAGATTGAACAATTTTGAAAATGTGAACAAAAATGTTTCGAACAGGAACTATGTTTTGAACGAATATCAAAGTGAATAGAAAAAGTTTGAATGATTTTAGAAATATGAACATGAATTTTTTTTGAACGGAAACTTTGTTCGAACGAAATTCAAAGTGAAGAGAAAATAAATATTTTGAACGAAACTATGTTTGAACGAATTTCAGAGTGAATGAAAAAATGTTTTGAACGAAAACTATGTTTGAACGAATATCAAAGTGAACAGAAAAGAAATTGAACGATTTAATAATGCTAAAAAAGTTTGAACAGAAACTATACTATGTTTTGAATGAATTTCAAACTGAACAAAAACTAAGATTTGAGCGTTTTAAAAACGTGAACGAAAAACTGTTTACGTATTTCAAAAGTGAGTAGAAAAAATGTGAACGGAAATAGATTGAACTATTTTTCAACATGGATATATGCGTTGGAATAGAAAATAGTTTTCGAAAAAGGGTAGGGTAGGCGAACAAAAACTAAATTCTGAGCGATTTTGGAAATATGAACGGAAAAATATTTAAAAAGGGGTAGGCGAACAGAAAACAAATTGTTGAACGATTTTGAAAACGTGAAAAAAAAATGTTCCAACGGAAAATTTGTTTGAACGAAATTCAAAGGGATGGGAAAAAAGTGAATAGAAAAAGTTTTAACCCAACTTTTTTTTAGAAAACTCTTGAACGATTATATCGAAAACAATATTTGAATGATTTTAACGCAAAAACAAACACGGGAAAAAGTGTTTGAAAGAAACAATATTTGAATGATTTGAACGCAAAAAGACATTTGAATGATTTCCCAACATAAAAATTGAATAGAAAATGCTACGCGAACAGAAGGACATATTGAACGAATTTATGAAAATGGATAAAGTGTTTGAACAAAATGTTATTTGAACGAAATGGTCAGTTTGAAGGTTTGCCCTAAAAAGGATATTTTAACAGAAATGATACATGAACGAAAAAAAATTTGAACAGAAAAAACATTTGAACAAATTATAATTTGAACAAAAAAGTCAATTTGAAGATTTCTTTAAAAAACGGATATTTAAACATAAATGAGACGTGAGCAAAAAATAATTTGAATGGAGATAACGAATGTTTATATGAAAAGAATTGTGAATGCAGAAAAAGTGTTTGAACAGAAATTATATTTGAAAGATTTTATGATTTTAACCTAAAACAACATTTGAACGATTCCCCTAAAAAATTGAACAGAAAATGTTACGCGAACATAAACTACTTTTTGAATCTATTGAACAAACTTTTGAAAACAAATTTTCAAAATAGGATAAAAGTGTTTGAATATAACATATATTTGAACAAATTATTTTTTGAATGAAGGAGCGAATTTGAAGGTTTCCTAAAAAGGATATTTGAACAGAAATAATATGTGAAAAAAAATACTTCGAGTTGATGAAGCCAAAATAATACATAATTTTTGTCCTTCCAGGTGTCCATCTCCTCGAACAAATTATCAATACAAAGGTGCGCAAGATCAAGATTCTGAACTTGGTGCATGTCCTTGTTTGTCAAAGCATACAAATACTTCGAGTTGATGAAGTTATAGGTCGAAGAGTATAAGACAGTGGCTATGAAAAATAAAACGAAGGACCAAATGAACACTACTTCATTGTTGGTGCCAAGCAATATGGACTCCAGGTGTTCGATAGGAATAGATTTTCCCTTTGAGGTATTGCAATCTGAGAGCTTCTACCTCACTGATAGTACCAGGGTCATCACTACCAAGAGCTTATGGAATGGTGCCAGATTGAAAACCGAAGACCTTGTCAACTATATGCTTGGTGAAGTGAATGGTCTTGTTCTTCATCTAATACACCTCCACTATGATATACAGAGTAGTCAACTAACCACTGAAGCAACCCTAGAGGAACCATCAAGTGATTGGGCATATTCATCATGTTCCCCATGTCACGGCTGGTGATGTAGCCCCTCTGAATGGGGTTAAGTTGTTTTACAACCCTCATAAACCTTAGCGAAGAAAACCTATGCTTGATTGTGGGAAGTGATTGCTGCACATCCGTAACAATACCTCCTGCAGAACATAAGAGAAAGCCACGGAAACATGAATACACACAGATGTTGAACATTGCTACATGTCATAAGAAACAAAAAGAACACTGAGCATGTAAAAACAACAATCTGGTGTTTCCCTGCCTCATCTCGCTCTCTCTCAGAAGGTGAGGCTACCTTTAGGTATAAAAATAGAAATAACAAATACATAAATGCAACTTCTGCATATTAGAAGATGCATATAAAACAACAAACAGTTGTCCCCCTGCCTCATCTCCTTCCCCCCCTTGAAGGTGAGCCTCCCTTTATAAACCACAAAAAAAGAACAAAAAAAATGCATTCCCTGCTTATTTAAAAAATGCACACTGAACATCCAACTAGTGTCTCCCTGCCTCATGTCCCTCTCTCTCGAAGGTGAGAATACCTTTTGGTAGAAAATCGAAAAAACAATAACACAGAATGCATCTTCTGCATAGTAGAAAATTTGTGTCTATTATGGAATATGCATCATAATCACATATGGCAATACCCCTAAGCAGCACAGAAACTGAAGGAACAGAGCACATATACTTCTAATTAGAACGTATCATATTGGAGAGAATTGGACAACAAAGGTTCAACTAATTACTTTACAACCGCTAACACCCATAGATCAGCCACGGAAATATCTGTATATCTGTTTGGGCTGCAACTCGCAAACCCTCTCTTCTTCTACCTCTCAACTCTCTCATGTCCTTCTCACAAGCACACAGCCATGATAGGAACTCAGAACACATACACAGGCACACACACTAGCCAAAGAAAAGAACGCTGAGACTCTCTCCTTTGGCAGCCACAAGTGCTACATTTTCGCTCTATCTCGTTGATCCAACCAAAGTGATTACAGGTGATTATATAGGCCACACGCACACACGGCCGGAGGCCACTCACGCCACTAACCCAACGCACTCTTCACCACTAACTACATGCACACCTATGACTCGCCTTTTCAGCTAACTAACTTGCATTTTTCGATAACCAGCTGATTCTACTCGGCTTCAACGGGCTCATCCAGCCTGTTGCGCGTCTTGCCGATTCTCACGGCCGTGTTGCATCGCACAACACAACAGCATCACACCTTGCACGCCACATCGCACAGCATGTAGGCTTCTCGCTTCCTTTGCGCGACCTCGCCGTATGACTCCCTAAGCTAAGCTACAAGCAGAACAGAAACAAACTAATGCAGATAGAAAGAAAATCAAGATTAAAGCTTTGACACAAAAAACACAAGCTCATAACGAATTGAATAGTATCCGAGCAAAGGCATTGAGCTCCCAATCAACTCAGTGACGAATCGAAACATGAGAACATCAGATATAGCACACAGAACTAGCACATATAGACACACCACAGATACGCACGGGTGGGCACACAGATATACCGCATATTGACACACTGCACGAAGAAATACATGAAAGTGGATACGGATTGAAAGGATTAGTACCCAAACCCCTACCGCACAGGAGCAAATCCATGGACGCAGAAAGGAGAAAGACGGGAGGAAGTTATGGATAGAAGGATCCGTACACATACCTTCCTCGCCATCGCCGGCGACGAACCAAAGAGAAGACCAGTCGTTCACCACCGAAACGAATCCAGACAGCGGGAGCTTTAGAATACGCTGATCTCACTGATCGGAAGCAGAAGCAGTGGAGAAGAACGAAAAGGAAGCAGCGTTATCTCCTCGCTTCGAGACGGAGACCGTCGAAAGAGAAAGGAAGTCTCGTCAACTAAATGGGCCGGCCCAGAAAAAGGATCCTTCAGGCGACGCGACCAGAACGCATCGCTAACGGGCCATGTATAGGGTTTACCGGCGGAGCTGGCTCAGGGCAACCAGTGCCATGGCCCCGGCCGGACGCAACAAAATTACCGGCCTACTAGGCATATAAAAGTCTGACTGGGCTCAGGACCGATTTTGTCAGGCCCATTTTCTCCAGCGAACGACGAGTCGGTCGAACCATTTGCTTCTCCCCTTGCTCGCTCGCTCGTTCTGCCCCTCCCCTTGCTCGACGCGAGCCGGCGCCGCCACGCTAATCTCTCTCTGTCTTCGCCGGCAGCCCGGAAGCAGCAGCAGCAGTCCGGCCTGCCGCCCTTCCCCGCAAGCTTCCCGGACGCCCAGACCCCGTTGCAGCGTTCTCCTCCGCCGGTCCGCCCCTCGCTGACCCGCTCCCCTGCTCGGATCGGCTGCTGCGCCGCTCCCGCTGGCCCGCCCTGCATCGCCGCCGCGTGCTGCCGTTCTGCCTCCTTCTTCTCAGGCTGAACCAGGGGACTGTTCTGAACATCCGAACAGGCCAACTAGTATTGGTTCTTCTCACTTCTATAAACTGTTGCTCGGCTAGGCTGCTTGGCTAGGTAATTTACTGATTTTTTTCAGTAGTTATGTTGATTTGTAAATTAGAATTGATCTCTTTTGTTCATCTAATTTTTTTTATTTGTTTATGATTTAGGATTTGATAGTGCTAGGATTCTTTTCAAAACAATTGTGAACTTGATAGAGCTCGTAATAAATCTAGACAATGTTATGAGGCTTTCAATAATCAAAGTCAATCTGTAGCACATGTGATGGAGTTGAAAATATTGTTCACCTTTGCAGTCGTTCCAAATTTCTTTGCCATTAAGAGTTTTTTGGGTTCTTTTTGCCCCAATTTTTGGCCCGGGGCTCCATACGCTTGATAGATAGTTATACTCTGAGTACTGTTTTGATTGATAAACGCTTGTTCCTGTTGACCATTGGTCGTACTTGATACATGATTCTTGGTAGTTGGTACACTTTGTGGACTGCTGTTGCAATTCTACTCAGTTATATTTAAGGAATTCCTTTCAATATATCCCTAGATTTAATACAAAGGAAGCTTGAGATTGAGTACAGCAGTTACGGTGATGTTTAATTTTTATTTTTTCTTGCAGGAGGTTCTGAGGTGAATTTGTAAGCTTGTTTCATTCTTTATTGGCTGTCCTCTCCGTCAACTGATAAAGGAAGCTTGGTCCATGAAATGTGGCTTTTTTGTGGGATTTTCCTTCTTTTACTGGTGCCGTCGATGTAAAGACAGGGTTGGCATTCCCCTTCTATGCACCGAGCAGTGCCGGGGTTCCTGTGTCGAGCCCTTCTAAACAGAAATCGCCCCCCGCAGCTGCACCTTTCCTCTCTTGCTTGTTGCTTTAAGAGCTTGGATAATCAAGAACCCAGTCGAAGCTCTTCTTGCGGCGAGTATAGAAGCCGCTGTATTCATCCTTTGATCACACTAGCACTCCGGACATCGAATTTGGATGGGGACAGAAAGATTACCTTCAGGGAGTGTGTCAGGTTGTATGGGCTATCCCAGTCGGTTGGGTTGTTTGCAATGCTTATGCGGTCATTCTTGCCACAGAGAATCACACAGACCCGGTGCTTGATTCAGAGCATTGTTGATTACTGTGGGGATGCCGGACCAGAGTTGTTTGAGTTGGCACCTATGCTAGTCAGCAATATGGGTGGGTCGATGACGTTGCTACAACTTTATGCCACAATCATTCGGATTTTTGTAGAGCTGTCGATGTTTGAGGATGCTCTCCTCACTTACATTGAGGCCAAGAAGGTTGGAGTTGAGTTGCGAGTGTGCAACTTCTTACTGAAGAGTTTAGTTGAAAAGAAACAAATCATGCACGCAAGGAGTTTGTTTGATGATATGAAGAGTTCTGGTCCTTCACCAAATGTCTACTCTTATTCAGTTCTGATGAGCGTGTATACACATGGAGATAAGTTATGCTTGGAGGAAGCCTTTGAGCTTCTTTGTGAAATGGAAACTAAAGGTGTGAGGCCGGATGCTGCAACCTTTGGTACTTACCTCTATGGGCTTTGCCGTGCCAGACAGGTGACATCTGCATGGAAGTTTCTGCAAATGATTTGGCAGAGAGGCGACCCTTGCAACACTTACTGTTTTAATGCAGTTATTCATGGTTTCTGTCACGAGAGCCAGGTTAAAAAAGCTGTAGAGGTGTTTGATGCAATGAAGAAGGGTGGGTTTGTCCCGGATGTTCATAGCTGCGGCATATTAGTTGATGGGTTATGCAAACAAGGGGATCTGTTGACAGGGTATTACATGCTTGTTGAAATGGCAAGGAATGGAATTGCTCCTACTCTGGCGAGTTACAGTTCGCTTTTGCATGGTCTTTGCCGAGTTGGAAATATTGAGTTGGCATTTGAGCTTTTTAAGAGGATCAAAGATCATGGTTTCAAGCTTGACCACATAGTGTACAGCATTCTTCTTCATGGTTGTTGCCAACATTCAGATCTAGAGGTTGCCTGTGCCTTTGGAATGACATGGTTCATCATAATTTTGTTCCAGATGTCTACAATTATACTAGTCTTATATTTGCATACTGTAGACATAGGAACCTTGAAGAAGCATTGAGGGTATTTGAGCTCATGCTAGATAATGGGATAAGTCCCAACATTGTGACCTGCACAATTCTTGTCGACGGCTTCAGCAAAAAAGAGCTGATTGGTGAAGCCTTCATATTCCTGGACAGAGTGCGCCAGTTTGGAATTGTCCCCAACCTTTTGACGTACAGAGTTATCATCAATGGCCTGTGTAAGGTCAACAAATCTAATGATGTATGGGGATTTTTCGGGGACATGATAAAAAGAGGCTATCTTCCTGATACTGTGATTTACAGTATTATTATTGATGGTTTTGTGAAAGCTTTGGATCTGCATGAGGCTTTCAGATTGTACCATAAAATGGTTGATGAGGGGATAAAACCTAATATCTTTACGTATACTAGCCTGATAAATGGTCTGTGCCATGATGCTCGACTTCCTGAAGTTATGACACTGTTTAATCATATGACTGGAAAGGGGATAAAACCGGACATGATTTTATATACGTCTCTAATTGCATGCTATTGTAAGCGCTCAAACATGAAGGCAGCTCTGGAAATATTCAGAGAGATGGAAAAAGGGGGTTTGTCAGCAGATGCTTTTGTTTATACTTGTTTAATTGGTGGCTTCAGTAAAGTGCTTGCAATGGATGGTGCAAACATGTTGATGGAAGAAATGATAAATAAGGGCTTACACCTACTGTAGTAACTTATACAGATCTCATGATAGGATACTACAAAATTGGAGACGAGAGAAAAGCTAAGATGATGTACAAGAGTATGCTCCAGGCAGGCATTACACCGGATGCCAGGATGAGGTGTATATTGGGCATGGACAATTATGAAGATGATTTTGAGGATTCTCAGCAAGAGAAGGGTGTATCATAGGTTTTTCACATAGAGCTCTATTAACTTCGTCCACAGAATGATTTCGTAATGGTGATGAGCTCTATTAATCAGTCAAGCTGACCCTTTTATGTTGTCGTGCTGACGTTTTCATTGTTATCATGTCGTCGAGGAGAATGAGAACTTCCAAGGATCGATCTAGTTCCTGTTACACGAGTAAGTGCTGAACATTGCAATAGTTACTTTGAATATGACAAGAATGATTGTTTAAAGCCAATTTACATTATGAATTGATAGTTGAGACAGTGCGAAACAGAAGTATGCCACGATTAGATATCTGTCCTTTTTCAGGGTTTTCATTAAGTTTCTGTGCAGTGATTAGTTTCACAATTATGGTCTTGATTTTCTTTGTTTTTCTTTGCAAGTTTGGTTGATTATCAACTGAATTCACATGCATCATCAACACCAACTTTGCTGGTATGCAATGTACATCCATGCCATTCACAGCCACCTTACAAAGGAAGAAAACTGAGGGATGAAGGGGAAAACCATTACAGGGCACAACATACATTGACTGTTATATAGTCAAGAATATGGGTCCTTGCAAATACAACTTTAGCACTATTGCGAACCCACTTCCGCACATTTTGATATATCCTGGAACCATTTCCTCCCGCAGAGAACTACAATACAATATATTAGGAGGACAGGAGTACTTGTACATCTAGTTGCCTCTTTTCTGTCAGCCCTTTATTGATTCCATTTGTGATCTGATATTTTAGTGAAAATGATCCCAGGGACAGGGTGGCAAACAAGTCCACTGCACGAGGTAGCCTCTCTCGGTAGTTAAAAGCTCAATCAGTGGACATATTTCGGAATATGAAGATGCTAAGGCAGGTCTTTCTGTTTCTCTGTCTTCATTCTGCGTCCTCTGCAGTGTACATTTAACTGATGCATATTTGACAATGTAGCTTCTTTCATGTATCTAAAGCTAAATTCGGTGCTGCAGATTTTTTTCCCCAATAACGGAACAGATGAACCAATTGTTCACCCAGCATCTAAAGTGCACCCAAAAGATTATGGTGAATGCTCCAGGTACCACCATTTCTTCAAGATGCTGCAGCATATTTATGCATTTTTTTTTTGTCCAAGTACTTTTTGTAAATATATAAGTGAGATTTATATCTGAATTCCAAGGAACATGTTATGTTGACTTGTAGCTCATTCCATCTTACAGTAGTTGCAGGTTATCATGATGAATTCAGCCTACAGCAGCTAGCTTAAACATTCATATTCATTTCGCTACTCACCATTGCACATAGTCAGCGTGTTCAATGTATCAAGGGACGGTTCCCAAACACTAGTTTATTCAGTACAGTTGGATGATCACTTTCCAGAATATCCAACTGGGTTTATGGCAGCTAACAATCTGAATGGTAGCTTTAAGCCTCTGACTTAAAACATATATGTCCTCGCCTGAGGGAAGTCAATGCGCAGACTCCTGCAAGCTTGATGTGCTTTGCTATCTTGTTGCATCGATTTTGTTTTGATCCTGGTTTGCAGCTGTGTACTGTGTCAGTTTTGACAAGTCAGAATTGCTGCTTCTCAAGAGCTTTCGATTTGTCGGCTGTGAGTTTTTTGTTTGCTGAGGTGCATGAAAGGTTAATATTTAGAGTAAATTGCAAATGAACAACCACATTTGGGGCTAGGGCTTAAAAAACCACCACTTTTCAATTTTTTCGCAAGAATCACCAGTTCACTCTAATTCTCGCAAAAGCACCGATCTGTTTCTGACCAGACGGCCCACCGTCAGGCGGACGTGGCTCACGGTAACGGCCGGCAGTGGCCACTTTTTTTCTATTCCTTCTTTTCATTATTTTTTATGCTCTTTTTTCTTTGCTTTTCCCCTCACAGTTGCCTCGGTGGACAAACCAGACTGAGATCAGCGTGCTGCAGAAGAGGAGCTCAGATCGGTGGCTATGAGGGACGAGGTGTATGCGCAGGCGTCGGAGCACCGGTGCTGCTGCGGGGTGGCCCCGTAGGGTGACACGGAGCGCCCGTGCGTGGGAGAGACGCCTCGGCTGCTGCTGCAGTCGGCACCGACCCTGTTGCGCTCGACGACGGGCATGATGAGTCGGTTGAAGAGGCAGGGCGTGCAGGCGAACGCTGCCTCGACCAGGGGACGCGTAGGCGAGCCCAGCCTCGACCAGGGGACGCGCGACGTAAGCGCGGCATGCGAATGGTGGCGTCGGGCACGAGGAGGCGGTTGCGGAGGCAGGGCGTGCAGGCGAGCGTCGAGGTGGGCACGCGACGGCGACCGAGGTGCGCGTCAGGCCGCATGGTTGGCGGTGCAACACGCGGAGGGAGGCGATGCACGGCCGAGGTCCATGCCACGGAGTCCGTCGCCGGCGTTACCAGGTCTGCTCGTACTCCCGCCAGCTCGCGCCGAGGCCCCTGAGCTCTCGCGCCTCAAAGACTAAGGGATGTGCACGTCGTTGTTGCGGCTGCGCCGTGGTCACCGCGCTCTGAGCTGCTGGAACGTACACCGGGCGCCGCGGCTGTTGCCTCCCCTCTGCTTGTTCGGGAGTTGGGGGCGGAGAGTTGCGAGCTAGGGGCGGTAGTGAGCTGCGAGCACACACTTGGCCTGTAGCTGGTACGACACGGTGGCGTCAGCAAGCTGCAGTTTGGCGGACGCAAGATGCTCGATATAATGTCCATGAGAGAGACTCTTGGTGAAGATGATGACAGGTGGGTCCTAACTAACCTTTTACAGTCAGTGAAATGGTGTTACAAATTCGCGCCACGTTATCCTGACAGCAGGCACTTCTGGTCAGAAAAACGTCAAAATGACTTAAACTGTGTGATATTTTCGCAAACATTACAGTTCAACTGGTGGCTTATTTATTTATGAATTGAAAAGTGGTGGTTTTTCGAAGCCCTAACCCCAAATGTGGTGGTTTTTTGCAGTTTACTCTAATATTTAAGATACTGTCTTTCAGTACCTTTATTGGATATTCACTGCTGACCTTGATGTATGTTATAGAAGATTGCAGGAAAAAAGCTGAATGTAGTGGTAGCACATGTTTTGCTCAGTGTTAAGTTCTCTTTGTGACCATTTGAAGGTACGATACACAGTGCATTAAGGGATTTTTACCTACTGCCATGACCTGATATTGTTACCCTAAATCTTCAGGTGCAGGAGGAAGCATCACATATTAATCATTCATGTGAAAAAATGATATTCCTCATTCAAGCAGTTCAAAGATTGGACCCCATGGTTTCAAAAGAGTAGATGTGCAATAAAATGCGTCGGTTGTTGCCTGGCTAGATAGTTTTATTTTACTCTTTTAATCTTTTTTGTAGTACAACTCTCTTGTACTTTATGTATTGCTAGCAAATATGCACGAGTGTGTTGCTACAGATTGATTTTAATTTTTTGGGCCACAAACAAATTTCTTTTTTGAAATTTTGTTTTAAGTTGACGAAACAATTGTGACAAATGTGGTTTGGTAGAAATTGAGAGGTTGTTATATGTTTTAATTGACAGTGTAACACTATATTTATACACATATTGACATATATAAACCACTATCTTGGATATTTTAGTATTGTATACGCATAATTTCCAGCGTTTTGCGTGTGCTGTGTGCGTGCTCGAGTTATTGAGCTACCACTGTGCGTGCTCCAAAGATGATTGAGTTACCACGTTGCATATGTGGTGAGCAACCTAAACAAAACAAAAAACATCGATTGATGCTGCTTGGGGGTGAGCCGTAGCTAGCTGGCAGACGGGCGTTCGCATCAAGCTTCCTAGCAACGCCAAAAGGCTTCCTAGCCTTAGAGCATCGCCAACCACAACCCCATATCCGGCACCCAAACTGTCCGCGGACTGACCGGACGACCCCCATAGTTGGGCTCCTATAATCACATATCTAAAATATTGTCCCCAAACTCATGCAAGCCATGCAACATCGATCCGATACATACCGGATCCAAATTACAAAACATAGTAGTTCAAATTCAAATGAAATTAACAAAGTTTAACAAGTTGTTCGATACAAGAATGAGAAGTGTTCTCTTCTTCTTCGAGGGGCGGTTCCACCGGAGCCATCTAGGCCGAGGTCACGGTTGGAGATCCTCTTCTTCATCTTGAGGATCCACTTTGCGCTAGGCTCATCCAAGAGGGTAGCATCTTGGAACATGATCCTTTGTTCCTCCGTAATTCTTGCAATATTGGCTTTCTCTTGCTCCATCGCATAGGCATCCGCTGCCATCTTCTTTTGATCCAACTGGACCTTCATCCAAGCCTCCTCCTTCACCAATTCCAACCTCGCCCTCTCAATGTCCATCTTCTCCTTCAGCTGGAGGCGATCAAACTTCATTCTTTCCCTTTGCAAAGCCAAGAAGGCGGCATACCTCTCGACCTTCTTGTCCTCTCTATCTTTCTCCAACTTGTGCATGCTTTCATCCTTCTTTGAGAAGATGTCCTTCCAAGTGGTGGAAGGACATCATTGGTCTTCCATTTTTTAGCCGGATTTTTATGATCATCATATTGGGAGATCCACTTGGGCTTCCCGGTCAACTCTAGCCAACAATGTGCCATGGTGAAGGGTTTGCCCTCCGTTTGATGGTACAAAGTGGAGGCCAAAGTAGCCTAGCAAGCAAACAAGTAGAGCAATTACCCCCAATGAAATGTGGTGAAATATGATGAAATGAAGAGATATCAATGAACGAAGTAGAAGCAATTGCTTACATGGGAAGTCACGTTGACACCACTTTGATTCATATTCACCACTTGTGCATGAAAACCACAATATTTATTCATGCTTTCTTGGATCGAAGCCACCTATGTTGGAGAGAGCCGGCGTTGCGATCGAACACAATCGGGTGGGGTTGCACATATTTCTTTTGATGATGGAAGTGGGCATGGATCTTCTCCCACAATCGGGTGCCCTTTTGCTCGGTTCCACATATAGCATTCATGCTTGTGCCTAACCAAGCACGGCAAAACAAAACATCTTCGAAAGTTGTGTACGAAGTGCCTCTTGGCGTGTACACCTTCTTGGCCTTCGCCTTCTTCTTCGTCGCCGCAGCGTCCGCCGGCTCGTCCTCACCCACAGAGTAAAAGGGAGGAAGTGTGAATGCGGACGGCTCCTGTGATGGCGGATCGACCCCATTTCGGATCAATTCCATCATAGTTTCATCCTAATCATGCTAACAATTACACTACGGACCTAAAATTGACTCGGAACTATGCAATTTGGATAGAAATTCATACCCCAAAGTCCAATTGACTTCCGTCGAACAGGTTGTGGGCGAATTGGTTGTCGGTGAGGCCGAAAGAAGGTCGCGTCCGCTGGAGCGGCGGAGACTCACCCATCAGCTCCACGTCCTGCGTCGGCGGCACCTGCGACGGGTACTCATCCGCGATGAGGCACGGCTCCGGCCTCCCGGTTCGTCGTCGAGGACATCGATTTTCTTGCCGCCATGCCGAGAGGCGGAGCCGGCGCCTGTGTAGGGTGCCGGACCACGGGCACTGGCGTGGTCAGCACCGGCTCCTCCTCCTGCGTCTCCGCGTTCGTGATCCTCTCCGCCTCCGCCGCCGGCTTCTCCTTTTTCGCGAGCTCGCGTTGGCGCTGCTTGTGGCGCCGCGTCCTCCGCGCCACGGTCTCTGGCTTCAGCGCCGAGTCCCGAAACTGCTCTACGGTCTCGGAGGATGAACCCTTCTCCGCTGAATCGATGGCTCCTGCCGCCTCCATCTGGATTTGGAGGTGGACGCGGCGGGAGTAATGAAAGTAAACCGGCGGGAAGTGGAGGCGGAGAAAGGGATAAATGAAAGTGGCCGGCGCCGAAATTTGGTTTCAAATTTCATGGAGCCGCCTTGCCAGATCCGACGTGGTGGACACGTCCGGACCCGCCCCAAACCCGCCCTACATATGGGCTGGCTTTGGGGGGAGCCGGACCGCCCGGACGTTTGTGGAGGGCATGGGGGCCGCGGTTGGTAGCCGTTTTCAGCCCAAACCGCGTCCGGGCTGTCCGTCCGGACGTTTGGGGAGGGTTTGTGGCCCGTGGTTGGAGATGCTCTTATTTGCCATCGGCCAAAACCATCGACCAGCGACCAACTTCTACCGGGGATGACGGCGTATATATTGTAGTACGACATGATGACAATGACCGTGTGCTTCCTAGCGATGCTGTCGGAGATGCTGTATTGGCCGTACCCTCTCGGTTCTCAGTTGCTGGAAACCCTAGAAAACATGCTCGGTGCGACACACGAAATGAAGGAGACAGACAAAAGACAAACAATGCTCCATTTAATATTAGGTCTCCGTTTCAAAATATATGATGTTTTAACATTTTTCTAATTTGATTGTAGCTAGACGCGTTTAAGTGCTCACTCCAGTCCGTATATAGTCCATTTTAACATACCTAAAACATTTTATAATTTGGAACGGAAGTCATATATATAAACTTTGTATCCCAAAAACTATCCAAAACTTGAAAATCTATATGAAAAATTGCAGCAGAGTCGTACTGTTTTGTTTTCTGTAATAAGAAATAATGCGGCAAATGGTTATATCTTATCGACGTGGCATCTTGCGTTCAAAGCCTCCCTCCAGATACGGAGAACTCTATTTTTTCCCCACGACTTCAAACTGAAGGCGGGTTCCATTATCGTAAGATAAGAGAACAGAGTTCGAAAACAAAAGAAAGCTAAAAACGACAGGAGTTTTTAGTTCCGCTCCTACTAAGTAAGAGCCTACATCCAACCAAACTAAACAAGTTTTCACCACAGCCCAGAGGACTAAGCACGACTCCCTGGCGCTTTATATTACAAGTTTTTCTGGGATGATGTAAAGAAACCATCATCCCCCAGCATCCATGATGCTAACCACAAGTTTTTCCATTCCCAAAATGACCACTGCACACTTCCAGGTACACAAGCTTTGAAGTCACTTTTGACAGTTTCACTTCACACCAGAACAGCTTCACTCCATATTATCTTCTCCAGCATCACACAAGAGCTCTATATCTTCAGATCCTGGCACCGCCCACAAACGATTGGGCAATGATAAGATTCTATCTTCCGACATGCCATTAGCAACAAGAGCTTTAGTGACATCCGGAAATAGTAACATGCATGGACAAAGATCAGCTTGTGAGGGTTGGAGAGAGTACAACTCTACGGGCCTCTTTGATCACATATTAGAAAACACAGTAATTTGATAGGATTGCACGTGTAAAATAGAGGATTACATAACATAGGAAAACTGCAGGAATGATTATTTGGATGCAACACAAGAAAAGTGCCTTGATTCTACGCGAGTGAGTGTAAAGAAGAGTTTAAAGTGGATGCTGAAATTCCTACGGGACTGGGGTTCAGAAATGCAATCCATAAGAATTTTGGAGGTATCGTTCGTTCCTTTAATCTAAAGGGACTCCTTAGGAAAAAAATCCTATGAATTGGAATCCTCCAATATTGCTATGAAAATCCTTCAACCTAAAGAGGCCCGAAACTATATCCAAATTGTTAAAATAACGTATATTTTGACTATGAGGTAACCACAAACTTGTAATATCGAGCAAACTGCTAGACATGTATTATTAACGGAGGAACAGTATATTGTATGAATGGGGATTTGACAGATCTCATCTGGAAGCAAATTTGTACTGCGCTCTGTAAGGCTACATATGTCAAGTCAAATATAGAGTATTAACGGAGGAACAATATATGACCCACAAAAGGCAGTGCCACGCTCGTTTCTATTTATATGAGTTTCATCTTGAGATCTAGTGTAGAGAGATCACTGAGCAGCATAAATGAAGATATGCTTGCGAAATGTATTCTTTAACCATAAAATTCACATAAGGAATATTAAAAAAACTAAACATACCTCATACATCTTGTCCCGTCCACACAAAATCGCTCCTGTTGATGAAGGATTTATAACCTTCTTTGTCCTTTTAAAAACTTTCTGCAATGCAGAAGCAAACTATAAGAATTCATTGGAACTCTGTGAGGTAAATTAAGAACAACCCAGAAGATAAAATGATAACGGTACATGAACATGGCCTCGCTCGCCATTCCATCAACTGCCTGCATGAGCGAGAACAGGTATAATTTTTATTCCTCTGGACTTCCAGTCATCGAACCTCTCCTGGCAGAGCACACAGTATCCGGAGTACATATAAACGTTACTTACAAAATGTAGACCAAAGACTGACACCTACCGAATATGCCATCCTCCGAATGTTTGTATCCCCATAAAAGAGGCTTACATCAATATTCTCATTTTCACAAAAACCTGACTCGATGAACGACCTGATTGGACTGCAACAAACAAATGTACAAAATGATTGTATGAGCAGCGCCACTCCAATGAGATCTGTCTTGTACAAATGTATTCTCCACATAATTGATTTGTCTTGTACAGTATAAATGCACTCTCCACATAACTGATACTAGGGCGTTTGCTTAGAATAAGGTTGCAGCATTGACGTGTAAGCATCATATATATACTAGAGTACAACTATAGATGCAACAATGTTCCAGTAGAACAAACTAAGATAAAAGTATCCATATATATTTCTCCAATTGATTGAAATGAAATGATAGAACAAAATCAAGGAGTGGTCATCACCCACACAATACTTGGAATGTGGCATCCTAAAACAGATTTTGCATGCTGTAGTACAAATTCCTAACTAGATGATTTATTTAGCCCAGAGATTGAACAATTGTGCATGCTGTAGTGCAAATTCCTTCCATGCATGAGTAGAAACAAAAATGAAGGGTAATAAAGAAGCAGGAGGTAGTTAGGCACCCTATCCCACGTTCGTGGGCGAAGAGGAGGACCTCGCGGGCATCGGCAATCCTGCTGGCCTCGAACCCGCAGCCAACGGCGTTGCCACCGACGCCTATAAGCTCGCCGGGACGGTATCTAAGGAGGTGCTCATTGGGGGTGTCGAGGTATTTGTAGGAGCGGTATTGGCGGGTGCGGTATTGGGTTTGGCGGCTGCGCGGGATGAGGTAGTCGAAGGATTTTGGCAAGGAGCCGGCGGGTGCAGAGGCAGGGGGAGGGGAGCAGATGGCGAGGAAGATGGGATAACTGAAGGAGGGGAGGCGGAAGTGGAGATACTGGCCGGCGGCGACGTGTGAGGCGAGGAGGGAGGGTGGGAGGAGAGGTCGAGGGAGATGCGGAAGATGGAGCCGTCGGCCGTGGCGGCCTTGACCGAGGAGACGGGCACCTCCGTCCACTCGGCCGGCAAGGGGAGCTGGGTCAGGGTGGGAGGCTCGAGCGCGGGGGCGGCGTTCGAGAGGAGGCGGAGGTGGTGCGGACGGAGCACGTGGAGACGGCGCGGAAGCCATCGGAGAAGCATGGAGGGCAGCTAGCTGGAGACCGCCGGCCGATGGGGGAAGGAGTCTCTCCCGCGACCTAGGGTTCAAAATGGAACTGAACGGACGGAAATTTCGCAGGTTACTCAGGAAAACGAGAACGAAATATTGGGTGAAAAATACCGTAGACGGTCTAGGATTAAAGCGGAACTGAATGGACGGAAAATTCGCGCCTCACAGGAAATCGAAAACGAATTAACGAAAGGAAATACGTGCAGAATACCGTAGACAACAGACATTTACCGAGACAAAATATAGCGGTATAATGTACTCCTCCGTTCGAATTTAGTCTACATTCTAGAAAAATTCAGAAAAATTAGACTAGTATTTATTAGTACTACTTTTGCACACCCCACCATGCATCATAACTATAGTCTCACAAGAAAACAAAGCACCTATTGGTTAAACCAACCTTAATCAATGCAATCCATGCATGGGAAAAGCAAACTGGTGCATGCATGGTGTGTACTCTCTCCTCTCTCAATTACCGAGGTGGGGCCCACTTATGATGTAGACTAATTCCGAACAAATTTTGGGCCGAGGATGTAGACTAAATGCAAACGGAGGGAGTATTGATAAGCTTTTTTTACAGTGTCTACATTTACCGAGACAAAATATAATGTATTGATATATTTATAATACTCCCTCCATCACGGTTTACACGGCGCCGTTCCAATATCATGCATTTCCACATGCATAGATGTTTTAGGCGCGTTTGCATTAATTACGTGTTAATTTGGGGGCAGTAAACAACAATCAGGCCCACAATTTTCTCTCTTTCCCTTTCCTTTCGCATGTGTGTACGCAGAGGGTGGAAAAGTTGCATGCATCTGCGACATGATTACTGGGTGGGAGGAGCAAAGCTGCATGCATGCGCGAGTAATTAGGCGCCGTGGTATAACTACCCAACTATTATTTCCGTGCGGAGCAAACGAATTTACAACCAATCACTAATCACCTAGGTCTTAGAGATTGTGCATGCACGCAGAGTAAACTGTGATGGAGGGAGTAGCGAAAAGTATATGGCAGATATATATGAGATGACTACAAGTGTCTACAACGGTAACAAAATAAAGTTTAAAAGAACGAACAATTCTTCAAGATGTTCAACCTCTTTATTCTTTCATGATCAAATCGTGTACTTTTCTAGAGGCATCCTAGAAACATGATGTAGATATCAAACCACACACATGTAAATATCAACGAAGGTTTTCCCATAATTTAATTTTAGAGCCCCAGTGTCAAGGCTAGTGATCAACCAACATCGGCAAGAGTACCAACATCAATATTTCAGGGAAAAGTAACCGAGCAGCATGGTCGACATCGCTGGGAGCTGTGAGTACAATCACCATTGTCGAGTAAGTAGCAGCCGGGACAAATATTGTAACGAAAATCTTCCTCGCAACAACCATGATAAATATCCAAAATCGATCTAGCAAAGTAAGATCAGAAGGATCATACCTAGACAGAACTAACCTTGCAACACCACCATTGACGTCATAAGGAGATCTCGTTGTCGAACGGTGGGCCAAAGATCAATTTGCAGATGATGCCATCTCCATTGACTAGAAGACGGCTAACAAAATCCTAACCTAATCTATTGAAAAGCCTACTTTTACTGAGAACTCAACTATAGATCGGGTTCCCCACCCCTTCCGACGCTGGTGAGGCTGGTCGGAGGAGGGGAGAACCGACTATGGAGGAGGCTGAAGTGGAGACAGCGGCCTTTTCTTTTGGCGGCGGAACTTCTTCTCGTCCTTTTCTTTTGGCGGCACAACTTCTTCTCGTCGTCTTACGTTCCACGATAATGTATTGATGAGATAATGCATGTAGTTGACATTATTGGCTCGGATTTGCTAAAATTTGAAATTAGTAGGTTTTGTTGATTTTTTTTTCAAAAAATAATTGTCTCTTTAACCGCCAATCCGATTGATGTTGCCGTTTTTGTCGTTGGCTTAGAGCCTTAGACCCATGTTGACAAGTTTAAATATAAAATATTGTCAGTAACTGTCATATTGTTCTCACTTACATGTGTGATTATACACTACTTAGTTACTACTATGTCCGCTCCAAATTAAGTGTCACTCCTTTAGTACACTATGTACTAAAACAATGACTCTTAATTTGGAGCGGAGAGAATAGCATATAGTAAATTGATTGCCAATTTCGTGAACATCATTTCCGAACAATGCAATACGGATAACACTACCTTTTCTTAAAATAATATCATCTCTTAGTTACATGAATACCCACTCTCTATCAACACAAAGAATTAGGGTTGCAAGTTCATTGTATGTGGAAAGAGTTTTGGTGGAGAGATGATCGGAGTCTCACACGGAGAGATGATAGGAAGACGAGAGTGGGAGAGGCCACGGACCCGTGCCGCCGCCATAGATAGATGTGGGTGATGTGGATCAGAGAAGAGCTCCACAGGGGAGGGAGAGTCAGGGCCAAGGACGACATGTGCCGCACGACAAACAGACGATGGAAGCCTTGCTAGGGATACGGAAGAAGGACCAGAAGCATGGTCGGGGATGCATTGATCCGCGTTGTCGTTTTGCTACGTTGGTGCCGCTTCTCATCTCCTCCCACGGCGTGGTTTCGTTTTCTGGCGTAGGCATGGGGCGAATACATAAGCTAGGATGGTGGAGAGCATTTTCCCAATTTTTGCTGAATATCGAAAGGGGTGTCGGGCGGGGGGTGGGGGGTGGGGGGAGTGTCTCAATATCAACATATAGAATTCGAAAGAGAAAGAAAATAGTTGCCACGTATGAGCAGACCGAGTAGCAAGCAAGTTTGGAGTTATGCACTTCCTTTTTTTTTTTGAAGTTGTGCATATAAAAGAAGTTCGAAGTTATGGAATTTAGGGGGCCAAGTGGCAGGTGTTGGCCATGTCCACGTGTGCGCCCCAAGTGGTCGAGTGTCCACTTGCTCATCACACGGCCATGTACAGCCCTCGTCCCTCCACAGCCACAGACCGGACGCTTTACCATCTCGGCGTCTCATCGTCATCGGAGAACAGAACAGAGGAGCCGGAACAAGAGAAACGACAATGGCTTCCTCTGCCTCCCTGCTCCACTCCTCCACGCTCGCTCCAGCCTTCTCGCCGCCCGAACTCCGGCGCGGACGCCCCCCGCCACAGCTCGACCTCCGCAGGTACTGCCCGGCCAGATGTCGCCGTGGCGTCTCCCTCGCTGCGGCCGCCGCGTCGCCGGACGTCGAGAAGGAGCCCTCGCCGTGCCCTCCGCCGCCGGAAGAATCCGCCCTAACGGTGAGCCCTAGCCTCGCAAATGACGTCGCTTCTCTAACACGAGAAGAAAATACTGTCGGAGTATCCGTGCTCTGTCTGACTAGAACAGAACTGTTTCTTGAATCTGGTATAGCGTAGGCCGTGGCGGAGAGCGTGAAGGTGCTCAAGGCGGCGGCCAAGACGAGGAAGGTACCCGCGCCGGAGGTGCTGGCGGCGCTGGCCACCATCAAGAAGGCCAAGCTCGACACCTCCGCCTTCTTCCAGACGCTCGGCGGGACGGAGTCCCCCGGCAGGACCTGGATGCTCATCTTCACCGCTCAGGTCCGCTGCAAGCACCTCGATTTTCCTCTCTTGTTTTGCTTTTGAAAACAAAAGTGGGACAATTCGTCAGCCTCGCATTTTGCAATTCAGTCTGAATTCGAACTGCTCGCAGGGCAAGCTGGAGAAAGGGAGCTACTTCCCGGTGACGGCCGTGCAGCGCTTCGACGCGGCTGGGCAGAGGATCGAGAACGGGGTATACCTGGGGCCCGTGGGGAGCCTGACCTTCGAGGGGAGGCTGTCGTGGAAGAAGAAGATCCTGGCCTTCGTCTTCGAACGCCTCCGCGTCAAGGTCGGGCCGCTAGGTCCCCTCGAGATCGGGCTCGGCGGCGGCGACACGAGCAGGGAGCCGGGCACCAAGGACCCCTTCTTCCTGTGGTTCTACGTGGACGAGGAGATCGCCGTGGCGCAGGGCAAGGGCGGGGGCACGGCATTCTGGTGCCGGTGCAAGCGTGTCCCGGCGTGAAGCTTCAGCTATGTTCAGTTAAGCTTTTTGAGAGATCAGGATGTAGCTAATGTGTGTCATTCGCCTTGCTGTACACATGTACACGGATGATGAATGACACAATTATTACGTGTTCTAGTTAATATTTCTGTATGTAAATAGCTGTCAAGAGTAAAGCAGCAATTGTTAATCAAATTCAGACTAAATTCAGGCAAATTCAAATGGAGAAATGTATGGTAGGAAAGTTGCAGTTCATCAAACGGGCTGACACGTTGCTTCCAGGAAATTTCTTACTCCAAAGTTGTAGTGCATCAAACAAATGGATGATGGTAAAAACTGGATTAACAGGCCGCTTAGTAGAGTAGCTAGCTTCGTCTAACACGGAAAGTCCTTTTTGCACCCGGGCATTAAATTTTTGAAATCATATTTGTGAGTTTTAAAAAAATCTGATAAAAATTATGATGTTGCCAATGGTGTATCCAACAAACGTGCAAATTTTTAGTGTGAAATCTCTACTATATAATATGTCTTCAGGTGATGGTCCGTTTTTCACTTTCCGATTTTACCCTTGCAGTGGTAGGATAATTACGGAGTATGCCACCGCCAAGTCATATGACCGGTTGGCTATTTTCGGTTTTAATTGCCCAGTACGACCGCATCGCCGGCGCCCCCGCGTGCCGCCATGGGCCAGCGACCCCCGCGCGCCGCCGATCTCCCTCCTTCTGCGCGCCGCCTCAGTGCGCCTCCCAGCTACCTCCAGCACGCCGCCGCCGGGGCCAACGCGCCGCCCCCTACCTCGAGCGGGCCGCCGCACGGACCATCGCGCCCCCCATCTCCAGCGCCGCCTCCCTGTTGAGCGCATCGACTGTCAGGAGGCAGCACCGGCGACCCCCCTGCCCCAACCGCGTGAGCTCCGACATCGGCCTCTCCTTCCTCCGGCAAGGCACCTCCAAGCACACGCCGGCCGGCCTACCGCCCCATTCATCAAGCTCCTCTGCTCGGTGGGGATTGCCACCGCCAAGTGATAATAAGAAGAATCCTCCTGTCCGTCTCGACCGACCATCATTCCCTTTCCCTCTCCTTCGTCCAAATCCAAGAGCGCCGCCGTCCTGGCAGCCCACCCCAGCTCGTGGACCGCCACATTGGCCTCCACGGCCCCCTGATGGTCATGGTCTGCGCCGCGCTTGGACGGGTCGGCATCGGGCTGCTGGCCATCGCCGGCATACCGTATGCGGCCGCCGATCCACCCAATCCACGCACCGCTGGCCAGTGCCCTGCCAGCCTCCAGTTCCCTCTCCACTGGCTGGTGCCCATACGAGCGCCGCCGGCCTCCTCGCGCGGACGGAGGTTGCCTGGTGCAACCATCCATATGGAGAATGACGACAACGATTCAGCCCAGCCTCATCATCTAGCCAAGCAGCATCTGGTCGCAGATGTTTTTTGTTTGTTTCAATCCAAGCTTATGGCTTTCAGATTAAAAGGTTTGGACAAGTTAAACTAGGTCTATTTTAGTACTGATGTAGTGTACGAGCTGCCGCTTGCAAGGGTGAGCAGCAGACGAGGAGGTTGTTCGTGCTGGGTCCCCGGTGATGTTCTCTGAAAACGTATTCAAGGTTTTCAACCCTGAAGCAGAAGAGGAAGCATGGGGTCGATGTTTTTTCTTCCAAAAAAAGGTAGTCTTAGTTTCTACTAGGATTTGACTTACAATTCTAAAAAAAGATGCTGAGCAAAAGTATCAAGGAATGTAGAATTATCTCAACTGGACTATAGATCGGTTAACACAAAAAGATATAATTCTAGAATGTTGCCCTCTTTATGGAATTGAAAGCTCTAAAATGGTTGTTGACCAGCAATTCTGCTTAAAGACTTTCTATTTTCTTTCTTTCCTTTGAACAACAATGAAGGCAATTCTGTAAAGTTATATGAGTTCATTCCTCCGTGCTTATTTTTATTATTGTCGTATGAAGTTCCAGATATCAAAACTCTACATTTTCCACCGACATTTTACATAATTAGCATATTTTTGAATGAAAATTTTGAAAGCCTGATTTCTTCTGTTTTAGAATTCTAGGTAATTATTGATTGGTGGATTAGCATTAGACAAGCAGGATTTGTTCTTACGATATTTCTTCCTCTATTACAAGGTTACAATTATATTCTCCCGTTGCAACGCACGGGCATTGTGCTAGTACTTTATATTATGGGCTACACAAAAATAACAAATCTATTAAAAATTAGAGATTAAAAAATATATATACTCAGATCTACAAATTTGTCATTTTTGTGTAGCTCAAAATACAAAGTTTTTGAAGTTGATATTTTGCACGTTAGAGGGATATATCATTCTCTACACTCGGATTTTTTTTCAGAATTTTTTAAAACATTAAAATATAATTTTTGATTTTTTTAAACGGGAGGGATCACCGGTGCCCAGGTGAAAAAAAGTCTCCACTGCGTCTAACAACCTTAATTTCATCTAGTACTACTAGCAAAGCACAAGACTGAGGCGCGCATGGGATCGATTACAGTGGCATTTCGCAGAAGTTGGAGTGACTGTGACAAGATGAACAGTTTCCTTTTATAAGCACAAAAACAATAATACTAGTTGGTTAATTATAGGTCACCAGGCTCTTAATTATGGATGATTTACCACGGCTAAATTATCATAGACAATGTCAGTTAATTACTCTTTTTTTGCATGGTACTCCCTCCATTCACAAAAGCATGTCTCAACCAAGCTCAAATTTTCATGTATCTACACACTAAATTATGTCTAGATAAATGCAAACTTGACCTAGGTTGGGACATCCTTTTGTGAACGGAGCGAGTAGTATATAGTTGAGTTTCTTGGAAATATCATGCCTTCTTCACGTGGCCTGCTAGAGGGTATACACAAATTGCATACATATGTTTGAGCAAATTGCACATCCAATATGTGGAAATCCACTTCGGATCATAGAAGTATATGCTCCCATTGTTCAAAAACGCATTTTTAAAGTCAAAAAATTCGAAAAGAATTCCGGATGAACATCCCAACATTCTCGTACACAAAAGTTCACGAAAAAATACATTTCTTGTGGCATGTGTTAAAAAGACATAAACTAAATTCCTCACAAAAAGTCGTTTTTTACCATCTCAATTTGTCCTTTTTACACAAGCTATGCGAAATGTCTTTTTCTCTGTGAAAGTTGGTG
Organism: Poa pratensis; assembly: GCA_947311845.1. Taxonomy (NCBI): domain Eukaryota; kingdom Viridiplantae; phylum Streptophyta; class Magnoliopsida; order Poales; family Poaceae; genus Poa; species Poa pratensis. Next base: position 31,749,457 of record CAMZMU010000108.1, on the reverse strand, counting down.
TGTGGACGTTAAATGTTAGGATGAACACCCGAATATTTTTTTGAGATTTTTTTAACAGTTTAAAATGTATTTTGCCATAATGGGAGTCCTACTCCTATGAGTCAAAACACTACCTCCATCCAATATGGTTATATTTGATGTATACTCCTTGTCCCATGACCAAACATAGTAGATACTTTTAGCTCCCGAGCTCCGGTGCTCCCTCTAATTTAAAAAAAATCGAAAATCATATTTATTAGTTTCAAAAAAATTGAAAACAAATTTGGGTGTAGCCAATAGTATATACCACAAATGTTCAAAATATGAACTTCAAATACTTTGTATTTTGAGCTACACAAAAATGACAAAATGTGGATCTAAATATGCCTCTTTTTTTCAAATCTCGAAGTCTTACCATATTTTGTTATTTTGTGTAGCTCATAATATAAATATTTGAAATTGACATTTTGCACGTTTTTGAGATACACCATTGGCTACACCCATGATTTTTTTTCAGAATTTGTTGAAACTCACAAGTATAATTTTCAAAAAAAAAGGTGGCGGGAGCAAAGAACGCTTTCCGGACCAAACATACCATTTTCTTTCGCTTGTCTGCTTGGGAAATTTTCATGTCAAATATAATAAGTTAATCCTACAAATAATCAAACATTTAAAACAAATCACAATTGAAGTTTCAAAAATGGACCTAGTAAGCGTTTGTCTTTTTCTTTCTTTAGTAACCATGGTAGAGTAAGGTGAATAGGGAGCCGTTATCCCATTGATGCTTCCATGACTTGGATAATGTGTGTACGAATTTCTTATCCGCAAAATTATGTTTGAGCTGCTAGATAACAACACATTTCTAAACTTAGTCTCTAAGTGTACTTGTGCCTAAATCTCACTCGACAAAAAAATATTTAACACTTTTTGTTTCTCCTACAGCCATGCAATATGTGGAATTTAACTTCCTACCGTAAACTACACAATGGTCCAATATTTTAATCACTTTATTATTATGTTAACAAGTGATCATGCTCTTATATCATGTGGTGCTTTCGTGAATTATCCGGGACAACTAATGGTGGTGTATTGTCTTACTGAAGTATTGAGCTAAAGTTTTTTTCTCCATTTCAAGAGAAAACATTACATGTTATGCAAACATTGCAAACACTTTCCTTAGATGACCATAGAATGGAGCCCACAAGCCCGTAGACCTATGCCTTCATGTCGGCTAACCAATATAGTCTACTGAATAGAAGAGTTGACCATAGAGAATGAAACAAATGAGCACTGCCAACTATGCGTTTATTGAATCTTAGTAGCGATGTTGCTATTAAGATTCATATAAAGATCCTTATTGACATCTCATATAATCTAGACTTTTTGGAAACTTACAACTAAGCTGAAAAAACATACTCGACCGTTAGATATTTGTTAAGACCCATATGCCTTAGAACACTCTATAGTATATTAAGATAATAACATAGATATAAACACACACATATGTACGCTATAGACATCTATGTGGCATGTATTTTGTAGTTGTGTGCAACATTGCCATCCTTTGATTCTTTTCTTCGCATAGATGGAACACGGTTCAATAAAATGCCCAAACTATATTTCGAACAAAGTATCATACTCATTATGAAAACCTAGTTCATGGGTATGTTTCAATTGTAGGCGGTTGAATTTTATAATGGTGAACTTTCACATTCGAAACATGAGGTTTAATGTTGTGAGATAAAATAGAAAATAATAATTATGACTAAATGTCAAAGATTGTATTAGTGAATATTGGTTTACATATCAATTTATTAATATGTAAAAATAGTTAGTATAAATAAAGTTGATTGATGCAGCGTTGCTCAAGATGAAGGCTGCCTCAGCTGCATTTAAATTTTAAATGAGTGTTCATATATACTTGGTCGGCAACGTGGATCATGTCACGGATAATCAGTCCCTTTATTATTAGGTAAAGATAAAGATAAAGATTAGCTAAATGCCCATGCGTTGCAGCGGGTGAACAAGAGCTTTCTAGTATTAATCCTTGTGTTTATTTTATTGTATTTTTTATTGCATAGTGTACAACATTCACAACCATGTACAGTACACGACAAGATTAATTTCTCATAAGTTGGCCAAAATTGATCGATACCTATCAACCGCGATGGACTGAGAACCCTTATGGCGTTTTCTTTTTCGTCCATCCATTCGCGAACGCCAGTTGACCCGACCGTTGATTTTCAACCGCAAGACATAAAAACCAACGGGTAGAAATCCTAGTCGCCAATCCCTCCTCAGCCGCTTCATCAACCCACTCTTTCTCCTGCAGCCGCCACCATGCTCCCTCGCCCCTTCTCTCACGTCGTTGTGCTCTCACGATGCCCTCCGTCCACCGGGTGAAAGGAGCAGCGGAAGACAAGGAAGCCGCTCGTTGTCCATCTCTCTCATACCATGACTTTTTCCGTTCCTCAACCAAAACCTATAGGGTACACACAGTGGCGAAGCCAGGAATTGAGACGAGGGGGCGAACAGTAAAAGGTGTGCCACCGGCGAATTTTTTTTGGCAACACATATAATACACAATTGTACGGAAAGAACAATGTAAATAAGTCGAAGTCTCACAATATTATAGCTCACAAAATAAAAGGTCCATGAAGATTCAAATATTTATAACTCATAAAGTACATTACTAGTGACATACAAATTGCATAAAAAGAAGTTTAAAACTACTAACATGGACTCCTGCCATTTGAATAGGACAATCAGCGGCCACCATATGATCTCATACAAGAGATACCTACAAAATATGGAAACTTTGTGAGTCTAAATAGTAACACAATTGGACAATTGGCAGCCACCATATGATATCTTACCATTAAGTTGTAGGTGTGCTTGCAAGATGGAACTTCCGAGGTAGATGACCTCGACGATTCCCATAGGCATGAAAACGTACCATAATCTTCTTATCATCAATCTTTTGAAATATTTCTTTCTCAACATAGCAAATCATCAAATCATTGAGTCAATCATCACCAATATTGTTTCGAATATCAGTCTTTACAATTTTCATGGACGAGAAAAACCTCTCAACAGATGTTGTTGCAACCGGCAATGTAACCGCAAGTGTAATGAGGCGGTAGACCAATGGAAAGATCAAATGATGTCTAGTTTGAACCTCCACCTGTGCTGAAATAGCTTCCCAATCCGGCTCCTCATCTCCGTCCATCGCCCGACGGCGGCGCAGTTCGAGCTCGACCTGGTAGACACGGCGGGCAGTGGGGAATCAAGCAGGGAAAGCGGGGGGCGTGGAGGATTGGGATGGAGCAAATTACTACCAGCAAATCCCCCAAAGCCAAGAGGCATGGAGCAAATTACTACCAGCAAATCCCCCAAAGCTAAGAAGTAAGAAGTAAGAACATGAATAGAGGAGGGATGTGCGGGGAAGGAACCTGAGGACGCCCCAGGTGTGATGCTCGGCCGGGGCGGGCTTGAGGGGGCGGGCGGCGGCGGCCTCGGCCGGGGCGGGCTTGAGGGGGCAGGCGGCGGCGGCGGATCGAGAACGAGCAGGAGCAAGGCGGAGGCGGAGGCGAGGAGCGAGCTGGATTGGGGAATCGCAAGGGAGCACGACCTAGCGAGGGAACCGACCGAGCGCAGCGAGGGGATCAGGGGAGCGAGCAGACGGACTAGGTCGAGACGGACGAGTCGTGCTAGTTCTGCCAGTTTTTTCTTTTTTCTCCCCTCCAATACTCAGAGTATAGACTAGGTATAGTCAAAAAAATTGCAAAAGTTGGGGGGGGGGGGGGCGCCCCACCTTGGCCCCCTGGTGGCGCCGCCACTGGGTACACAGGTGGGGCGGGCGCCAGTTCACAACGATGATGACATACGGGTTGTGAGTCACTGCGTCAATTTTTCTGCTAAGTGGTGCTCGGATCTGAAGGTTTGCATGAAACTTGTACTAGTCATGTCTCTCCTCCACGCCTCGATGTTTTGAATCATACCCCTGCACATCCAATGCAACAATAGCATCCACTGTGTCTTTTGTCCATGAATCAATTGCAAAATGTGTTTCTTCGAGTTCCAGCCCCAAATGGTCGGTATCAAGAGCAGTGACGTATCTTAACTATTTCATAAACAAATACACTTAACAAAAATATGTGAGTTTACAAAATCATACAATGCCCCCACATCAAGTCAAAGCAGCTACACACATAAAACCAGGTTTTCGACAAATTCTTAGCAAAACAAATGGGGTAAAGACATCAACAATGAACATGGATAAAATTGAAGGATGGGATCGCAGGGCCTCATTGATTGGTTCGAACTTGGAATGGATCGCAGGGCCGGCTGGAGAAAGGGAGCTACTTCCCGGTAACGGCCGTGCAGCGTTTCGACGCGGCCGGGCAGAGGATCGAGAACGGGGTGTACCTGGGCCCCGTGGGGAGCCTGACCTTCGAGGGGAGGCTGTCGTGGAAGAAGAAGATCCTGGCCTTCGTCTTCGAGCGCCTCCGCGTGAAGGTCGGGCCGCTAGGTCCCCTCGAGATCGGCCTCGGCGGGCTCAGCGGTGATGATGCGAGCAGGGAGCCGGGCACCAAGGACCCGTTCTTCCTGTGGGTCTACGTAGACGAGGAGATCGCCGTGGCGCAGGGCAAGGGCGGGGGCACCGCATTCTGGTGCCGCTGCAAGCGCGTCCCGGTTTGAAGGTTCAGCTAGGTTCAGTTCAGTTTAGCTAATGTGTGCTCTTCTTCTTCGCCTTGCTGTGCACAATTATCAGATATATGTACAAGGATGATGAGAGACGCGCGATGCAGCGCGGTGGTTAGGTGCAGCAGTGGCCGGCCGACCCGCCCGAGTTCGATTCTCTTTGGAGACGAATTTTCGGGTGTTCTCACATGGGCTATGCCCCTTAATAAATATCCCCTCACACGCATGTGTGCTCCATACGACTAACGCTCCTTCGGGACACTGGGTAAACTTGCGTGCTGTGTGTATAGTTATAGGATCTAGACTTGTACACTAGGTGTGTGCGTAAGTGTGGTGTGAGTGTGGTGTTGAGTTGGTGTACGAGTTCAGATACTACAGCTGTAACACAGATCAGGGGTCTCAAAAAAAAAAAGGATGATGAATGAAATAATAGATGATACTACTCTTGTTGTGTGTAGCTTTCCTAGTGGATGATTCTGTATGTAGATACAGTACGTTGTTAAGATTCAACCAGCTGGTCGATCAAATTAAGATTAAATTCAGGTCAAACTACAATGCGAAATGAATGGTAGAGAAGTTGTAGTACTTCAAACACATGTTCAGAGGGTGACATGCTGCTTCCTGGAAATTTCTTTCTTACTCCAAATTTGTAGCGCATCAAACAAATCGATGGTAAAAATTGGAGTAGATTACGATCAAGCACCTACTCCCTCCGTTTTTCAATATAAAATGTTTTAGAGGTTGTACATGTTGTCTAGATACATAATAAAGTTGGTGGACACACATACTAAAATATGTCTACATACATATGTACACATGTGAATGTGAATAAATGATAAAACATCCTATATTAAAAAAGGAGAGAGTATTATTATTTTTTGAACAGGAGGAGAGAGTATTAATTAGCGTGGTGAAAAGAATAGACTAAGGCCTCAAATTACGGCCTGTGAAATATTACCGGACTTGTAGCGTAACCGCTCCGTATTTTTAGCAGGAGCTAACTACCTCCGTAATTTAACCGACCGTTATTGGCTAAAAACAGCAAACCAAGCGGGGCCTCACCCTTAGAACGGGCGGCCGGATCTGATAGGTACGGATTGAGATCCGGTGACTTGCTAGAGGCGAGTCACGGATGAACAGTTCCGTGCCTTGACTGTCTGGACGTTGGATTGGAAATGGAGAGGCACGATTGAATATCTGTAGATGAAACGCTGTAGCAGGCTACTGTAGCAGAGTTCTGTAGACAAGGGCTGTAGCAGTGTACTGTAGATAGATCCTGTAGCAGTAATCTCTTCATGTTCATCCAGCCATTAAATTTTTGATCTAACGGATGGAAACGAGGGTCAATGCACGGTACTGTTCATCAGACTCGCCTGTGTCAAGACACTGGATCTCAATCTGATCGGTACTCCCAAATTGCTCTAGGGAGTACCAGGCTACTGTAAAAATTACCTAATTTTACCCATTACTACTAGCAAAGCACAAGACTGAGACCCATGGGATCGATGACAGTGACATTTGACAGAAGTTGGAACGACAACAAGATGCCAATATGGTTTTTAGGTAAAAGGAAATAATGTACAGCTTTAAATTAACAAAGCTCAGAGTTTTACAACAGCAAAACATTACAAGGTGTTGAGGAGAACCTCTCACAGAGCAGTACAAAGACAAGCTAAAAGAAATGGGGTACACTACGTCGAGCACTAAATTTTTGCGTAAAACGGCCAGCCAAGAGGCAGGATCGGACCACCAACGAAGAGACCACCACAACTAGCACAAAGCTTGACATCGGAGAGGAACGCAGGAGAAGGAAGACCAAAGCCTCCAGCAGACGATGAGCACGAAGTAGAGGATGCCGAGGACCACATCGCCGAACGGAGACCACAACTTCAACCGCGGCGAGCACCAAATCTTGCGTAAAACGGCCAGCCACCAGATGGGCGGGATCGGACCACCGTGTCCGCAGGTTATGCCTCCACCAAAGTACAGGAACAATGCAACTTCACTTCAGATCGCAAGCTGCAAAAAGGCACCAGCTTCGCACACAAGCAGCCATGTCGAGACGAGGAGACACCCCTGCTCCAAGACGGTGCCTCCAAGGAGGTCACGACGCAGAAGCGCCGCCACCGTCGGGTCAAAGACCAGGGTTTTCACCCAGAGTGTAAACGAGGGAGGTGGGGTGGAACCACGGCGTCGCCCCCAAGGGGGAAGGTGGCACCCACGGGCGTCGCCGACACCGGCGTCAAAGAATGCTTGAGTCCGATCCCCTCCTACCCATCGACAAGGGTCACCGACTCCAACCCCCGCCGCGAGGGCGGAGGACACCATGACTGCACGAGGCCCTCCAGAGCTGTAGCCGGGCAAGGAACGGCGCCCTCGCCGGACCTCGCCAGGGACTCCAACCGTCGACGTTCTTGTCGCCCTCACGGCCAAAGAACATGACCAACACCCGCAACCACGGGGCCTGCCAAAAAGCCACCTGCGGTTCCGCCATCCAGAGCCGCCGCTCCGGCATCCGAGAGGTAGCAGCCCACCCGCGCGAAGCCTGCCGACCCAGCAACCACGCAAGGCAGCGCCTCCGGTCTCCCAAAACTGCACAAACTGCCCGCGAGCACCACGCTCAAGGTAGCACACCTGGGAATCCGCCTCCAAATAGTGAAGCACCGCGCCGGGAGAGGATCGACACAGCCAGGAGCCTCCGCCGGCATGCGAACCCCTCCACCCGAGCAGGGGAGCGGCACGGCGACGCCCAATCCGCCAAATCTGGGCCCTCCCAGATCCACTTGGGGAAGGAAGCCTCCAGCCCCTCCAACTCAGCGGAGAGAGCACTGGCGTCCTCGTCAGTCGTCACTGCCGTGGCCCAAGACTCGTCTGAGAGCAACGGAACGGAGGAGCAGATTTGACAGGGGGAGCTACACCTGCAGCCACGGTGGCAGGGGGATAAAGGCAGAAAGAGGAGGGGAGGAGGGTTGGCTAGGCGCCCCGCCGCTGCCGACGGCCGGCCGGTGGCCGCCACCGACAACGACGAGGAGAGGAGGACGCCGGCGGGGAGGTGGAAGCTAGGGTTAGGGTCGCCCCCGGATCGCCCACGCGGGAGCGACACGGGACCCGGGGGAGAGAGAGTTTCCGGCTCCAGATACCAATATGGTTATGTCTTCGGGAAGGAGGACGAGAAAAAACAAAGCTGAACTTGGAACTCCAACGGAGGTGATTGAAGGTACCTAAAAGGATTGCGGATGAAGCAGAAGCTAGAAGAGGCCATAGAAAGCACAACGTCAAAAGGCTTCGATTGAAGGTGCCCAGCGTGTTCTGCGTGACCAAGAGGCGATCCAAGTTGTACACGACAATGTAAAAACACTAAATTGTCCAATTAAAACTAGGCAAAGAAACAAGAAAAAGAATTTTCATTATGGATGGAAAGACCCTAACCACCGTGACTGGTACTCCACGTGCCGAGGGTTATTCTTGGGTGACACTCGATCAAGGCCTCAAGGGTAAAAAAGAACAGTTGACACCATTTGTATACACATCACACGTGCTCTCTCTTTCCACGTTTTTTATAAGAAATCATCAATTATATCTCAGCCTTTGTATCTCACACCCTCGTGCTTGCCCCGCGGACTCTTTCTTCTAAGTCCTCACATGCAAGATTAACCATAGTGGGGAGTATCATACACTAGTATCATGCATATGATACTAGCTTATGTTACTACTTTCATAGTTGATAGCAACATATTTGTGTACTATCAGTGTATTTATTAGGTTGTACACTTATCTTGTATTAGAATCTATTATGTTATGATATCTACCTATGATACCACTACCAGCTATCTCATCATTAAGTGATTTTGTACTCGTAACTATACTCTATCATTAAAGCAATTATAGTGCACGTTAGCGGCTTAATTGTGTCGGTCGGGATGCGTGAGGAGTGAATGCTTAAGAATAATGTTAGCCGCCAGGGTTCCATGTACCCTGCACGCACAGCGACGATGATTGGGTGAAGTCTAAAGTTGAGGAAGGTTGCCGCTTGCTTCATGCTGTATGGATCGGAGCTCTGCAAAGTAGTCTACATGCAGTTTTAATTCTCAAATCAGTTGGACACATGCGTATTATGTACACACGTGGGAAGTGGGAGGCATGTGTCTGTTACTGTTGAAAGCTATATCCTGATCAAGCTAATTAGTTAAACATCAGCGCATGCACTTTAATTCCAGCTCTTTCAATTACTAAGACAATGGATAATTATATATATGAGCTATGTTATTTTAGATAAAGAAAAATGTTCTAGCTTTCTACACCCATTGATTTAAGGATGTATACAGCCTTACACCGTACTAAGCCAGGGTAGTACTTACACTGCAAGCATCATAAAAATGAAATGTTTTAAATGAAGCAAACAGTACCGAAAGGATAAAGTAGCTAGAAGACAGGTGAATAAGGGGATCGTTTCCAAAAAAAATTTTAGGGAACTTGTTGGTATTATGGTTTTTAATCCTTTAGGGATTACCCCGCACGAATGAATGTGTGGCAAATATTTAAAAGGCTCGCTCGGATTAGTAGGGATCTGCTAAAGAAACATCATAGAATAGCATCCTTTGATGAGAGATGTCAGCTTCAAGAAAACATATGTTCTTAGAATAATATGAAGTCAACGGAAACACAAAAAGTCCATGGGTATTTGAACCCGAGTACCCGGGAAAAACATAATATTTGATGAAGGAACATGATATCCCAAGCTAAGCCTCAGTAATTCTATAACTTAACTTTCAACCGTTAAAAAACTCATTGATGGTAGTCTCTATAATTGCGCATCCTTTATTTAACTCATCTCTCTCTTCCTCTTTAAACAAAAGAGACCACTTCATGATCCAGTAAAAATTCCCTCAAAACCACCTGCAAGGAAGATATAGTACAAGTCTATTATATACTGAAAGCAAGATACGAGGAGTATAATAGACATGCCACACTGAGCCGCATCATTTAAATTACTTTTGACCATTAGGTTTGAAATTAGTGGCTAGAATTTAATCAAACATTAAGAATTATGTAACCGTGTAATTTTCGTTTGACAAAAACGTAACATGTCATGACATATAAAAATTATTTCGAGTTAACGGGCGAGCTCGCTCAAGATCAGCTCGTTTGCCAGTTAAGCTAAATAAGACACTCATACTCAACTCATTATTTTGAGTCGATCTCGAGTCGAGCTGAAATACGAGTCGATCTTGAGGCCGCTCGAGAATCTCGAGCTTTTCTTGCAACCCTATGCACATGGCCGCCTTCTTGGTTTCTTGCCCACTTAGCTCATGGCCTTGTCGGGCGGGAGCCTAATTGCTGCGTGGTCTTGGTAGACCCCACCTCCACGGTGCCTAATTGCACTCTCTCAGCTTTTTTGTCAATAAAGCTGGAGCTAGCTAGGACTAGACCACGTGATGTGCCATGCAGACGACCTGCTATAGTGCTATTGCACACACATCATCTGCGCCAGGACTAGACTAATCACGTTGTGCCAGAGTATTTAGTACAGATGGTGTGCTAGTTAACAAACGATGGTACGAATATCGATGTTTATATTAACAAACGACAGTACGAATCACCACTACTGGTTGCTTTCCCATTAAATTCTCCCTTTTCATATAAATAAAACAAAGTGATGTTTATAACTGCATATCATCTCATTCAAGCCCAGCGATTACATTAGCCGCCTCCCCTCTGCTCCTCCCCTTTCCCACACCTCTCCAGATCCCGGGCACCCTTCACATCTCCTCCCCATCGTGGCCGCCCTCCTCGGCTCATCCCTCGGGCCGCCGGCAAGTACAGGTCGATAGCCTGAAGGAAGTGAGGAACAGGTCTAGCCGGCACAAGGAAAAATATATGAATTAGCCTGCAGTAGGAGCTGTTTCAGTTGATAATAAGCAGGTACCCTTGCTCAGCGTGCTTGCTTACTGTGCTGTTGCTTTGGATCTTAATTGTTTGCCTGTTCTTGATCATTTTTTGTTTGGAAAATACCAGAATAAATGTATTTATTTTCTGATCGTTTATTTCCTAACAAGCGTTAGTTTCAACTGATGTGATCTGTCTTCCAGGGTCTCCTAGTGAAGGATCCATCGATCGTACGCATACAGCGGCAGGGATGGCCGACCTGGTGGCGAGGGCCATCACCGACGTCGGGGCCAAGTTGCTTAAGGCGTTGTGGAAGGTTAAAACAACCAAGAAAGAAGGCCGCAAGCTTCAAGAGCTCATAGCTCTCGTGAATGCAGTGTGCATCGACGTGCGTGTGGGTGGGGGGATGGAGACAAACCCCACGGCGACCTTGGCGATGTCGAGTCTGAAGGATGCCGTCGTGGAAGCGAAAAGGGATGTGGATGGATACCTGAAACATAGCATCATTTTCCAAGCCGTGAATGTTGAATCCATGACTCAGAGGCTTGCCATGTTGAGACAAGATATACAAGTTCGAGTGGGTGCGTCGGTGCAAGCGACCCTGGATGAAACCAGCATGGACGTGAAGGGAAATGGGTGTATGTTGCAGGTTTTAGACCACAAAATTGATGTTCTTCTGAGTCGGTTAGTAGTTGGAGAGGTACTTAATTTAACTCGCCCGCCACTATATCTAGGATTTATCCTCTATTTTTTGAAATAATTAATACAAGCTTTTTTAATATATGGCAGCGGGAACAAGGGCAACGAGGGCATACAAGTGGGACTGTGGTGGTCAGCAAACAGCCGCGGGTTTTAACTGAAATCCAGCTGCGTAGGCGGCAACAGGAGGATACAGCGTTGGTCTCCGAGGTTCTATCCATCTCCTTGGGACTCGCCGCTGTCCTCCTACGGCACTTGAATTGGGCACCCGAGCGGGTACAAAATGAGTGGTTCAACAACGGGGACAAGTTACGCAAAGCCGTCGGCCTGCCGCCGACGGGGTCCATGGAGATTAGCTCCACCATGGATGGCAATTGCAATATATGCTTCCGTGGCAACAGGACGACGATATCGGCAGGCTGCTCCCATTACTCTTGCAAGAAGTGCTGGGACGGGTACATCAGCGTGGAGATGGGCAAAGGCCGGCAGCAATGTATGTCGCTCCGGTGCCCGGACCCGTCCTGCCAGATGCCCGTCACCCAGGAGCTCGTCGACATGGTGGTGGTCAAAGTCAGTGACAGGGACCGCTACGCTATGTTCGCGCGCTGGTCGTACGTGGATGATAGCGGCGGCAAGATCAAGTGGTGCCCCGGCCCCGATTGGGGCCGTGCAATCAAACTCCTCGGCGGTGGTGCCGGCGCCAAGGAGGATGTGCTGGCGGTGGCCTGCGACTTGAAGCACAGCTTCTGCTGGAGCTGTGGCGAGGAGCCGCACCGGCCGGTGTCATGCGATACGGCGTGCTTGTGGCTGGACACTATCAGCTCCCGCGACGATTGGCTGTTGCTGTTCATGAAGCGCTGTCCCAAATGCCGGAAGATCATTGAGAACGACCAGACGAGCAACAACGTGACGTGCAGCGTACCCTGCTGCCACCGGTTCTGCTGGAATTGCCTCCAACCGTTGGGGGGAAGCAATCATACTACCGGCTGCTTAGTGTACTGCAGGGACAGAGTTTTTCAGTACAACGAGCGCAACAATATGGGAGGCGCGGAATGGAAGCATAAGAGACAAGACGTGCTCACGAGTCACGACAAAGAAGGATGAGGAGCGCAAGGCCATGGCTTCGAACCACTACAAGCTATGGGCGGCCAACCAAGCGTCGCTGCAGGAAATGGACGTCCTCCTGAAGAGCTCGGAGCTCAGAAACATGGCCAGTGGTCTGTGTATCCCTGTGGCGGAGCTCAATTTCCTTTCCCAAGCGTACAAGGAGATCACCGAATGCCGGCGCTTGATCCAGTGGGTGTACCCCTACGGCCACTACCATCTGGACCCGAAGCATGACCAAGACAAGTGCGAGCACTTCAATCGCCTGCACAAGGAAGCCAACGATTCACTCGAGTGCCTGCAGGACTTGGCCGTGAGGGAGAGGTTCAAGCTCTACGACTACGAGAACCAATTCATCCAGGGACACGACGTCGATATTAAAGCCTTCGAGGAGGCGTACACGGCCTTCAAGACCAAAGTCACGGATACCACCAGAGAGATGCGCCACGAGGTTGAGAAGCTGGTGAAAGCGGTCGAGACCGACTTCCAAGATTAAAAATGCCCAGTTCGGTATATTTTGCTTTCCTTCATCTCCTTTATTATTGTAATAAATCGTGTGTTATCGTTTTCGACATGGAAACAATTAGTGTATGATTTCCTCTGAAAAACAATTAGTGTATGAATCTTCTTCCATAGATGCATGATCGTGGACCATTCGTCCATTCTTAATTGCGGAAACTGGTTTGCTGGCACTGAGAGCAGTTATGCTTTATGTGTCTACTCTATCTATGTATCATTTTAAAGCTTGTTTCAATGTATGCAACTATGCAAGTTAATGTTTCCTTTTTATACTTGTCTGAAAATTGCCAATATTTCTAATATAGGCATCAATATGAGTACTAACGCACACACAGATTAGAGCTTCGGATACTCACAGGCAAAGCCACCTCACTAATTAACAAAAATAAAATTACAAGAGATCTTGTCAATGCTGTCAAAATGAGTCCTACAATAGGACGAGATTTCAACACTATCAGATTTCCCATAGAAAAAATGATAATGATGGTTATGATGATAGATGGTCCAGCTTCCTTTTTAACGCTGTTATAACCAGCCTAGACTTAAAGAAACTGAACAAACGGGCCGACATTTCACTTGGGCAAATTCCCTTCCTGAGCCTACTTACCAGAGGTTGGATAGGGTGTGGGTTCCAACTGAATGGGAGTTAAAATTTGCCCAGACCATTGTTCAAGCTATTAAGATCCTGTCTTGGCAATTGGTGCTGGACCGTCTCCCTTCGGGTACTCAGCTTGCTAAAAGACTTGGTCCGTCTAATGGAAACTGCGCGCTGTGTAGCGAGGTAGAGGATGCCGCCCATATTTTCTTCAGTTGCTCCATGGCTCAGTTTGCCTGGAGTATCCTTAGACAAGTGTGCTCGGGTGCACTTGGTGTCCGGCGAACTTCGCTCAGCTTTTTGCGATTATGTCAGCCCTTCCTCCTCAACCGCGTAGACTAGTGTGGACTTTGTTTGTTGCCCAATGTTGGGCGCTTTGGCATGATAGAAACAAACTCTCGATTGAACGTGTGGTGATCAAACATCCAGCTGACATTATTTACAAAACTTTGATCTTCCTGCAGCTTTGGTCTCTCACCGCCAAGACACAAGACAAAACAAGCCTAGAAAGAATGGTGGCTTCGCTAAGGCAGTTGTATACTGCAAATCATCCTCGCCGTGACGCTTCAACCTGAGACCGCCCGTGGGCTCATCGCTGGATCGGCCGGGTTGCTCTCCTTAGGTTTACGTGTTATCCCGCTGGCTGTGCTGTTTGCCGCAGTATGTCCTTGTTGTCTTTACTTTTCGTAGGGCTAAGCTGTATGCCGCAGCGTGTATCGAATCTTGTTAACTGTGGGGCCTTATTAATTTAAGGTTGGGCAATTGTGCCTTTTATCTAAAAAAATAACTACAGAAAACTAGTCGGACCACACACATTTCCTTTTTATTCCTTGGGAAATCACTCACTAAGCACAACACAGACTATGTTCAAATTTGAATTGGGTTGGCTGCTTCGTGAAGATTTTTATGAGGTAGAGACTAAGACTAGCCAGGGTACTGTGGTAGAAAACTGATGCTGGAAAGGGGGAGAGAGAGAGGGTTCAGGCATCGATGCATGCCATTGCAGGGGGCGATGCTGAAATGAGAAGGCAGGCTTCAGGATCATGTTCATGCATCGATGCTGAATAATGAAAAAATATTCCAGTCTGCTGAGTCACATAGCCGAAACAACCTTTGCATCAAATATATCCACTGTTTCTTGACAGTGGAATGAAAAATCTCTGCTACATGAACTTGTTCGACATCCCACAACATCGAGTTTTACAAGTTTCAATAAAATTGCATGTTTCTGAGCTTCTGGGGTTTGAGATTTATCTCTCTACAATGATCGGTTGAGATCATCTTTGTTGTAGGACTGGATTATATTCCTTGATTTATTGAACAGTCAAATATCTATTTTTCTGTTTGTGAATGTAGTCTTTGAGAAGACAACATGTAAGATCCTATCTCAAAGAAGGACTACACATTGAAGATGGGAGTAAAATCAGTTATCTCAATGATCAATGCCAGCTTTTTCTGCCATGTTTGTTCCGTGTGTTTTGTTAAATTCAGTCCGTTAACATTCTACATCTTGCTTTTGTTGGATCAAGAAATGTTGTCCAAGTACAAATTTTATTTCTTAACATGCTATCTGTGTAATACTGATTCTATTATGTATAATTTTTCATCATTACAAATTAATGATCAACAGTGTTTTGTTTCCACTCATATGAATAATAAAGCATAACACAGAATCTCTAAATTGTCTGATAGTTCTTGATAAAAATTCAGAACTGCTACAGTTATAGGCCGTACCTTTAGCAATGCTGGGGGTAGCACGTATAATTTCTCCTCACTGTAAACTAATGTGATGTGAGTATTGCTTTTTATCCACTATTGTGAATAATTAAGCAGGTTGGCTTCACCGACCATACATTTGTTCTTTCCTTTTCTCCTCTCTGATTTGATTTAGTTCCACCGCTATTTTGTATATCTCCTTTTGGTTCTTGCTTTCGACCATGGCACTCTTTAGGATTCTTTGCTCTTTTTGGTTGTTTGTTTGCCTTTTGTGGAGATGATGAAGGCCGGATTTTGTATCCGCTGCGGTTCCTTTTGTCCCCTCTAGGTTATTTCGTTCGGCTGTGACGCTTTGTTTTCAATCTTTTTTCGCTTCTGATCAGCCATTTGCCTTCGATTTTGTTTCTGACCTTCGATTGGCGTCCTCTACTCCTCTTTCCTTTTTTTTCCGTGTGATTCTACGTGGACGAGGGATCGCCGTGGCACAGGGCAAGGGCGAGGGTACGGCATTCTGATGCCAGTGCAAGTGTATTCCGGCCTGATGAGAACTTCAGTTCGAGTAAATGGCACGGGGGTACCACAACTTGTCGCGCGTGTGTAGATAAGTCACTCAACTCACCAAACGGACGAACCGGTCACTGAACTCGTCAACCGTGTGCAGATAGGTCACAAACTTGCCACGTCAGCCGGTTCTTCGTCTCGACCGGTCACACACGACGCACGTGAGCTTCATCTCCGTCAGAAAATTACAGAAAACCCCCTACTGAGAAAATAGAAGGGCCCTTTTGCATATATGTTACTAACTTGTTAAATCAAAGAAATTGTCGCGGCATCTGATTTATTCCCCATTTCCACGAACCCTAACCCTAGACAGCTCGCGACCATGGCTGGCGGCGGCGACTGCGGCGGGAGTGTGAGCGCTGGGAGCGAGTCCTCCGTCGGCGGCGGAGGCGGCGCGGGCGGTGGCGGCAATTCTCCTCCGCTATCCCGCTGTCCCGCGGTCAAAGACGGGCGCTACTTCATCGAGGAGGTGTGGCGGCGCGGCGAGCCCGATATGCGGCCGGACTTCGGCCGCATCGTGCTGGCGCGCACGGCGGGGATGGCGGCGCTGGAGGAGAGCTTCCGTGGGCGCGCCTTGCTCGCGAAGGTTGAAGGGGACATGCGCGTGACGACCGCGGCATTGCTGGCTGCTATGGAGGTGGAGTGCGGTGTCGAGCAGTCGGCAGTGAAGGTGGAGGTAACAAGCCCGCCGTACCATTTCTTTCTGAAGTTTGATTCTGAAGAGGATTGCTCTGCCGTGGCGCTGTCTGACCTGCGCTCCGGCGGCACGCGCATCCGTTTCCGCCGCTGGAGCCGCTGCGCTCGTGGCACTCCGGGGAAGTTCGATTACAAGGTGATGCTCAGCATCGAGGGGCTCCCGGAGGAGGCGCAGGAGCCGCAGGCCGTGAACCTTGTTCTTGCGGCTCTCGACGGTGAGCTCATCGAGATCCTGCCAGCGACAGATCGGTGGGTGGTGCCACTGACCGCCTGGCTGCGTGATCCTTGCAATGTACCCAAGATGGTCAATGTGACAATTCCGGCGCCGGTAGAGCCTCGCATTGATCCTGATACCGACGAAGACGTCGAGTCACCGCCACCTCCAGGCTCACCAAGGCACAAGAGCAATATGAACTATGATCTTATCGTGCACGTGAAGAAAGTGGTGGATCGTGGTGATTTGCTAAGCGAGGACCTGCCAGCCAAGTATCTTCCTGAAGAAGGAGTGGATCTTAGCCGCATGCACACTTTCAAGACCTGGCGCGGCAAGATAGATGGAACAGGGCCTGGTGCCAATGGATTTGCCTGAATTTATGTATGCTTTGCAGATGTAATAGTTGAAAGATTTGGCTATGTATTAGTATGTAATGTCTTATTTGTGGACCAGTTGTTGCTTAGTTATTTGTCTGACTATGTAAGCTAAGAATCGAGAGATTTGAATGTGTGTGTTGATGTACTGTGGTTTATGTTGAATTCTGGAACTTATTTGTGCATTCAATCTGTGACTTGGAATTCAATCTTATTTGTGATTCAAAAATGTGAGTTGTGGTTTATGTACTGTGCAGTTTGTGAACTTCATTATGGTTTATGAACTGTGCAGTTTGTGAACTTATAAAGAAAGAAATAGGTGGCGGCGCCGGCGACCATTTGGTGGCGGCGCCGGCGTCAAAATTCGAAGCATTTTAGCAGTACCATCAATTAACAGCAGAAACATCAGTACCATTTTAGATAGAAATATCAGTACCATACATAGAAACATCAGTAGCAGTTTGGTTCGGTAGCAACTAGAACTACAGCTTAAACATCAGTAGCAAAATATTACATCGAATCATGAACAAGAACTACTCATCAGGTGCTTCTTGGGTTGTCTCAACTTCTTCCTGACCATCAGCAGCTTTTGCCTTTTTTTTCTTGTTCCCAAACAGAAGCCATTTCAGTCGGCCTCCTCTTCCATTACCTCTTCCCCTACCTTCACTTGTACCTTCATTTGTAGCCTCTGCTCTTCTCGCAGTTCCTCGACCTCGTCCTAAAGTTGTTCCTCTTGTTGGACCTGTACCTCTTCCTCGAGCTCTTCCTAAAGTTGTTCCTCTCGCAGTTCCTGTACCTCTTCCTAAAGCTCTACCCGATGTGTTCACTAGAGGCCCTCTTGCTTCAGGAATGTTGGCTCTATGTTCAGCTACAAATGCACTTTCTTGAGGTATTGGCTCTACAAATTCAGGCATTCCTTTTGGCGGCCCCTGATAAGAAAAAAGGTGATGTTCAGCTACAATGAATATAGTTATGTGTTGTAATGTAAAAAAGAAGTTACATTTCATTACCTCATGACCAAGAATGTGTACCATGGTATCTCTTTGATGCATAGGGTCTAGGTGTGGTCTGACTTCTCTTTCATGGATGTGCTATTCATGAAACATATGCACAAGTATGAGAAGAATGACAAGGTATGCGTAAGTAATAAAAAAGGTGAAGGACACTTACAGTTCTTATTACAGGGAAATCAATATCACCATTCTCATCAATAATTTGTTTTGATTTCTTCCTCCTGGCTATCTCAAGTTGTTGCTCGAGCTGCTCTCTCGCCTTTGCACTAGGTTTCCTTTTTCTTCCCCTAGCACTTACACTTTCTTCCACTTGAATAGCTGGACCTTTGCCTTTTCTTTTTTTACTTTGAACCAATGGCTCTTGGGCAGCAACATTTTCCTGCTGATCTTGCGCAGCTACATTTTCCTGCTGTTCATGTGCAGCATCATTCTCTTCGGCTGCCACTTCATTTTCTCTAATTATTGCTGCTTTCAGCTTATCACAGCCCCCTCTGTTATGTCCTGGTGCTTTACAATATCCACAGTGCATGACAGCACCATGTTTGCTTAGTCTAGTTCCATCTTCACTCTCTTCTGGCTGTTTTCTTCTATTCTTCTTTCTCCTTCCAACTGACTTCTCATACAATGGTGGCAAAATTGGAGCAGCATCTACAGGTGCCCAGTCCTCCTTGTCTCCTAAAGGAAATATTTGGCCTCCATATGCTTGCATGTAAGTTTTGAGAGAGTAGCAGTTCGAGACCATGCTTTCAGGTTTTATTCTCTCCGGTTTCATGCAAGCAATGGCGTGGCTGCATGGGATACCTGTTAGTTGCCACCTTCTGCAGCTACATGCCCTGTGATTTAGTTCCACCACATAATCTCTTCCAAAAGAGGCAACTCCAAACACTCCTTTTCCAGAGGAAAGAACTTCACAATTCCCTGAAAATTCAACATTCTTCCTCAATTTGTCCCTGATTTTTGGAGTTATATGGCCTGTCCATTTTTGAATAGCTTCAGTCCTCTTTGTGTGATGTCTATGCATAAGTTGTGATTTAACCTTCTGAAACATGGACATGATAGGCAGCTCTCTTGCATCTAAGATATATCTACAATGCAATGTAGACTAGTTAGTGAATAGGCATTTTAGGAATAATCTGTGCAAACAGATGATATAAGTAAATTGTACCTGTTAAACACTTCACAAGTGTTGTTTAGTAGAATGTCACACTTTGAGAATTCAGAAAAGAAAGCCCTGCACCATGTGTTTGGAGCCATCTCCTCAACAAATGCGTGTGCTCCTGGATTGTCTGCCTTAAATTTTTCCATATTCCTATCATAAGCTGGAACCGTGGTTGATTTGGCACAAGCCCAAAGCTGTTGCCTAACCGTTTCTCCCTTATGCACCTGGTGTATGTTCTGATAAAGGTGCCGAACACAAAACCTGTGCTCAGCGTCAGGGAATTGTTCCTGCACTCCTTTTATAAGGCCCTACAAATATAAAAATGGAAATAAATTCAGATAAGCAACAAAAAGATGGAAATAAATTCAGATAAGCAACAAAAGATGGAAATAAATTCTCACTTTTTGTTTGTCACTCATGATAGTAAAAGGAGATGTGTTGACGATGTTTAGATCCTGCTTCAGTGTCGCAAGGAACCAAGACCAAGAGCTATAACACTCTGTTTCCACCACTGCCATTGCAATGGGATAAATGGCATCATTGCCATCAACACCTATAGCAGTAAGCAACTGACCTCCATACTTTGTTTTTATGAAGGTTCCATCAAGACAAATGATAGGTCTACAACCCTTGAGCCAACCTATTTTACAAGCAGCCAAACTCATGTAACAAGTACTAAACAGGCCATGCTCAAGGTGTAAATAGAAAGATGACCCAGGATTCCTCTTTAACAACTCTGTCCCATACTGCCAAAGCAAGGAGAACTGCTTGATCTCGTCTCCATGTACCACTGCCAATGCTGCTTTTCTAGCTCTCCCAAGTTTGTACCTGCTTGGTTCCATGTTGTACTTCTTTCTCACTTTTCTTGCAAATGTTTTCAGTGTCATCCTATCATTATCTCTGAACATCTCAATATATTTCTGTGCCAAGAAAGGTGCTGACAACTCTTTCACTTCCTCAACCTTCTCACAAGTGTGCTCTCCAACAAATATTTTGACAAGGAAAGTCATTGTCCTGTTGTCTTTAACTGCAACAATTCTCCATGGGCAACCGTCTTCCGCACAATTGGCTTCGTATCTCTTCTGGTTGTTCCTTTTCTTGTTAATCTGCACTCTGTTTTTAACTGCATATTGCGTGACTGCTTGCCTAAGTTGCTCCACGTTGCAAAAAATCTGGCCCAATTTGAATTGAGGGTCCTCCATGTCACCAGCTGAATTGAAAGATGTGTACTTGTAGATCACTTGTTTTTTTTTTTTTCTTATATTCCTCATCATCCGAATCACTCCTGTGTCTCCTCTCACTATCATCTTCTACTGGTAACTCTAGCTCTTCGGCTTTCAAATCATCTGAGCCCGCCAGATACACATGTTGTGCTGCAATTTTCTTGCCCTTGTCCACCAGTTCATCCTCCTCAGAATTGTCCACATTTGCTGCAAACAGCCCATCATCTTCTTTCATGTTGTAGCCACTGTCATACCAATCTGCACCTCCTTCTGAATCACACTCAAATTCTTTTTTACTCATCTCCACATGATTAACAAACAGAACAAGCACTTTGCACTCAACAGATGCAGCTGACATCAACTCAAGTTCTTTAAATAACACTTCCTTCATCTCATTGATTGCTTTCCCTGGAGGACACCAGAAAACAACAACTAGTTCCGAAGCTGGATATCCTAACTGCTGCACCATATAGTCAATCACGGGGAGAGTGAAGTAACTTCTGTCCAAATTGTCAAACCAAGCTACCTTCCCATCCAAATAGCTTACATTCAGCAAAGTACCCACAAAGAACTCTCCATGGTGTATTTCAATACTGAATTTACTTGAATCCAGACCTACATTGCAAATGAAAATCGATGTTCAGTACATAACCGTGCTCAAAAACTGCAATTTCAGACCTAACTTCTACTAAAACTAAGGAATCAAGCATACCTAAACTACAGATAACATGAACCACAACTAATTTTAGATTGGCAAGCACGAACCCTAACTAATTTGGACACGGCGGACAGAAACCCTAGCTAATTTGGGGGACAGCTAGCTTACCGTGCACTGGACCCTCCAGCTCCTCGAGCGTGAGTAGGGGAGAGTCAACGCTGTGATTCGTCCGCCCTGCTGGTTGCGTCGACGAGGAGCTTCCCGCGGCCGCCCCGCCAGCCGCCATCGCCGCCTGGCCCGAGCTCGATTAGGACAGCCCAGCTGGCTCCATCTGAATGATTCTGAGAACATAGGGGTTTTATGTAAAATTCTAACCCCGGTAAAGCTCACTGCGTCGCGTGTGACCGGTCGAGACGAAGAACCGGCTGACGTGGCAAGTTTGTGACCTATCTGCATACGGTTGACGAGTTCAGTGACCGGTTCGTCCGTTTTGCGAGTTGAGTGACTTATCTGCACACGCGCGACAAGTTGTGGTACCCCGTGCCATTTACTCCTTCAGTTCGGCTCAGCTCAGTTCAGTTCAACCTTTGTTGTACAAGATTAGCGTCCCTCTCCGTATTAATTTTGCGATTCTTCACCCAACTGTACACAATTATGTACACGAATGCCGAAATATGCTCGAACGATGGTAGTACTACCTTTTTTCTAGATTTTATAGTCGATGATTTTCTGAATGTATTTAAGATCATGCAAGCAAGCAGCTAGCTGGTCAAATCCAGACCAGTGGTGACGCATGATTGGAAGCTGAGGTTCACCGAACACACGGCGAAAGGTGATCGGAGACTGACTGCCGCTTCCTGGAAATTCCAGCGTTTCTAACGATCGTCAAATCTGTCACAATCAATCGCTAGTTAGTTCCAAATCCTGGACGTCTCCTGAAAATTCTGTGATCAAACTTGCACTTGGCACCGTGGTCAAATTGGCTAATTGGCTTCTTCAGTGCAGAGTTTATACTGAACGTTTGAACACACTCCGTGCACCTGGCAGCCCACTACCAGCAGCGCCGCACGTCAGAACCGCGCCACAACCCACTCACCACCGGCGGCGACCAACTACTCCGCGGTCCGCGGAGATGGCGGCGGCGGTGGCTCCGGCGAGGGCCGCGCGGCCCACGAGGCTGGCGTACTTCGACGACATGTGGGCCGTCCGCTCCACCTCCACCGTCCTCTCCCTCCACCAGGTTCCAGTCTCTCCCCTCCCCTCCTCAGGGTCAAACAGCACGCACGCTGACCAGGCTAATCGCAGGAGGAGGACGGCCGGCGGGCGCTGGTGCTGGACGCCACCATCTTCCACCCGCAGGGCGGCGGCCAGCCGGCCGACACCGGGGTCATCTCCTCCACCGGCGCCGGCGCCGCCAGGTTCCTTGTCGAGGATGTGCGCGTCAAGGACGGGGTGGTGAGCACGGAGATTTTCACGATCCGGAAATGGGAAACGCGAACCTAATCGTGCTCGAGATTGGGCTGAATTTTATTTTTGCTATTTGAGGATGATCTGTGTCGTGTCCATGTCTAGGTCTTCCACTACGGGCGATTCGAGGATGCTGCTGGAGACGGGTGCAGAACAGAGCTCAGCGAAGGGCAGAGTGTCACCTTGGAAATCGACGCTGACCGGCGCAGCCTCAACTCCAGGTATGGAGCACGCACACAGTGTAAACCATTCATGATGTTTTTTATGTGTTAGCAATTAGACGTTGGAGAAAACTTCCGGCAGCCGTCGCTAACGAAATCAGCACCATTTCATTCTCTTCTTGTCATGCTCTGTAAATTTTATGGATGTTAATTGTGGTGAACCTTAATTGCTGCAGGCTTCACTCCGCAGGGCATTTGCTGGACAGCTGCATGACCAATCTTGGCCTTCATCTTGAACCTGGGAAAGGATACCATTTTCCTGATGGGTATGATTATGTAACGACAACTTGTTTTTCAATTCTTCGTTCTGTGTCCAGCTTCTATGTAGATTTTCTCTATTCGGTATAAGCAGTCCTGCTCTGATTTTTAACTATCTTGGTTGGAGTTGAGTTATTGAGTGCATCGTGGCTTTTGTTCGTTGCAGGCCTTCCGTTGAGTATAAAGGAGTTGTCCCAGCAGACCAACTGCAGGATAAGAAAATTCAGTTGGAAAAACAGGCAAATGAATTGATCTCGAAAGGAGCCAAGGTATAACCCAAGAAAACTCAACACATAGGATTTCATAACTTGGTATACTTAATTGTTTGATATTGATGCAGGTTTTGGTCTCTGTTTTTCCTTACGAGGAGGCAGCTAAATTGTGTGGAGGTGCTCTGCCAAGCTACATTTCACAAGTTAGTTCTGTACTCCTTTTAGACGGATTTGTCTTTCTTTCATTGAATGCACAGTCAGCCAACATCATGGATGTTTCTTCGAATCTCACACAATTATATGTTCTGATAGTACTTGGTTGTGAAAATTCTGGATATTTGAATTTTTAATGTGCAAAACAACAACTATCTGGGAACCGGAGTATGTCATATCTCTAGGTTTATTGACATGAATTTGTTCAGCACTAGTAGCAAAAAACGTAAATCGTATCTCTAGATTTTACTGGCATGCATTTGTTTGATACTACCAAAGAAATCAATGTGAAATAATGTGTAATTGCATATAACGTATGCAGGGTGTTATAGCTCTTATGTAAGCCCATATTGAATTATGAAGCAAATAAAAATCAACAAAATAAATATTTTCTGGAATAATTCAAGTGTGTATTATTTGTTTCGAGTTTTATGGTGTTTTAAAAGCGTCAATCCTTCTTTTATTGATAGAGTGCATTAGTAAATCTCACCTTGCAATTTTGTGTTTCTCTAACTCCTATTCTTCCATGAATTAAACAAAATTATTCATGGCCTAATGCTTATGTTCCAGGATAGCACTCCCCGCATTGTGAAATTTGGTGATTATCCTGGTTGTCCTTGTGGAGGCACTCATGTAGCCGATGTCGCAGACATTGGCCACCTGAAGGTAAATTCTCAGGCCTGTCTAAATTTCCAGAAAACTTAACAGCAAGTCATGAAAAGTACCTAGCGCACTTCTGTGAGGATGAAAACGATTTTACAACAAAACTTGAACACACAGTCTTGTTGCTGATCGTTGGGATCACGCACATGATACTTTTGAGCAATATTCGCATTGATGCTGCTAGTCCATGTATGGCCAACTGTTATCTCTGTTAAGCTGTGCTCCACATTGTGTTCTGCGAATCTGAGTGTTGGTAGGGAGTATGAGCAACATGTTTCTACAAGCGTTTCCAAGGACTGGTTTGTAACATGTCAATGGGTCGAGTTGGTTTTCGTAGGAGATTCCAAGGCCAGAATGATAGTTAATGATAGTGTGCACCACATTAGCAAACCACGGAGTCCAACTCTGATACTTTTGATAAAATCTAGGCCATAGACACATACAAGGAGCATGGTCCGAAATGGGTAGTATAATAATATGGTGCCAGCAGCTTATACACCACAACTGTTTGGTACGAGGAAGCAAAATAATCTGGGCTTATTTTAGGTACTGAACTAAAGCAACAGAAGGGTGTAGACATTCAATTGTGCAGGAGACAAATAGGAAGTTACTGAACAGAAACTACATTCACTGTGATACTTGTTTGCACATGATTCACTGATTATTTGGTTTTCCTGCATCTCTTATATCTTGGAGGTTGATCTTATCTTCCATGCTTCTTCAGGTCACTGGTATCCGAGTCAAGAAAGGCGTGACTAAAGTCTCCTACAGCATCAGCCCATAATTTTTTCCTGCGCATCCCTTGCGACTAGAATTCGCCAGAGAAGTGAAAGGATAATTAATCATTGTTTCGTAAATGTTGCTTCGATGCTACCACACTTGATATCCGGAGAACAAATAGATGATGACATATAATATTTGGAAAGGTACTAGTTCTACATATGCTGATTTGCGGCGTGTGTTCAGGTGTTCACCTGGCCTGTCCTAATTCACTGAGATGTATGTTCTGACTCTCGAAGTCTTATGTACGTGTTAAAAATACCACTAGATTATGCTTTATTGAACCGAGGTTGTGAGGGAGAGGTGTAGTGCTTGTCACAACTCCCGAGTCCTGAAGGTCACGCCATCTAGATTCTAGGAATAATTCTCCAGGACAACATAGAGTACTAGATTTGCATTTGATTTCTAGGATTTTTTTTGGTCTCAAGCATTTTCCATGGGGCTACGAATGGTAATGAAGCCTAGTTCAGCTATTTGCAAGGGTAGAACAAAAAATACATAAAGAAATATAATTATTCCTTCAATTAACATGACAAGTCACGCAAAAGAATAAATCCTGAAATGAATGAATTGATATTCTTCTGTACAGATTTACAAATGAGGTGACAACAACTTGTTACAATAATTGACTGTTGATACAAATGAATTTGTGTGTTGTGTTTTTACAGCAAAGAAAAGATGATTAATTACAGCAAATATCTAACTAAACCTTGGTTAGATATGAACAGAGCCACTACCTGAATGAATGAATTGAATGAGTGAGTGCAAATGTGTACAAATGAATGAATGCAAATCACTACGCAGCAATTAGTCGACCGATCAGTTGGATGATCATCTGACGATGGCCCTCGAGTGCCTGAGGATCATGCTGAACGGCGTGGTTGCCGTCGGCCGCCGCGCTGGCCGACCACCGCCGGTCGCCACCACCACCTTCCCCGTGCTGTCCCTCTTGCAGGACCTCCCGTTCACCTTCTGAACCGCGGCAGAAGCAGGAGTCACCGTCGTCGTGACCGTCGCCGTGGAGACACGGCCGCCCGTGCAAACGCCATCTGCAGCGTGTTTGGCTTGGGTGCCGTCGCCGGCCTGCTCCTGTTAAAGACGTTGCTGGCGATGCTGTTGGCGGCCCTCCGCCTGGTGACGGCGCCGTCGCCGTCGTGTTCCCCGCCGAGCACGCCCGGGAGGCTGGACTCGAGCAGCAGCACGGTGGCGCAGTGCTTGAGCACCTCGAGGTTCATCCTGGCATCGTCCAGGCTCCGGTGCGTCTGCTTCCCGATGCCGAAGTACGTGGCCAGGGTGGCCATCTTGAGGTCCCCGCGCGGCGCCCAAACACCCGGCCGAGGACACCTAGGGAGTCGACGACCCCGGCGGGCTCCGGGGCCGGGCGGCCGGCGGCGGCGAACGAGTCGCGGACGCGGTGGCAGTCGAAGCGGCGGATGTTGTGGCCCGCCCAGACGCGGCCGTCGAGGAGCGCGAAGATGTCGTCGGCGACGTCCGCGAAGGCCGGGGCCTCGGCGAAGGCGGCGGCGAGGGACGGGGAGGAGGAGAAGCGGCCGGAGACGGCGGAGAGGGAGGCCGGGCGGATGAAGGTGGAGTAGCTGGAGAGCTCGACGAGGCGGCGCGGGCAGACGAGGATGGCGCCGAACTCGAGGATGTTCCAGTGGCGGTCCGCGGAGGTGGCGGTGGGCGCCGCCGCCGTCTCCACGTCGAAGAACACCATCTCCATCTTGGTCGTCGTCGTCGTCATGGGTGCTACTACGTACGCACGGTGACGGTCTCTGGTCTTTGCTTTGCAGGGTGCAGCAGCTGGTTGGTTGGGTTCTTGACGATCGATCTCTCTAGCTAGCTAGCTAATTTCTTATTGGGTTGCGATCTAGTTTTGACGGCGATCGATGGATGGATAATTCGGTATATATAAGATTTGACGGATGATCGATGGACGGGAGGTTAGAGAGGGGTGAGAATATTTGGTGTCGTCAATGGAGGGTTGCTTGGTTTGGACGGCGAGTAGGTTGCTGTTTGGACGGGGAGGTGAGGTCTTCCAACAGTGGAAGCAAGCAAGCAAAGCTTAGCTAGCTAGCTAGCTCCTCCTGAGGAAGAAAGGAAGGCCGACGGAGGCTAGTTACCTCGAGATCGTGCATGGCGGCGGCGCGCCGGCAGCTAGCAGCTAGCTTGCACGTATGTGGCGGAAGATTCCAAGTTTAACAAGCATGCAAACTGCCTGCAGTGCCAACGGATAATGACCCTCTTCCTGCCGATGATTAGATTGTGTAGTTGGTGGTGGTGGTGCATGATTAGTAACATGTCAGAAGCTAGAACACGCACGGCATGAAAGATCGATCAACAAATTAAACGACCAGCCTTTGAACATTTCAAACACCATATGTGTGTGTGTCTAACACGTTCTATTTTCATTAGGCTTTTGCATGCGTGGGGATTCATCGACCGCATGCAAGGAGAGGAAGATTACACACTAGCGTTTACCTTAATTGCTCCGATCACTTTAGATGGCATGACGCCACTTTGCGTCCGTGCGTGGGTCACCACTCCACGCACGCACGAAGCAGTTGATTACTACTCCGTAGGATCTATGATAAGTTGAGGAAGTAGAAGAAGAATATTCCTTATTACCCGATCGCTTACTAGACAGGTACGGTCTTCTTACTTGGAGACCGACCGATAAGCCATGTTTGCCAAGCTCTGACGCCAGCTTCTTAATAACTAGCTTCCCCTGCTGCAGCAGGCATTCTCTTGCTGCTGTAATCTGTTTCAAATTCTCCTCCAGCCATTTTGCGTCAAGTCACGAACCAAACCCAGCAGACAGAGTCATTAACAAAAAGGCCGTTGCGTCGGTCTTGTTTCCTTATTAGCACCGGCACCCGAATTGCTGCACGTGTTGGGAAAGGGTATCCCATTTTTCATGGAACATCGGCACCCTACGGATCTCCTAGGGAGCCCACGCCACATGAGTCGAGCAGTGCGCCACACAGATCTTGACTGTAGAATTATGAGATTGGCGGAATATGATGGATGTATTATTGAGCCTCATGGGCGAGTATAATCGGCGGGGGGTAGAACGTGCCGATGTCGCCCGCGGTTGTCGGAGTAGACATAGTCGGGGACGGGGATTATGACACTGACGAGAGGTCGTGGTGGACGAAGACGTAGAAGGCGGTGAAAGCAATGGCGGCCTGGAGTGGCTATCCTGGACGCCTGGACAAGGGGTTGTCAGCGGGACCTGCGACGGCCTGAAGTGGTCATGCAGGTTACCCGTAGAGGTGCGGCGGTGGTACTCGAAGTAGGCGAGGAAGAACCCGGCGGCGTGACGAAGACTATGCGCGGACGGTGGCGTTCCCGCGCCTAGGGAGGCGGCGTGGCGCATACCACATAGAAGTCGACGTGCGGGGACGACGGAGTGGACCGCGTGCAGCGGCGCTACAGCCCGAAGGGGCGACGCAGCAGCAACGCGCGGGTCAAGGCGACGGCGGGGTGCCGCCAGCGGTGTACGCCTGGGAAGGCGCGTTGGCTGCGGCAACATGGACCAATGGCGGCGGCGCGGCGGCCCGAAGGGGCGACCGGCGAAAGCCTGTAGCTCGATCGGTGGTAGGCGCGTGCTCGGGGACGTGCTTGGCGTAGAAAGGCGTGCGACCTGTTGATCAGACAGACGCAGCGCGGTACGCGCTATGGCGGCAACGACGACGAGCAGATCGGAGTCGATGGCGAAGTTGTCGGTGAAGTCCCGGTCGATGACGGCGAAGACGAACCGGCGATGAAGACCGTGCAAGCGAGAGAAGCCGGCGGCGACGCGTCGAGGCGTCCCTTGGACGGCGCGTCCGGTCTTGCTGCGCGGTTGGTGAAGACGAGCCGGTCGGTGCGGAATCGGCGCCGGTGTTCGTCTCACCGGAGCCACCAATGACGCTGCTGTTCCGGGGCCGCCGCCCTGGCATCCCGGCTAGTAGTAACATGTGGGTTACTGTCATGCCCCGAGACCCGGCCCGGTAGAATGACAGCCGCCGCGTGCCTATAGACCGTGAAGTCTATACACACGCAAGGCTAGAAAAGCAGACATAAACCAGCACAGTGGGTCTCAAACAGCTCATCTAATCATTTTACAAACTTTATTTACATTTACAAGGATAAAAGATTCTCTAGCGTTTCCCACCCAACTGGTCCAGCCTACTCCTCGGATGACATCGGCTTCCGCTGCGCACTCTGATAAACCCGACAACTGCAACTAAAAACAGAGAGGAGCAAGGGTGAGTACAAACAAGTCGTACTCAGCAAGTAAATACTTTACTAAACAACGGAAGTCAATGGAAAAGATAAACAAAACAACAAGACTGGATTAAGACGAATGGGTCATTCACCAGGAAAGTGGATGGATGGTGAACAACCACGTATCGGTATCACACATGACAGCAAGGTTCCCTACCCGGGACTCACAGGGGTGAATATTCACGCTTTTACACTCTTAAGAGGGGTACTCCGACGTCAACAGCCTCGACCAGCACCACACTGGGCACCAATCGAGCAGAGCTCTTTTGCCCACTCAGACACCGGACACCTTGACCTACTGATGTCGGTCGCTCCTACGGATTCATCACCGACACTTTCCCGAACAAGGGCCGCCCCTCGCGGAGAACTCAGACTGTCCCATACCAGAACTGCGACCGGTACAATACGTTTGCCGTCGTGACACCAATACACATATAGGATTTATCTCGTGGAGAAAATAAGAGACGAGGGCAAAATATGAATCACGCCTCCGCGTGTGCTCAGCTAAATGGTGATGATTCCACACTCATCATCACACATATATATCTCTGGTAGTACCAAGGCCAGCGGCATCCTTGATACGAAGAACAAGTAAAACGAGACAGCATCAACACATGTCTCCTTAACAATAGCAAGATCAATAATGAGATCAACAAATGATGGTGCAGGTACCAGCAGTACAAGCACCTAGATAAATCACTAGCAAAGATGGAAGCAGTAGTAAAACTACTACTAACAGGATTGAGAGATTAGCAAAATAGCTACTTGCTAAATCAAGGGGGTTAGGAAAGCATCTACTTGCAAAATCAAAGGGATTAGCAAAGCACTACTTGCAAGAATTAAAGGAATTAGCAAAGCATGATATAGGAGATCAGCAAAGTATCCACTTGCAAGAATCAAGAGGATTAGCAAAGCATGATATAGGAGATCAGCAAAATATCCACTTGCCTCCGTAACGGAATCATACACCATGGCATCAATACTCCGATCGATCAAACTTGCTCGCTGCACAAACATAGTCGTATGTATTACGTACGCAGCTGGGCTCTCTGAAGTAGCATCTCCCTCAGTAGTTCTTCTCGGCTGCTGTCTCTTCTGCCGCTCTCTCACTCTTCCTCCGGTCTCTCTCTGGTCGTGCTCTCTCGATTTGATCGGCCGGTTGTGCTAAACAGCAGCAGAGTGCTGCCCTATTTATAGGTTGAGAGCACCGTCTAAACCAGCTAAAATATCTAGGCTGCGCTATCCTTGGTTCCTAAGCCTGCTACGTGTCCTCCTCTTATTTGCTCTCCTCTCCTTAAGTGACACGAGCGAACTGACTCACTAATCCCTGCCATGCACAAGTCCAAGCCAGACTTGGCTAGTCGGCTGTTGCCACGCAGCCTTGAATTCCTCTAGGACAAGCCACGTTCACCTTTGCTAACATAATCCCTCACGTCATGCATGGCAGATCAACTATGCATGCACTACTATTGCTAGCTCCATCCATCCATGCATGCATGCAGGTACTATTTTCTAGCTAGTCCATCAACGGGTGCATGAAAACAAATGCACTACCAGCTAATGAACATGCACAAGCAAGTCAAGCCAAGCAAAATTATTTCTTTTCATGAAAATTCAAAACCAGTTTAAATATTAGCAAAACCAAAATAATTTGAACCCAAATAATATTTTACCCACTCAAATGATAACTCAAAAATTTCGGGTTATCACATCCTCCCCACCTTATAAGAATTTCGTCCCCGAAATTCCTCACAAAACAAACACCTTTTTTTCAAAACTTAACATAATTTTATAAAATCAAAACCAAAAGATTTTTTTCCTAAACTTGGCAAATTTTTGAAAAATCAAAACCAATTTTTTTTTTTTGTCATGCAATCAAACAACACAAATCTAATAAACACATCTTAAAGTTAGATCAAGAAAATAAGGGTCGGTGTTAGTCGCAAACAACAACAATGTTAGTCGTAAACACTAGCTAACGTCTACCCATTTTACCACGTGACCTACAACCTTGAGCTCTGATACCACTTTAACTGTCATGCCCCGAGACCCGGCCCGGTAGAATGACAGCCGCCGCGTGCCTATAGACCGTGAAGTCTATACACACGCAAGGCTAGAAAAGCAGACATAAACCAGCACAGTGGGTCTCAAACAGCTCATCTAATCATTTTACAAACTTTATTTACATTTACAAGGATAAAAGATTCTCTAGCGTTTCCCACCCAACTGGTCCAGCCTACTCCTCGGATGACATCGGCTTCCGCTGCGCACTCTGATAAACCCGACAACTGCAACTAAAAACAGAGAGGAGCAAGGGTGAGTACAAACAAGTCGTACTCAGCAAGTAAATACTTTACTAAACAACGGAAGTCAATGGAAAAGATAAACAAAACAACAAGACTGGATTAAGACGAATGGGTCATTCACCAGGAAAGTGGATGGATGGTGAACAACCACGTATCGGTATCACACATGACAGCAAGGTTCCCTACCCGGGACTCACAGGGGTGAATATTCACGCTTTTACACTCTTAAGAGGGGTACTCCGACGTCAACAGCCTCGACCAGCACCACACTGGGCACCAATCGAGCAGAGCTCTTTTGCCCACTCAGACACCGGACACCTTGACCTACTGATGTCGGTCGCTCCTACGGATTCATCACCGACACTTTCCCGAACAAGGGCCGCCCCTCGCGGAGAACTCAGACTGTCCCATACCAGAACTGCGACCGGTACAATACGTTTGCCGTCGTGACACCAATACACATATAGGATTTATCTCGTGGAGAAAATAAGAGACGAGGGCAAAATATGAATCACGCCTCCGCGTGTGCTCAGCTAAATGGTGATGATTCCACACTCATCATCACACATATATATCTCTGGTAGTACCAAGGCCAGCGGCATCCTTGATACGAAGAACAAGTAAAACGAGACAGCATCAACACATGTCTCCTTAACAATAGCAAGATCAATAATGAGATCAACAAATGATGGTGCAGGTACCAGCAGTACAAGCACCTAGATAAATCACTAGCAAAGATGGAAGCAGTAGTAAAACTACTACTAACAGGATTGAGAGATTAGCAAAATAGCTACTTGCTAAATCAAGGGGGTTAGGAAAGCATCTACTTGCAAAATCAAAGGGATTAGCAAAGCACTACTTGCAAGAATTAAAGGAATTAGCAAAGCATGATATAGGAGATCAGCAAAGTATCCACTTGCAAGAATCAAGAGGATTAGCAAAGCATGATATAGGAGATCAGCAAAATATCCACTTGCCTCCGTAACGGAATCATACACCATGGCATCAATACTCCGATCGATCAAACTTGCTCGCTGCACAAACATAGTCGTATGTATTACGTACGCAGCTGGGCTCTCTGAAGTAGCATCTCCCTCAGTAGTTCTTCTCGGCTGCTGTCTCTTCTGCCGCTCTCTCACTCTTCCTCCGGTCTCTCTCTGGTCGTGCTCTCTCGATTTGATCGGCCGGTTGTGCTAAACAGCAGCAGAGTGCTGCCCTATTTATAGGTTGAGAGCACCGTCTAAACCAGCTAAAATATCTAGGCTGCGCTATCCTTGGTTCCTAAGCCTGCTACGTGTCCTCCTCTTATTTGCTCTCCTCTCCTTAAGTGACACGAGCGAACTGACTCACTAATCCCTGCCATGCACAAGTCCAAGCCAGACTTGGCTAGTCGGCTGTTGCCACGCAGCCTTGAATTCCTCTAGGACAAGCCACGTTCACCTTTGCTAACATAATCCCTCACGTCATGCATGGCAGATCAACTATGCATGCACTACTATTGCTAGCTCCATCCATCCATGCATGCATGCAGGTACTATTTTCTAGCTAGTCCATCAACGGGTGCATGAAAACAAATGCACTACCAGCTAATGAACATGCACAAGCAAGTCAAGCCAAGCAAAATTATTTCTTTTCATGAAAATTCAAAACCAGTTTAAATATTAGCAAAACCAAAATAATTTGAACCCAAATAATATTTTACCCACTCAAATGATAACTCAAAAATTTCGGGTTATCACAGTTACAAATCCAAATTATAAATGAATAAACATTACCATTGTGGGGGGGGTTCTGATTTACAGTTCCTAAACACAGAGCCTACACATATGCAGTAGAAGTTGGGCTCGCCACCTTGCTTTCTCCTATAGTCCTATGTGAAGGACGATCTATAAAATGCAATATTGTCTTGCAGTTTTCTGTTTTGAGTTATTTTGTTGCTGTACAAGTAAAGTGTGGAATGACTCTTACCTAACTTTGTGCTATAGCATCAAAACTTCTTACATGTGTTTTTATGGAATGGTGGTATATATGTTATTTGGCATAACAAGTAATTTGTTTACATAATTTATCATTATAGGAACTGCTGCTCCATATATATTTGTTCAGAGTCGACCTGACTTCTTGTGTTTTTGGGTATTAGCAACTGTAATATAACAGAGAGCCAATGAAACTTTATTTAGTTTAGCTTTCTTGAATTATCATATAAACAAGGGAATTCTCATGGATGATTATTTTATTTCCGAAGCTCAGTGCCATTTCTATTTGCTCAATATTAAGTTCTTAAGAAAGAAATTATAAATTATATTGAGTTCATGCCTCTAATTTTGTAACTTTATGCTTAGCATCTTCTCTGGTTGTAGTAGTTTAGAAAAGTTCCGTATGGCAGCATTGCCACGATTTCAGTTCTGAATATTGCCCCTTGCCGGGTTGTTTAAAGTGAGGCATATTTTGCCTATGACCTATTTGTATCTTAACGAAAGAAGTGTTTAGATTGTAGTGTAATTATTTTAAATAGGGAGCAATATTCTGCCCACGGGTCGCTTGAAAGGGAGCATTATGCATAGGTATGCACTCAATTATTTTTGGCGGGTCTTGTTATGAATTATGATCTGATCATTTAGCAACAGACTTTTTCAAGTGCTTTAGTATGCAAATATCTATATACATAGACATGACACTGCACTATTTTTGTAGTTTTTGAATTTGACTGTCAAGCATATAGGCATATAGCGGGGTCTGCTATGTTTTATTTTCCTTTAGCAGTCATGTGCATTGCCTTGACTAAAAGAGGATACAGATGAAATATTGAGATCCAGTTGTACCTCTGTATTATACGTAACGTTAACTTTCTTGTCAAGAGGCGTTCAGGACCACAACATGTTTTTTTCTGAAACTCATTGTTCCTACCGTGTATCTTAGTTGCCTTTTCTTTTTGTAAGATCTAAACTGACTGCATTCTTCTACATCCTTTGGCCACGCAATAGATTTTAGTATATGATTGAGCAATAATAAGTCCTTGTGTTGAAGCTTTTTTTTGTTCCTGTATCCGAAACTTCTTTTTGGATACTTCCATTCAAGCTGAAGAAAAGTAGAAAAATGGTGCTTTCTATTATTTAGAACACAACGTCTAGGGGGTTGAGTTTTATTCATGGCATATGAAACATTAATAGTAATATGATCCCTGAACATGAGCAGCCAAACATTACAAAAGAGATGTTGTTGATTAATTACATGCACGAGTAGCCCTGTATTAGATTGTTGCGGTTATTTGCTGTAATTCTGGAGCTGAAATTCTTTTAGATTGGTGTGTTCAAGAAGCTGGTGGAGGCGAAAGTCAAGTAACATTGGGTTATCGGAGGCGAGCCCTATCAACATCAGGCGTGCTCGACATCGAGCTTGAGATTGAGTTTACTTGTGTTGTTCCATAGTCGATAGTCCTGCCTGATTCATCGATAGGTCCATTCAAGATAATGTTATTTATTTCTTTTTGCAGTATAGTAATAACTGGATGACCTGCATTTTATCTTCTGCACCAAATAAGGATTTGTATTGTAGGTTAGGTTTCTGGAGGCTGTGACTGGATATGGAGTCGGAGTCATACACTCATACCTGAAGTATATCTAGCCTTTTTACTTGCCAAGTTGCACCTCTGTCTTGTATAGGTACTTCTCCTTTGAACTGTCAGCCGGTTAATATATTGACATATACCGCATAGAGTTGTTATGATAGCTGCGGTAATTTAGGATCTAGATTGATCCGGTATATACATGTATTTCTTGTACTGTACGTCATGTTGATTATATATATGACAAAGGCCCGATAGTGCATTCACTACAGGAATGGCGAGCTATGCCGACGGCTTTTTGTCGGGGCCGTCGGCATAGGCTTCGACGAGAAATGTCCATCGATGCGGCCGTCGGCACAGGTTTAGCCGTCGGCACAGGGTCTATGTCGATGGCAAAGCCGTAGGCATAGGTTCAAAAGGCTATGCCGACGGCAAAGCCGTAGGCATAACTATGTTTTTTTTCTGTTTTCGTTTAATATGAAATAATTCATATCTTTAAAACTATAAATCGAAATTTAACAAATAAAATGTCTAAATTGATTAGAAAAATGAGAGGAATTCAAATATGACATCCATATCATCTTTTTCATCATGCATATGAATTTTTGCAACAAATTATGCCACGGGTCTATTTTGACCATTTTTTCAAAAAAATAAAAGAATGTGAAAAAATACCCCAAAAAATAAATCCTTTGGCATGGACTCCTTATATGTGTACTAGTTGCTAGGGAAAATGATAAACTTGAGTTTTGAAAAAAATTCCACAAAACTTCTTCACAAAAAGATCAATCATCTATAAACATGTATAAGTTTTGAGTCAAATGAACTAGATATGATCATCTATGTACCATAGTTTGTGATAATGTGCCCATATTTGACACATAGGTTTGTCCTGTTATGACCAACAATGTTGCAGAACTAAGTTTTTTCAAATTATGTTTATAAATATCATTTTTCATTTCTTAATTGTAAAAAATGTCATTTTTTGTGAAGCAAGTACAACAAATATGGTGCAAACTGGCACCCATCCAATTTCCACACAAAGTAGATCATATTTGATGGACAATCTAGAAATATTATGAATTTTCTCGGTTTCTAACTAATTTCGTCTACTTAAATAACTTTATGTCTATTTTCCAAAAGTAATTCAATTTTGAACTACAAGTGTGTGATAGTTTACTCTGAAATTTTTACAAAAATCATTTTAAGATACAACAATAGTGGTTATATCACAGAACCATCGATGGTTTTAAAAAATGTGACCCTTTGAATGAATACACACGGGGCCATTTTGATCGTTTTTTCGAAAAATTAAAAGAAAGTGAAAAAATACTCAAAAAAACAAATCCTTTGGCATGGACTCCTTATATGTGTACTAGTTGCTAGGAAAAATGATAAACTTGAGTTTTGACAAAATTTCCATAAAACTTCTTCACAAAAAAGTCAATCATCTATAAACATGTATAAGTTTCGAGTCAAATGATCTAGATATGATCATCCCCTTGCCATAGTTTGTGATAATGTGCCCATATTTGACACATAGGTGTGTCTTGGTATGACAAACAATGTTGCAGAACTAAGTTTTTTCAAATTATGTTTAGAAATATCATTTTTCATTTTTTTAACTGCAAAAAATGACATTTTTATGAAGCAGGTACAACAAATATGGTGCAAAATGACACCCATTCACTTTTTAAACAAAGTAGGCCATATTTTATCGATAATCCAGAAATATTATGAATTTTCTCGGTTTCTAACTAATTTCGCCTAATTAAATAATTTTATGCCTATTTTTCGAAAGTAATTCAATTTTGAACTACAAGTTTATGATATTTTACTCAGAAAATTTTATAAAATCATTTTAAGATACAACAATAGTGGTTATATCACAGAACCATCGATGGTTTTAAAAAATGCGACCCCTTTAGATGAATACGCACGACGGGCATTTTGACCGTTTTTTGAAAAAAATAAAAGAAAGTGAAAAAATACTTAAAAAAACAAATCCTTTGGCATGGAGTCCTTATATGTGTACTAGTTGCTAGGGAAAATGATAAAATTGAGTTTTGACAAAATTTCCACAAAACTTCTTCACAAAAAGGTCAATCATCTATAAACATATATAAGTTTCGAGTCAAATGACCTAGATATGATTATCCCCGTGCCATAGTTTGTGATAATGTGCCCATATTTGACACATAGGTGTGTCTTGGTATGACAAACATTGTTGCCAAAAATAATTTTAAAAATAATTTTATAAACATCATTTTTCAGTTTTTAAGTGTAAAATAACTTTTTTATTAAGAAAATACCAAAAATATGTTACAAAAAGTCATATGCATGATGAAAAAGATGTTATGGATGCCATATTTGGATTCCTCTCATTTTTCTGATTGATTTAGACATTTTATTTATTAAATTTTGATTTACGGATTTGAAGATATGAAATATTGCATATTAAATGTAAAAAGGAGAAAATAAAGTAAAATAAATTTTATTGTTATTTATTCAAATATTATTATTACATAATCATTGTTATTTATTCAAATAAATTTTCAAAATTTAGACAATAAAAGTGTAACATCATGACCCAGTGGTTAATATGTTCGATAGAATAATAACATCAGTAAGTTCTAACATCTCATTTGGAAGCTAATTTAGAAGGAACTCAAAAGTTAATCGTGCTTGGGCTGGAGCAATCTGAAGATGGGTGACCGAACGGGAAGTTTGACCGAGATAAGTACTTTGACCTGAGATTAAGTGTCTAATATGTAGTTAGAAATTGTGTGTGGCTAAGTTGGAAATTTCAAAATTAAAAAAACAAAAATTAGAAATTTAAAAAAAAATATTTTTAAAAAAAAATAAAAAAATGAAAAAAATAATTTTGAAAACATATGCCGACGGCTCTGTGCCGAAGCCGTCGGCATAGCCTATGCCGACGGCTAGACCTGTGCCGACGGGTTTCTAGGCTATGCCTACGGGCACCTATGCCGACGGACCTATGCCGACGGTGGCCGTCGGCATAGCCTATGCCGACGGTAAAAAGACCTGTGCCGACGGCAAAAGGCCGTCGGCATAGGTGGCCATTCCTGTAGTGATTGCATCGGCCAAAATCCTTTCAGCAAACTTGGTATCAGAGCCTGATCCTAAAGAAACACTAGCCGCCATGTCTTCCCCTAGCTCCGCTCTCACCTCCCAGACCATCGGCGCCCTCTCTTCCTCAATGGCTCCGGTCATGGCTGCCACCACCCCGTCCACATTCGCCAGCGCCATCACTGCGCGGCTTACCCGGACGAACTTCCTCCTGTGGAAGTCGCAGGTCGTCCCAATCCTTCGCGGCGCCGGCCTGTTTGGCTATCTTGACAAGACATGGCCGGTCCCTGCTACGACGACTACTGAAGGCGAGGGTGGCGCGGCGCACCAGGTTTGTACGCGAGCTGGTATCTCCAAGACCAGTCCATCCTCGGTGGCCTCCGTTCCTCCATGACAGAGGATGTCCTCGCCATGGTCACCAGGGAGGAGACCTCTGCCGCTGTGTGGGATGCACTCCACACGGCCTTTTCCGCACAGAACCGCGAGAACGCGATTCAGATTCGCACTCAGCTTGCAACATGCCGGCGCAACAACACACCCGTGTCGGAGTACTACCACAAGATGGTGTCCATGGCGGACACCATGGCGAATATTGGCGAGCCAATGAAGGACGCGGAGGTGATCGGCTTCATCCTCGCTGGCATCGGACCGGCATACAACGACCTGTTCTCTGCCATCACCGTCCTCAGCAACACTCGCACGGTCACCCTCAGCGAGTTCTACTCCTACCTCCTCTCGCACGAGGCGCGCTTGGCCATGACGACCGGCCCGGTGGATTTTCAGTCCTCCGCCAACAATGTGACGCGCCAAAACTCCAACAACCAGCAGCAACGTCCCAACAACAACAACAACAACTACTACAATCAGGGCCGCAATGGCGGCGGCCATGGTGGTGGCGGCGGCCGTGGCGGTCGTGGACGTGGAAACGGCTACTACAACAACAATGGCCCTCGCTGCCAGGTGTGCGGCAAGTACGGGCATACTGCGCTATGGTGCCGGAACTGCTTCAACCATGCTTTTCAGCCCGAGGAGTACAATGGTGGCGGCCACAACCATCAAGGCGGTGGTGGTAATGGAGGCGGCTACCACGGCGGCCACGCAGCCACGTACGGTGGCCACAACACCGAGCCTTGGCTCATGGATAGTGGAGCCACAGATCATCTCACTGGCGATCTTGATCGCATGACGTTCCAGGAACGTTATCATGGAAAGGAGCATGTGCATGTGGCAAACGGAGAGGTTTGAAAATCTCTCATATTGGTCATTCACAACTTTCGGGCTTAGATAAAAATCTCTCTCTCCGTAATATATTGCATGTTCCTCACATTAGTAAAAATCTTCTCTCTGTCTACCGTCTTGTTTCTAACAATAATGTTTTTGTGGAATTTCATCGTGACGCTTTCTTTGTTAAGGATCGAGCTATGAAGAAAATACTTCTTCATGGTAGGAGTGAGCATGGCCTCTATCCCATCCCGCTGCATCATCTACCGTCATCATCTACCACACGTCATGCTCTGTCCGGTGCCAAGGTTTCGTCGTCACAATGCCATCAACGTTTTGGTCATCCTTCCTCTGAAGTTGTTCGGTCCATCCTCAAGAAAAAAAAATTAGAGTCCTCGTGTAATTCTGAGTCGTCTGTGTGTGACGCTTGTCGGCGTGCAAAGAGTCATCAACTTTCTTATAATAATTCCACTCGTGTTTCATCTTCACCTCTTGAACTTGTGCATTCTGATGTGTGGGGCCCTGCTATTGCATCCTCGGGTGGTTTTAAGTATTATGTGAGTTTTGTGGATGATTTTAGTCGATACACTTGGATTTATCTCATTAAACATAAGTCTGATGTTGAACAAGTTTTTTATAATTTTCAGCACCATGTTGAGCGCCTCTTAAACTCTAAAATTCATACTATGCAATCTAACTGGGGAGGCGAGTATCATCGCCTTCACACCTATTTTCGCAAAGTAGGCATTGCTCATCGCGTGTCATGTCCACATACGTCTCAACAGAATGGTGTAGCTGAAAGAAAACATAGGCATATTGTTGAAACCGGCCTGGCTCTTCTTGCTCATTCCCATCTTCCAGTTCGTTTTTGGGATGAGGCGTTCTTAGCAGCATGTTTTCTCATTAATCAGATGCCTAGTCGCACAACTCACAATACTCCACCCATTACGCGGCTCCTGAATATTACTCCTGATTATTCCTTCCTTCGCACATTTGGATGTGCGTGTTGGCCAAGCCTTCGGAAAATATAATAGCCATAAACTTGATTTTCGATCTAAACTCTGTGTTTTTCTTGGCTACAGCTCCATGCACAAGGGGTATAAGTGTCTAGATCGGTCCACTGGTCGCCTCTACATTTCTTGTGACGTCATTTTCGATGAAAATTTGTTTCCTTTTGCGTCATCATCTAGTTCTCCATCGTCTCATCCTTTGAGTGAATCCATTTTGTTTCCTCAGTTTGTTTCCTCAGTCTGAGCCCGTCGCTGTGAATGATCATATGAGCAGGTATGATTTAACCTTGCTGTTTCCTGTTGTCAGCACTGCAGGTTCTGCGCCTACGTCGATCGGTGACCAGCCCTCATGCACTACTGGGCCGCCTTCTTCGACTTCGCCAGCATCCTCCTCTGCTGCTGCCTCAGTCCAGTCCGAGCGGCCTGCTTCGCCCGTGCCGGAATCGTCCCATTTGGAGGGCGTTGTCTCCCCTGGACCACAGCGACATGAGCCGGGTGCAGCGTCCCCGGCCGCTCCTTCTCCTGCGCAGGTCTCAGAGACGATCACTTCCGCTCCTTCTCCTGTGCATGTCTCAGAGACTATCACTCCGTCGACGACCATGGCTGTCCCTGCTCCTCCTATGCGCACGCGTGCTCAGACTGGCAATTCCCGTCCAAAGAAGCTCACTGATGGAACGGTCCGTTACAATCCGAATCGGCGTGCTTTCTTCGCCGAGCCTTCTTCCCATCGTCAAGCTCTAGCTGAACCATCATGGCGAGCTGCAATGGAGGCAGAATTTGATGCTCTTCAGCGAAATAATACTTGGAAGCTTGTCCCTCGTCCAGCTCACGGGAATGTGGTTGGCAGCAAATGGGTTTTCAAGACCAAATATCTTCCAGATGGTTCCATTGACAAACATAAATCCCGTCTCGCTGCTCCTTCTCCTGTGCATGTCTCAGAGACTATCCTCCAAGGCCGACACCTCTTTGTTTCTTTTTCGTCATGGAGATGTCCAGATTCACATGCTTGTGTACGTTGATGATATTGTCATCACCGGGTCGTCATCTGCTGCTATTGATGCTCTCTTGCGCAAGCTCTCTGCCACCTTTCCGCTTAAGGACCTTGGCCGTCTGAACTACTTATTGGGGATTGAGGTCTCTTACAATTCAGGGGGCATTACTCTGACTCAGCATAAATATGCCATGGATTTGCTTCATTGTGGTCTTATGGAGAATTGCAAGAGCGTGTCCACTCCTATGTCCGTGTGTGACAAGTTAAGCCGTGACACCGGTAATCCCCTTTGTTCAGAAGATGCTCTCAACTACAGGCGCATGGTTGGAGGCCTCCAATATCTCACTTTGACGCGATCGGATATTGCATATTCTGTTAATAAAGTGTGCCAGTTCCTTGCTGCACCGACGGATGTACATTGGGAGGCCGTAAAGCGTATATTGCATTATGTTAAGGGAACTGCGGGAGTTGGTCTTTAGATTCAGAGATCGCGATCAGATCTTCTCAGTGTGTTCACCGATGCGGACTGGGCCGGTTGCTCGGATGACTGAAGATCGACAGGGGGGTTTGTAGTGTTCTTCGGCTCAAATCTTATTTCCTGGAGTTCTAGAAAGCAACCTACGGTGTCACGGTCTAGTACCGAAGCAGAATATAAAGCCCTAGCTAATGGAACCGTGGAAGTCACCTGGATACAATCTTTGTTGAAGGAACTACAAGTAATGCAACCTAGAGCACCTGTTCTATGGTGTGATAATTTGGGCTCCACATATCTGACAGCGAACCCTGTGTTTCATGCTCGAACAAAACACATCGAGGTAGATTTTCATTTTGTTCGAGAGAAGGTTGCAATGGGAGCTATTGATGTGCGATTTGTGTCATCTGGAGATCAGCTAGCCGATGGATTTACCAAGCCGGTTACGGTGCAGATGCTCGACCGCTTGCGGCACAATCTCAACCTTTCTAGAGGTCAAGATTGAGGGGGAGTGTCAGCCGGTTAATATATTGACATATACCGCATAGAGTAGTTATGATAGCTGCGGTAATTTAGGATCTAGATTGATCCGGTATATACATGTATTTCTTGTACTGTACGTCATGTTGATTATATATATGACAAAGGCCCGATAGGGCATTGCATCAGCCAAAATCCTTTCAGCAAACTTGAACCGTCATGGTTTTGAGCCAGCATAGCCTAAAACGTGTGAGACCAGAGAGTGGTGCGGCCATGACCACCCTGATAGTGTGGTCCGCCTATACTTTGTGTACCAATCATGAACAGTGTTTCATAGGTGTACATGTGAACCCTAATTTTTTCTACTCCCTTCATCCATAAAAAGATGTCACAACTTTGTCCAAACATGTATGTATCTAGACATATTTTAGTGTGTAGATAAATATATATTTCGACAAAGTTGAGACATCCATTTATGCACCGAGTGAGTATAATTTTTGATATATTGGACATAGATATCAATTGTTCTTGGACTTGTATACGTATGTTTTTGGGTCCATGCCAGGCTCACCTCTCGAACTAGCCCAATCGTTTCATGTTGACACTACTAGGAAACTAGCTATACGTGGATCAACATTCTGTGGCTCACCTTTTTGCGGTGCGCCACAGAAGTTTATCAGTGGCGCACCCCACATGGTGCGCCACAGATATCAGTGGCGCATGGGATGGCCGTGCGCCACTGAATATGGCATTTCTGTGGCGCATGCAGACCCATGCGCCACAGAAATATCGTGGGCCCCACCACCCACAGTTGAATTCGAGGCCCGCCACCCATTTCTGTGGCGCATGGGCATGGATGCGCCACAGAAACAAGCATTTCTGTGGCGCATCCGAGCCCATGCGCCACAGAATTCAGGTGGGCCCCGCCCGCAATATTTGGTTGGATGAACTTTCTGCGGCGCATGGGCCACGGTGCGCCACAGAAAGGACTGAGCTGGGTCGAACCGGACCATGCCAGGTTTCATAAACACCTCCATTCTCCAGTTCTCCACTTCCATACCGACATCACGGTATCCCATATCCACACCAGTAATTTCAAACGAGTTTTGAGTAAACAATATTTTTCCCATCCTATAGTTTGATATACTCTATCTTATATATCTACATTGGTGGCAAAATAGTTTCCATATACTTTTTGGAAAATGTTTTATAAATCTTTGCTTTAAAAGTAAAACATTTGATCAAAGTAGATGCATATATATTTAGGTGCAAGCTCAGAGAGTAGCTTGCCTGGTTCCAGCATGATGTTCTTGGGCTTGTTCTCACTGATCAAGAAATAAACTCTCATTCCTCTTCAATAAATCCTTTCCAAAGATCACTCCGGTGGCGTTTATATCTAGCGTCGCCAAAGAAACAACACTCAATACTCCAAACAAAACCACACGTGATACACAAACAATTAACAAACCACACATGCATAACAATGCAATGCGCAACACATGATGACATGACAGTTTGGATGCACTGAAATTACTATAACACATCTAGCAATTTAAATGGGGTGTAATTTATAATTATTTTAACAAGGGAGAAGATATAACCCCACAGTTATTTAATGTTCTCCCTAATTTCAAAAAGGTGCAGTACTACAAAGGTGTTCAAAATATGCATGCAAATGATGTTATTGGTTAGTTCATATTATTCTGGGCATTTTGATGTATTAAACACATTTTTCTGATAATCCAATAAGAAGTTATTGTATTTTCAATATTTGATTTAATGCTGCCATTTTACTAACATTACTTAAATAGCATCAAAACTAATTA
This sequence comes from Poa pratensis, assembly GCA_947311845.1. Lineage (NCBI taxonomy): Eukaryota > Viridiplantae > Streptophyta > Magnoliopsida > Poales > Poaceae > Poa > Poa pratensis. Next base: position 31,705,307 of record CAMZMU010000108.1, on the reverse strand, counting down.
TCCATGCTTGGTGAAGTGGTGAAACATGAAGTATATTGAGTGCTGAACATTTTGGTATATCCAACTTAATTTTTGGATCAATATTTCATAAGTTATGAATTTTGCAAAAAGCATTTCTTTTCTGCAATTTTAGTTATTTTAATAAAACAGCAACTAATTTAATTTAGTTGGATGTGTGAGTTATACCAATAGACAGGCTTTATTCTTCTGAACAAATTGATATATTATTTGTAATATTTGGATAAGGATTTTAAAAGTTATGTATTTTCCAATCTTTAAACATTTCCTGTCCTTTTCTTTTAGTTTCCGGAAATCTAACCAAATCGTTTTTCACACAGCGCAGCCTACCCTGTGACACTGACTAGTGGGGCCAGGGCCACGTAGGCAGCCACGCAAGCGCCGGGGCCGACGGCGGTTTGACCGCGGCGTTGCCGCGACCGGCGTGCTCTGGCGCGATGATCACCGGCGGCGAAGGGGTTCGACGCGACGTACTACGGCTCAAGGGTGCGTGCTATGGGGTGCTACAGACTCGCACGGGCACGGCGAGCAAGACTACTGCGGCGCCGCCCTTTATTGGTCACCGGATCAGCTCCGGCATCAACCATCCGCGGCGGACGGCGGCGAATTACTTCGAACGGAGGCTACAAGACACGCATTGACGAACGGAGAGGACGGGAAGAAGCGCCAGCTCACCCTCGATGCGTGCACGGGCTCGACGAGGACGGAGGAGGTCGAGGGAGGCGTCAATGGCTCGGCGAAGCTTCGGCCGTGGTTGGAGAAGATGAAGATGGCGGCGGCGATTCAGGCCTCCCCGGCTCGATTCCTTCGACGTGTATGCAGAGGGAGACGAGGCGCAGCTACTGGTGGTGCTCGATCTGCTTCGGGAGCTCTCCAACGGCGGCGACGAACACGGCGGCCATGGCTGTTTTCGGGCTCGAGAAAAACAGAGGGGAGGAAAAGGTGGGGAGGCGATCTAGGGTTCCGGGTGTGCTCCTTATACGCGGTTGTGCGTCCTGGATGTCGACATCGTCATGGGGGGAGGCGCTGTGGCCATTCTCCTCCTGTCTCCTTAAGTAGCAGCACGGCACGGTAGGGGCCTGGCTTCGGTTGTCGACCATGGCGCGCGCGAGGCGGGCACGGGGAGGTGATAGTTCGGGCAGGGCATCGGTGTTGCTGCCCTTGTCTCCTCGCAGGGGAGAGGAGAGGGGGGGCCTGGAGTGGCGACGCGCCAGAGTGCGAAGCAAGGAGCACGGCGGCGTGCCGTGCGGCAACAGGAAGAAGATGATGTTCTTGCAAAAAGCCCCCTGGAAAAACTATTCCCATTTACAATTTAGTCCTTTTCTGTTTTCTTTTGTTTCCTTTTTAAAACCAGTAGATCTTTAGGGATTTTATTGAGGCCTCAAACCATTTTACAAAAATCTGCAATTATTCATGTAGCCTCCCCATATCATGTAAAGGCTCCACAAAAATTGGTGGTTCAAAATAAAATGTTTTGGACCACATTTGTTCATAGGGTTTAAGTATGTTATTTTTGGTAAATAAAATGTGTTACTCCTTTAATATTTTTAAATCAAGTGTGAGATATTGTTTTGAATTTTTGGAACTTCCTTGACAAATATGTTAACTCCAAATAATTTATATTTCCATAGAAAGGATATTTGTTTGGAGGAAATAGAGAATTTAGAGAGGGAGAATAATTTATTAAGATCATTTTTAAATCATGACCTTAATTTCCTTTTTGTTGGCAAGTGTGTTTTATTTTAGTATTTAAGCACAATTGAGGAATTATCCTCACAAGCAACAAGCACAACAATATCCACACACAACAATATCAACAACACAGTTCAAGACCACACAATTCAAACCACAAGAATAAATCATACCACCATTTCCATAATTAACAATACTATCTTGTAAAAATGATCACACTCAATTATGACAAGATGAAGTTTAGGAAATGCCTCAACTCATAACTTAATAGTTTTCAAAAAGGTTTGAGAATGGAAATATGTGAGGTAATATAATTCCCACTAGTGTTATTTTCAAATGGAGTGGAAATCAGAGTTTATAGAATGGGAGTTGCATACACATGCAAAATATCCAGGTGGAAAAATAGATAGGAGGTATCATATAGATCTCCATATTTTTGGGAACACATAATTTTGGAAATACTTTTGCTTTCTCAAATCATGGGTATTTAATTGTTGCTAAACCAAGCATCATTGAAATGGACTTTGGCCAAAATAAGAATGGAAAAGATACATGGAATATCTTCTTGTCATAACATGATCACCAGGGTTTAATATGTTTTTACTTAGGTTGGGTTCTTGGGTTGATATTTACTAGTCAATCAACATAAACATTCAAGTCACACAAGGTCAAACATACCAATGGGAAGGAATCCACAACCATTAGTGAAAACATTTCAAAAAGTTTTTGTTGGTTCTGAATTTTGGGTTTGGTAAAACTAAGTTTTTCTTAGTTCCAAAATTTCCCATCTGGCAACTCATCGTGTCAGCCACGTCCCGCCATACAAGGTGTATGCGAAGTTGAGTCACCGACCATAGCCTGTCATTTGCTCATGCTAGTATAGGATCCTACCGCTACGAAACCGGTTCCATCGGCACTTAAATCCAGCCTGTCGGAAACTAAGTGTGAGGACTTCGTAGTTCTGTCCGGCGACCCAAAGGTGGCGTCTTCAATCCTCTTTCTCCAATATACTCATACCGGCCTCCGGTAGACTTCTCTTAAGAGGACCCAGGTCAGGGGCAGGTCACCAAACCATCCCCTCATGGAACGAGGTCATCCTCGTTGTTGAGGCCTCCAGTACTAATATGAGCAAACTATATGACCACGCCCTTTCTCATATGTGGGTAAATGTGGTCGCACAGATTATCGGCTGGTCGTCATAGTACAAAGACACAATGTGCATTTTTCATAAACACCTCCATTCTCCAGTTCTCCACTTCCATACCAACATCTCGGTATCCCATATCCACACCAGTAATTTCAAAGGAGTTTTGAGTAAACAATATTTTTCCCATCCTATAGTTTGATATACTCTATCTTATATATCTACATTGGTGGCAAAATAGTTTCCATATACTTTTTGGAAAAGGTTTTATAAATCTTTGCTTTAAAAGTAAAACATTTGATCAAAGTAGATGCATATATATTTAGGTGCAAGCTCAGAGAGTAGCTTGCCTGGTTCCGGCATGATGTTCTTGGGCTTGTTCTCACTGATCAAGAAATAAACTCTCATTCCTCTTCAATAAATCCTTTCCAAAGATCACTCCGGTGGCGTTTATATCTAGCGTCGCCAAAGAAACAACACTCAATACTCTAAACAAAACCACACGTGATACACAAACAATTAACAAACCACACATGCATAACAATGCAATGCGCAACACATGATGACATGACAGTTTGGATGCACTGAAATTACTATAACACATCTAGCAATTTAAATGGGTGTAATTTATAATTATTTTAACAAGGGAGAAGATATAACCCCACAGTTATTTAATGTTCTCCCTAATTTCTAAAAGGTGCAGTACTACAAAGGTGTTCAAAATATGCATGCAAATGATGTTATTGGTTAGTTCATATTATTCTAGGCATTTTGATGTATTAAACACATTTTTCTGATAATCCAATAAGAAGTTATTGTATTTTCAATATTTGATTTAATGCTGCCACTTTACTAACATCACTTAAATAGCATCAAAACTAATTATCCATGCTTGGTGAAGTGGTGAAACATGAAGTATATTGAGTGCTGAACATTTAGGTATATCCAACTTAATTTTTGGATCAATATTTCATAAGTTATGAATTTTGCAAAAAGCATTTCTTTTCTACAATTTTAGTTATTTTAATAAAACAGCAACTAATTTAATTTAGTTGGATGTGTGAGTTATACCAATTGACAGGCTTTATTCTTCTGAACAAATTGATATATTATTTGTAATATTTGGATAAGGATTTTAAAAGTTATGTATTTTCCAATCTTTAAACATTTCCTGTCCTTTTCTTTTAGTTTCCGGAAATCTAACCGAATCGTTTTTCACAGAGCGCAGCCTACCCTGTGACACTGACTGGTGGGGCCAGGGCCACGTAGGCAGCCACGCAAGCGCCGGGGCCCACGGCGGTTTGACCGCGGCGTTGCCGTGACCGGCGTGCTCTGGCGCGATGATCGCCGGCGGCGAAGGGGTTCGACGCGACATACTACGGCTCAAGGGTGCGTGCTATGGGGTGCTACGGACTCGCACGGGCACGACGAGCAAGACTACGGCGGCGCCGCCCTTTATTGGTCACCGGATCAGCTCCGGCATCAACCATCCGCGGCGGACGGCGGCGAACTACTTCGAATGGAGGCTACAAGACACGCATTAACGAACGGAGAGGACGGGAAGAAGCGCTAGCTCACCCTCGATGCGTGCACGGGCTCGACGAGGACGGAGGAGGTCGAGGGAGGCGTCAATGGCTCGGCGAAGCTTCGGCCGTGGTTGGAGAAGATGAAGATGGCGGCGGCGATTCAGGCCTCCCGGCTCGATTCCTTCGACGTGTATGCAGAGGGAGACGAGGCACAGCTACTGGTGGTGCTCGATCTGCTTCGGGAGCTCTCCAACGGCGGCGACGAACACGGCGGCCATGGCTGTTTTCGGGCTCGAGAAAAACAGAGGGAGGAAAAGGTGGGGAGGCGATCTAGGGTTCCGGGTGTGCTCCTTATACGCGGTTGTGCGTCCTGGATGTCGACATCGTCATGGGGGGAGGCGCTGTGGCCATTCTCCTCCTATCTCCTTAAGCAGCAGCACGGCACGGTAGGGGCCTGGCTTCGGTTGTCGACCATGGCGCGCGCGAGGCGGGCACGGGGAGGTGATAGTTCGGGCAGGGCATCGGTGTTGCTGCCCTTGTCTCCTCGCAGGGGAGAGGAGAGGGGGGGCCTGGAGTGGCGACGCACCAGAGTGCGAAGCGAGGAGCACGGCGGCATGCCGTGCGGCAACAGGAAGAAGATGATGTTCTTGCAAAAAGCCCCCTGGAAAAACTATTCCCATTTACAATTTAGTCCTTTTCTGTTTTCTTTTGTTTCCTTTTTAAAACCAGTAGCTCTTTAGGGATTTTATTGAGGCCTCAAACCATTTTACAAAAATCTGCAATTATTCATGTAGCCTCCCATATCATGTAGAGGCTCCACAAAAATTGGTGGTTCAAAATAAAATGTTTTGGACCACATTTGTTCATAGGGTTTAAGTATGTTATTTTTGGTAAATAAAATGTGTTACTCCTTTAATATTTTTAAATCAAGTGTGAGATATTGTTTTGAATTTTTGGAACTTCCTTGACAAATATGTTAACTCCAAATAATTTATATTTCCATAGAAAGGATATTTGTTTGGAGGAAATAGAGAATTTAGAGAGGGAGAATAATTTATTAAGATCATTTTTAAATCATGACCTTAATTTCCTTTTTGTTGGCAAGTGTGTTTTATTTTAGTATTTAAGCACAATTGAGGAATTATCCTCACAAGCAACAAGCACAACAATATCCACACACAACAATATCAACAACACAGTTCAAGACCACACAATTCAAACCACAAGAATAAATCATACCACCATTTCCATAATTAACAATACTATCTTGTAAAAATGATCACACTCAATTATGACAAGATGAAGTTTAGGAAATGCCTCAACTCATAACTTAATAGTTTTCAAAAAGGTTTGAGAATGGAAATATGTGAGGTAATATAATTCCCACTAGTGTTATTTTCAAATGGAGTGGAAATCAGAGTTTATAGAATGGGAGTTGCATACACATGCAAATATCCAGGTGGAAAAATAGATAGGAGGTATCATATAGATCTCCATATTTTTGGGAACACATAATTTTGGAAATACTTTTGCTTTCTCAAATCATGGGTATTTAATTGTTGCTAAACCAAGCATCATTGAAATGGACTTTGGCCAAAATAAGAATGGAAAAGATACATGGAATATCTTCTTGTCATAACATGATCACCAGGGTTTAATATGTTTTTACTTAGGTTGGGTTCTTGGGTTGATATTTACTAGTCAATCAACATAAACATTCAAGTCACACAAGGTCAAACATACCAATGGGAAGGAATCCACAACCATTAGTGAAAACATTTCAAAAAGTTTTTGTTGGTTCTGAATTTTGGGTTTGGTAAAACTAAGTTTCTCTTAGTTCCAAAATTTGGGATGTTACACCAGGGCAGCACGAAGCAGTTCACGCGGCCACAGAAAGAACTCATCTTTCTTCTCCCTCGCGAAAAAGAACTCTGCTCCTCCTCTCGTTCGACCTCCGTCCCGTCCCAGGCGAAACGGCGGCGCCGCCAACAGGTACCGAGCTCCTCCCTCCCTCTCCTTCGAGCGCCGACGTCCACCCCTCGTCCCATCTCCTTCGTTCCCGGTCGGGGCCGCACCCTCCTCCTCCTCTGAGCCGCACCACCGCGCCGCCGTAACCCTAGATGGGGACGCGGGATGGGGATGGCGGGAGGATGGGGACGGCGGCAGGGCGGGCCGCGCCTTCGTCTCTCCCTCCGGCGGGGACGCGCCATCCTCTCTCCCACTCTCCTCTCTCCATCCGAGCCGCACCCTCCTCTCCTTCTCACATTTGCTAATTTTTTGTTTGTTTGAAATCTGCAGATTGCTGCCAATTGCTTGTCCTAGCAGCTGATTGAAGGTATAACTGTCTCTGCCCCTAGATTGTACTAGTAATTCATTCGAATTTGTGCAATGTTATGTGTTGTTGCAAGTAGAGTGAGAAAATTGGGTACTGTTTTATGAAAGTGTGACCATTAATTTGTGATATACATTTATTTAAACAATTCTCTTTTCATTATGTGCATTGTAGCCTTTTCATCATGTCTCAACAAGAGTTGGTTGATTATATTACCGAAGAGAACAAAAGAAGAAAAAGGAAAAGAATATTGTTGACACAAAAATATTTCAAAATGTCATGCCTTGCTCTAGCTTATCTTAGTACTCAAAGGCCACCTAGAGACCCCGGTTGCTTCAATGATGTGGAGGAAACGGTTAGATATCGGAAGTACATCTTGAAAAAACATATGATGGGTCTGATACGTCCATTTTGCATCACTATTTTATATCATAATTTACTGCTATTCATCGATATATTTCATATTTAGAAGTGTTACTTATGTTATTTTACCTATTTTGCATGTTTGATGAATAATGGAGAATTGGACACCGGAGTCAGGATTCTGCTGGAAAAAGCACCGTCGAGATGCACTATTTCTGAAGATCAATAAATCGAAGGAGACATATGGAAGTTCCTATTTTACCAGAAGATGGAGGAGGCCAAAAGGGGAGCTGAGATGGGCCATGGTGGGCCCTCCTCACCCCTTGGCGCGGTGGGGCCCCCTGCCGCGCCGAGAGGTGGTTTGGGGGCCCTGGCCCACCTCAGCCGTTCCCCCTTCGCGTACTTGACCCCCTCGAAACCCTAACACAGGAGGAGGCCATCGAAATATTCCGCCGCCTCCACGAGGCGGAAAACACCAGAGAGCGAAAAGCTCCCCTGCAGGAAGAAATCTGCCGGGGGAAATTCCCTCCCGGAGGGGGAAATCGTCGCCATCATCACCGTCATCGAGCTGGACTTCATCGGGATCATCATCATCATCATCTCCACCGCCAACACCATCATCACCGCCGCTGCACCCGTCTCCGCTATAACATCTAGGGCTGAATCTTGTCTATTTCATAGGGGAAACTCTCCCGGTGTTGATTACTCTTGTTATTGATGCTATTGGGTGAAACCATTGGACTAAGGTTTATGTTCAGATTGTTATTCATCATCATATCACCTCTGATCATGTTCCGTATGATGTCTTGTGAGTAGTTCGTTTAGTTCTTGAGGACATGGGAGAAGTCTTGATGTTAGTAGTGAACTATGTTGAGTAATATTTAATGGTTTGATGCTTAAGTTGTGGTGTTATTCTTCTAGTGGTGTCATGTGAACGTCGACTACATGATACTTCACCTTTATGGGCCTAGGGGAATGCATTGTGTATTCGTTTGCCAATTGTGGGGTTGCCGGAGTGACAGAAACCTGAACACCCGTTGGTATATCGATGCATGAGGGATAGCAGGATCTCAAAGTTTAAGGCTGTGGTTAGTTTAACTTAATTACTTTCTTGTATTTGCGGATGCTTGCAAGGGGTATAATCACAAGTATGTATTAGTCCTAGGAAGGGCGGTGCATTAGCATAGGTTCACCCACACAACACTTATCAAAACAATGAAGATTAATCAACTATATGAAGCGAAAGCACTTGACAATATCCCGTGTGTCCTCAAGAACGTTTGGTCATTATAAGTACAACAACCGGCTTGTCCTTTGCTGTAGAAAGGATTGGGCCACTCGCTGCAACTATTACTACTGCATTTTATTTACTTGTACTTTATTTATCTGTCATATCAAAAACTCCTAAAAACTTGTCTGTGAGCATTTACAGTGAATCCTTCATCAAAACCGCTTGTCAACACCTTCTGCTCCTCGTTGGGTTCGACACTCTTATTTATCGAAAGTACTACGATACACCCCCTATACTTGTGGGTTATCAAGACTATTTTCTGGCGCCGTTGCCGGGGAGTGTAGCGCTATTGGTAAGTGGAATTGGTAAGGGAAACATTTATTGTACGTGCTGTTTTTATTTTTGCCTGCTGCTATATCTCATTATGGAGGGGTCTTCTCTTGAATTCCTATTTGGGAAAACAACTACCACTGCTAAGGTAGTAGAGGAGGCGCAGATGAGCAGGTAATACCGTTCAAAATTCCTATGAAAATTGTTGAACGTGTCACAAATAACCGCTATGCAGGAGATGGAACTGTCCATCCTGGAGATCATTTGTTATTTCTGCATGAATTGTGCGAGTTATTTAAGTGTGCAGGTATCTCGATGGGAGAAGTTAAGAAGAAATTATTCTCTCTATCACTGTCTGGTAAAGCTGCACATTGGTATAAACTGCTGAAGAATGGGTATTCTCTTGGATGGGAGGAAATTGTACCTCTCTTTTACTCCAAATTCTATCCTCCAAGTGAGATTCATAAGGATCGGAACCTCATATATAACTTCTGGCCCTATGATGGAGAGAGTATCGCTCAAGCGTGGGGGAGATTGAAGGCATTAATGCTCAAATGTCCCATTCATGAGCTTCCTGGTAATATTGTTATTGATAACTTTTATGCAAGACTCTCCTTTCAAGATAAAACTCTATTGGATACCACTTGTGCTGGATCGTTCACTCGTAATAAAGAAGAGTTTAAGTGGGACCTTCTTGATCGGATTCAGGAGAACACTGAAGGATGGGAGAATGACAAAGGTAGGGAGTCAGGTATAAGCTATGACTTTGAGTGTGTTAAAAATTTATGGATACTGATGATTATCGCAAAATTAGCACTACTTATGGTCTTGACTCTCAAATTGTTGCAAACTTTTATAAAGCCTTTGCTTCCTATTTCGGTTTGCCGAAGGAGGGTTTTAAAAATTATCATGAACCATATAAAGATGAATCTGTTTCTCATATATCTAAAGGTGTTGAGGTTAATGTTGCTGATCGCATTATTCCAGAACCTTATATTGAAAAAGTTCCTTTTCCTAATAAGATTAAGGAACATACTATCATAACTGGTGTTGTTAGTAAAAGTAATAAGAAAACTACCAAACCTGATGAGCAAATAACTGTTGAACCTGTTGTAGCATTGGTTAAAGATCTTGTCACTGAAAATTTAGAAGATAGACACATTATCTTTTGTGAGGATGCTTCTAATATTGTCTCACATCCTAAAAGTTCTAGGAAGTCTAGTGTTCCTGTGCTTTCTGTTGGATAGGTGATCATTGCTATTATGGTTTATGTGATATTGGTGCAAGTTCTAGTGCTATTCCTTATGAGCTTTACAGGGAAATTATGCACGAAATTGCTCCTTGTAAACTTGAAGAGATTGATGTGGTTATTCAGCTTGCTAATAGGGAAACTATCTCTCCAATTGGTATCATTAGAGATGTCGAAGTCCTTTGTGGTAAGACTAAATACCCTGCTGATTTTCTTGTACTTGGGTCGGCTGCCAATGATAGTTGTCCTATTATTTTTGGTAGACCTTTTCTGAATACTTGTGGTGCTGTTATAGATTGTAAGAAAGAGAAAATCTTTACTAAATTTGCTGGTGAATCTTATGAATTCAATTTCTCTAAATTTGCTAAAGCACCTTATGAAACTGAATTGCCTAGTGAGGATTTTGAAATTGCTCAACTTGCATCTATTGTTCTTGCTCCTAACAATGCTTTGCAGCAACATATGGAGAATCATGAAAGTGAGAACTTCAGGGAAGAAAGGAATGAGCTTGATGAAGTATTCCTTCGTCAACCTATGCTCAAACACAATTTACCTGTGGAAGATTTGGGTACCACAATGCCACCCAAGGAGGATCCTGTTTTTGATTTGAAACCTCTGCCTGATAATCTTAAATATGCTTATATTGATGATAAGAAAATATATCCTGTTATTATCAGCTCTAAACTTTCAGGTACAGAGGAGGAAAGGTTATTGGGAGTGTTGAGGAAACACCGCGGAGCTATGGGATATACTCTTGATGACCTGAAGGGAATTTCTCCTACTATATGTCAGCACGCCATCAACATGGAACCTGATGCAAAGCCTGTTGTTGAGCATCAGCGTCGTTTAATACCCAAGATGAAAGAAGTGGTAAGAAATGAGGTATTAAAACTTCTTGAAGCTGGTATTATTTATCCTATTGCTGATAGTAGATGGGTAAGTCCTGTGCATTGTGTTCCTAAGAAAGGAGGAATTACCGTTGTTCCTAATGAAAATGATGAACTAATTCCTCAAAGAGTAGTAGTTGGTTATAGATGTGCATTGATTTTAGAAAGGTTAACAAAGTAACTAAGAAAGATCATTATCCTTTGCCTTTTATTGATCAAATGCTTGAGAGGTTGTCCAAGAAAACTCACTTTTGTTTCCTTGATGGGTATTCTGGGTTTTCTCAAATTGCTGTGAGAGCGCAAGATCAAGAGAAAACTACTTTTACTTGTCCTTATGGAACTTATGCTTATAGACGTATGCCTTTTGGTTTATGTAATGCTCCTGCTACTTTTCAAAGATGCATGTCTGCTATTTTTCATGGCTTTTGTGAGGAAATTGTGGAAGTCTTCATGGACGATTTCTCCGTCTATGGAACTTCCTTTGATAATTGTTTGCACAACCTTGACAAAGTTTTGCAGAGATGTGAAGAAACTAGCCTTGTTCTTAATTGGGAGAAATGCCACTTTATGGTTAATGAAGGAATTGTTCTTGGACACAAAATTTCTGAAAGAGGTATTGAAGTTGATCGAGCTAAAGTGGAGGCAATTGAAAAGATGCCTTGTCCCAAAGATGTTAAAGGTATTCGTAGTATTCTTGGTCATGCTGGTTTTTATAGGAGGTTTATTAAAGATTTCTCTAAAATTTCCAAGCCTCTTACTAATCTTCTTCAAAAAGATGTACCCTTTGTTTTTGATGATGATTGTAAGGAAGCTTTTGAAACTTTGAAAAAGGCTTTAATCACCGCTCCTGTAGTTGAACCACCTGATTGGAATTTACCTTTTGAAATTATGTGTGATGCTAGTGATTATGCTGTAGGCGCTGTTCTTGGGCAGCGAGTAGATAAAAAGTTAAATGTTATTCATTATGCTAGTAAAACTCTTGATTCTGCTCAAAAGAATTATGCCACTACTGAAAAAGAATTTCTAGCTGTAGTTTTTGCTTGTGACAAATTTCGACCCTACATAGTTGATTCGAAAGTCACTATTCATACTGATCATGCTGCAATTAGATACCTTATGGAAAAGAAAGATGCTAAGCCAAGGCTTATTAGATGGGTACTTCTTTTGCAAGAATTTGATTTGCATATCATAGATAGAAAAGGTGCTGAAAATCCTGTTGCTGATAATTTGTCTAGATTGGAAAGCATTCCTTATGATCCTATTCCTGTTAATGATAGCTTTCCAAATGAACAATTGGCTGCAATAAGTGTAAGTTCGCGAGATAGTCCTTGGTATGCTGATTATGCTAACTTTATTGTTTCCAAGTACTTGCCTCCAACCTTTTCAGCTCAGCAAAGAAGGAAATTCTTTTATGACTTGCGGCATTACTTTTGGGATGACCCACACTTATATAAAGAAGGAGTCGATGGTATTATGCGAAGATGTGTTCCTGAATATGAACAACAGGAAATACTGAGGAAATGCCATGGAAGTGCTTATGGAGGGCATCACGCTGGAGATAGAACTGCGCAGAAAGTTCTACAATCAGGTTTTTATTGGCCTACCCTCTTTAAGGATGCAAGAAAGTTTATTTTATCTTGTGATGAATGTCAAAGGGTTGGTAATATCTCTAGACGCAATGAAATGCCTATGAGTTATTCTCTTGTTATTGAACCATTTGATTGTTGGGGATTCGACTTCATGGGTCCTTTTCCTTCTTCACAAGGTAATACTCATATACTTGTTGCTGTTGATTATGTCACTAAATGGGTAGAAGCTATACCTACTAAAAGTGCTGATGGTGAGACCTCTTTAAAAATGCTTCAAGATGTCATTTTTCCTAGGTTTGGTGTACCTAGATATCTTATGACTGATGGAGGTTCTCATTTTATCCATGGTGGTTTTAGAAAGACTCTTGCTAAATATGGTGTTAATCATAGAATTGCTTCAGCCTATCATCCTCAAACTAGTGGACAAGTAGAATTGTCAAATAGGGAGATTAAATCTATCTTGCAAAAGACTGTTAATAAATCTAGAAAAAATTGGGCTAGTAAGTTAAATGATGCTTTATGGGCTTATAGAACTGCTTATAAGAACCCCATGGGCATGTCTCCTTATAAAATGGTTTATGGTAAAGCTTGTCACTTGCCTTTAGAATTAGAACACAAAGCTTATTGGGCAGTGAGAGAACTTAATAGAGATTTTAAACTTGCCGGTGAGAAAAGGTTGTTGCACTTAAGTTCTTTAGATGAATGGAGAAGTGAGGCTTATGAAAATGCTAGACTCTTTAAAGAAAAAGTTAAGAGATGGCATGATAGGAGAATTCTTAAAAGAGAATTTAATGTTGGTGAGAAAGTTCTATTGTATAGGTCTCGTCTCAGATTTTTTGCAGGAAAGTTACTCTCAAAATGGGAAGGACCATTTGTTATTGTGGAGGTGTATCGTTCAGGTGCAATAAAAATTGCTTCATTGAAAGATAACTCTACACAAGTGGTAAATGGTCAAAGACTCAAGCATTATATTTCTGGAGATTCTATTAATGAAGAGGTTGATACAATTAAAGTGGTGACTCCGGAAACTTTCATTGAAGAACATTTTTCTGGGACTGCAGAATTCGATTCGAATAGGTAACAGTTTCGGTAAGAAAAGTTTCGCGAATAACTTTCTAGAAGATATTTTCGTCGTTTTTATTAAATATGGAAAAATAAGAGACCGAACCGGATGGGAGACGGCACCCGTGGTGCCCAAACCATAGGTCGGCGCGGTGGGCCCCCAGCCGCGCCGCCTGGTGGTTTGAGCACCCCGGAGCTCGTCTCCGATCAGGTTTCCTCCTGTACCTTCCTTATGTTGTAAAACTTTTTGCTATATAACTCACCCGAACCCCCGAGGTTCGTATCTCGCCTTTTCATCGTGTTTCGTTTCGAGCTGTTTCTGTCCAGATATTGTTTTCAGATTTAGAAGCGCCATGGTCTCCAACAACAACAACAAGGGCAAGGAGCCTTTGGAAGACGAGACTCAAGACCCCAAGCTGAAGGAGGAAGTCAAGAGCAAAGATGAAAGCGTCATGAAGGAAGTAAAGGGGATGCCGTCAACAAAGGGAGAACAGCCTGCAGTCAGGAAGCCCACCTTTGTGGGATCGGTTAACGCTCAACGTGCTTTTTCTCATAACCTGCAGGGAGCAATACCACCTATTCCGGACTACAGCTCTTTTCCGGCAGTGACGGAAGTACTTCGAGTTACAGATGAGTTCTGTGATCAATACCGAGCCCTGCGGAGGGAGGTGGAAATACTCCAGGAAGAGAATATCAGACTCCGCCGAATGCTGGAACGGTTTCTTACTCCAATCCAAGTCATACCGCCACCACCACCGAAGGAGTAATTCATCATAAGTATTGGCATCCCCTTGGTTTGTTCCAAGCTTGGGGGAGTGCCGCGGTATCACACATTATCTTTACCTTTTACTTTTCCATAAAGTCATATCGTGAGTAGGGAAGTTATCTTATATGATGGTTTGCAATGTGGAAGTATCTCTCTTTTAGTTGGTTATCTATGTATCCCTTGGTGTGAGTTGCCGTTATGAAATATTAATGAGAAGTTTTATCATTTACTTTCTGCATACTTTATTTTAGCTTGCAATTCTCTTTCATATTGATAACCTTGTTGTTAGTATAGGGATCACTTTTTAGAGCACCAAGTTAATCTTTTTGGTTTTGGCAAACTTAGCATTGGTCAGTAGTAGACAATACTTTGAGACTTAAGTAGAAGAGGGAGTGCATGCAAATATATTATTCCATGATCTTTCTTTCTTTGTGCTCATAAGCTTAGTATTCTTAAGTTAAACTATTTGTGCTTCTAAGGAAGATTGCATGATTATTCTTATCACTTGTATAATTGTTTGTATCCCTCAACTCTTATGCTTGCTACATAACCTTGCTAGCCAAAGACCTGTATCGAGAGGGAATGCTTCTCATACATCCAAACCTTGAGCCAAACCATTGCCATTCGAGTCCACCATAACTTCCTACTATATGGTATTTTGCGCCATTCCAAGTAAATACTTCATGTGCTACCTTTAAATTATTCAAAACTTATTACTCCTAGTTTTGTGTCACTGTTTATTAGCTCATGAGGGTTCTGTAGAGTTTCTCTAGCACTTTTGTCAAACAGACTTTCACCAATGGACTAGTGGCATATACACCGCTTATCCAACAATTTGCAAAAAGAGCTGGCAAATGGGGTGCCCAGTCCCAATTAACTACAACTTTCATTAATAATTCTCTTCACATGTTTTGCCCTGATTTATCAGTAAGCAACTTAATTTGCAAATAGACACTCCTCCATGGTATGTGAATGTTGGAAGGCACCCGAGGATTCGGTTAGCCATGGCTTGTGTAAGCAAAAGGTTGGGAGGAGTGTCAACTATAAAGAAACTAAAATACATGTGTAAACAAAAGAGAAGAGGGATGATCTACCTTGCTGGTAGAGATAACGTCCTTCATGGGAGCCGCTCTTGAAAGTCTGGTTGACAAGGGGTTAGTGTTCACTTTACTACGATTCGTTGACAACGACATACATAGCTCAAACAACTATTTTCATACTCTCTATATGCTTTGCAAAACTTAAAAGCTCTAGCACATGATTTAATCCCTGCTTCCCTCTGCGAAGGGCCTATCTTTTACATTATTGTTGAGTCAGTAAACCCATTCCTCTCTATCTCAAGCAAGCATTTGAGTTGTTGAGATCCAATTAGTTATATGTGTTGATACTTCTAATCATATCTCTCATTTCCTTGTTTCGCACAATAGCTTTTATCCGAATGAATATAACTTTGAAAGTTATCAATGACTGTAAGGAGACTGTTATGATTAAGGCATGTAAGTTCTGCTATATAAGCTCTGATATAAAGACTCTTCTCGAAAGATAAGTATGATCTGTTAATTGTTCTCTGACCAAGAGTTTAAGTTTGCCTTCACCAATCATGGTTCTCTTTATGCACTTCATCGTGGTTCCCTTTACTTATTTCAAGTTAGATTATATGAAGGGAAGTTGCTGTCTAGAATGACTTGTGTATCAATGAATGTGATGCTTCTTGTCCGTATTTTATTTATCGACACTTTGCTCCATAAACTTGTGGTCATGTTTACTGAGCTCAGTTTTCGCTTGGGGACAAGCGAGGTCTAAGCTTGGGGGGGTTGATACGTCCATTTTGCATCACTATTTTATATCATAATTTACTGCTATTCATCGATATATTTCATATTTAGAAGTGTTACTTATGTTATTTTACCTATTTTGCATGTTTGATGAATAATGGAGAATTGGACACCGGAGTCAGGATTCTGCTGGAAAAAGCACCGTCGAGATGCACTATTTCTGAAGATCAATAAATCGAAGGAGACATATGGAAGTTCCTATTTTACCAGAAGATGGAGGAGGCCAAAAGGGGAGCTGAGATGGGCCATGGTGGGCCCTCCTCACCCTTGGCGCGGTGGGGCCCCCTGCCGCGCCGAGAGGTGGTTTGGGGGCCCTGGCCCACCTCAGCCGTTCCCCCTTCGCGTACTTGACCCCCTCGGAACCCTAACACACGAGGAGGCCATCGAAATATTCCGCCGCCTCCACGAGGCGGAAAACACCAGAGAGCGAAAAGCTCCCCTGCAGGAAGAAATCTGCCGGGGGAAATTCCCTCCCGGAGGGGGAAATCGTCGCCATCATCACCGTCATCGAGCTGGACTTCATCGGGATCATCATCATCTCCACCACCACAACCATCATCACCGCCGCTGCACCCGTCTCCGCTATAACATCTAGGGCTGAATCTTGTCTATTTCATAGGGGAAACTCTCCCGGTGTTGATTACTCTTGTTATTGATGCTATTGGGTGAAACCATTGGACTAAGGTTTATGTTCAGATTGTTATTCATCATCATATCACCTCTGATCATGTTCCGTATGATGTCTTGTGAGTAGTTCGTTTAGTTCTTGAGGACATGGGAGAAGTCTTGATGTTAGTAGTGAACTATGTTGAGTAATATTTAATGGTTTGATGCTTAAGTTGTGGTGTTATTCTTCTAGTGGTGTCATGTGAACGTCGACTACATGATACTTCACCTTTATGGGCCTAGGGGAATGCATTGTGTATTCGTTTGCCAATTGTGGGGTTGCCGGAGTGACAGAAACCTGAACACCCGTTGGTATATCGATGCATGAGGGATAGCAGGATCTCAAAGTTTAAGGCTGTGGTTAGTTTAACTTAATTACTTTCTTGTATTTGCGGATGCTTGCAAGGGGTATAATCACAAGTATGTATTAGTCCTAGGAAGGGCGGTGCATTAGCATAGGTTCACCCACACAACACTTATCAAAACAATGAAGATTAATCAACTATATGAAGCGAAAGCACTTGACAATATCCCGTGTGTCCTCAAGAACGTTTGGTCATTATAAGTACAACAACCGGCTTGTCCTTTGCTGTAGAAAGGATTGGGCCACTCGCTGCAACTATTACTACTGCATTTTATTTACTTGTACTTTATTTATCTGTCATATCAAAAACTCCTAAAAACTTGTCTGTGAGCATTTACAGTGAATCCTTCATCAAAACCGCTTGTCAACACCTTCTGCTCCTCGTTGGGTTCGACACTCTTATTTATCGAAAGTACTACGATACACCCCCTATACTTGTGGGTTATCAGGGTCCGAAGCAACTTGCTATGATAAGCTACGTTTAACAAAACGAAATTTCCATGATTGGGAAAATCGGGAAAATAGGGAACATCGGGAAAATCGGGAACATCGGGAACATCGGGAAAATCGGGAACATCGGGAACATCGGAAAACATCGGGAAACATTTAATTTTATGCAGTTTTTTATGTAATATGACTTGTATGACTCGGATCGTTTTCTTGTTTCTGCTTCAAGTTCATGATCCTTTTATTTTATTTTTGGTTGTACACATGCAGAGGTTCTTGTGTGTGCTAGAAGTTCTTGTGTGTGCTTCAAGTTCAAGAAGACGCCCTTTGGTGAGCTATTGGTACCCCGATCGAGAAGTTGTGTGTGCTTGTGTTGATCTGTGCTACCACGACCATCGTGGCGTGGTTGTTTGTGCTCCGACCATCGTGTCGTGGAGATGCCGGCTGGAGATGCCGGCCGGAGATGTGGATTTTTTGTGAAATGTCTGCAGGTACCCCGAGAGGCCCTTGAGTTTGCTGGAACATCGATTAACTTCTGTTCCGGCAAATTCAGGTACTCCATATGTCCGTTTTTTTAGCAAAGGTCATGCCAAAAAAATTCGTGAATTTTGGCATGACTTTGCTAAAAATAGGACATATAGTTGTGTAGCTTAGATTTTAGATAATTTTAGTTGTGTTCATTGTTGGTTTATATTGTGTAATTTCCATATTGCTAAAAATGAGTTTGAAAATTGTGTTGTTGATATTAATTTGATATGGTACTATGTTATTTGATAGTTGCTATGAATTTGTACTATATTTAAATTTGCTTGCTACTTAAAAA
This sequence comes from Poa pratensis, assembly GCA_947311845.1. Lineage (NCBI taxonomy): Eukaryota > Viridiplantae > Streptophyta > Magnoliopsida > Poales > Poaceae > Poa > Poa pratensis. Next base: position 31,686,983 of record CAMZMU010000108.1, on the reverse strand, counting down.
TTGTGTTTTTATTTTATTGTTCTCGGCGACGATGTCACTGTTGGACCAGAGGGGCGATGTCCGCGACTGGACTCCGCCGGGCTGGCACTGGGAGGTGCTACCTTCCGGGACGCGTATCTTGGTGAGGAATCCGGGTGACGTCGTCGACCCGGATCTTCTTTGGTGGTGGTCGCGTGGGCCATGCTCGATGCAGGGAGAGCCGGCCCCCAAGGAGGTGGTACGTCGCCGTATCAGGGAGGAGGACGAGCACGTCCGTCGCTACATGAATTTGTTGGATAGGCAGTACAACAATGGATGGTCGTTTCTTCAGAGGGTTCCTTCTCATGTGAGCTATGACCCTGTGAGGGTTCCTTATCTTTGGATGCGCAGCGCCCGCGGCTCAGCACCCCGCGGCTCAGGACCCGGTCGAAGTTAGTTTCAGAGGTTCATGTATTAGTGATATTATTCGCGATGTATTAGGGTTAAATAAAATGTACCAAATTATTCATGGGATCAAGATGTATTGTTATACTTTGCATATTTGATCAATGTCCCTACATGCATGAATATAATTTTGGCATGACTTTGCTAAAGTAATTTTAGTTCTGTTCATTGGTTTATATTGTGTAATTTCCACATTGTGTATTTTGTAGTATATAGTTGTGTAGTTTTTTGATTCTAATGAATTTGTTTTTAATATGTTTTAGTTTCACGAATGGCCGGGTTTAAGGGTGTGAGGGCGTGCTACAGGAAGAAGCTTGGTCGGTACGTGTATGGATGTCAGATCCATATCAACAAGAGGAAGCCCTGGGCTGGGCAGTTTAATACAGCGGAGGAGGCGGCGCGCGCCTATGATTATTTCGCCGTACACGAGTACGGTGATAAGAAGAAAGATAAGGATCTGAACTACCCAGCGGATCGCCACCGTGTGAGTGAGTACATACCGAATGGGATCAGACAGGTGGAAATGGCCAAGGAGATGGAGCACAGGTTGACTGAGGCGCAGATCGCACGTCGCAACGCACGCCCCCATGACGACCCGTATGTGAGGCATCTCCTGCAGAACGAGCCAAAGTTGATGTCCTACCAGCAGTTTGGCGCTAGTCCTTTTGACGGTGCTGGTCCTTCGTACGGCACCGGTCCTTCCCACGGCGCCGGTCCTACTGACGACGACATCATTTCTCTTGGGATCTGGGAGGAGGAGGAGGAACAGCAGGAGGAGGACTGGGAGAAGGACTGGGATTCCGACTCTGAGCAGCGGCGGCAGAAGCGGCAGCAGGAGCGGCAGCAGCAGCGGTACCAGGAGTGGCAGGAGTCAGAGCAGCAGCTACTGTGGATGTTCGGGCCACCGAACCCCGATGCTTATCACTACACCGACCCTACGCACTGGGTCGAGGTGAATAGGCGGGACGGCGTACCTCCGTTCCGCACTCTTTCGGGTCGGCCGTGGGGGAGCGAGGACACTGATGACCCCGCAGATCCGATGTTCTGGGCTCAGCTGAATAGGCCTAGGGATGACGACCCATAGAGCGACTTGTCCACTTCATTCCGTACTATGTTTTATGTTGACTTGTCCACTTATCTATGTAAACTGATGTTTCCACTGTACTTGGTTAAGACTAATGTTTTATTTTCATGCATCACATGGTTGACTTGTCCACTTATGTTGACTTTCATGTGGTTGTTTGTGCTCCGACCATCGTGTCGTGGAGATGCTGGCTGGAGATGTGGATTTTTTGTGAAATGCTTGCAGGTACCCCGAGAGGGCCTTGAGATTGCCGGAACGTCAATTAACTTCCGTTCCGGCAAATTCGGGTACTCCATATGTCCCTTTTTTAGCAAAGGTCATGCCGAAATTTTTGAAATTTCGGCATGACCTTTGCTAAAAAAGGAACATATGGAGTATTGCGACTAATGCATGGGCCGGGGTATCTTAGTACTTAATTAAGTGATTTTTTCCTTATATTTGGTGTACTAACTTTGACCTTTTTTTCTTATAGGTGCGAACATGGCTGACAATAACGAGGCCGGGGTTCTCGAACAAGAGGCGAGGAATCGATAGAGGAAAATAGTATGATTCAGACGGTCATCGCACAGGCAGTGACAAAGACGTTCACGTCGCTCTTTCCTACCGTCTGTGAGGGTGTCAGGGTTTGGATTGAAGGAGGGAAAAAAGGGCCTCCCCCGGTGATCAGCTTTGGCTCCAACAAGTACTCAATCAATGTGGCTATAGAAGATGCACCCCCAGCATCCCCAGAGGTAACGAAGAAGAAGCACAGGAAGAGAAGTAAGCCAGCTCCTAAGACGACTATCCGGGGGTATGAAGACATGGTTTCACCCCGTGCAGATGGCATGACCCGAGTTCATGAAGCAGGTCAACCGATCCTGTCTCGGGAGCTGCTCCGCCTCCCAGACGGATGCATGCTCTCTTTGCAAAATACTATCTTGACGCTAGAGGGCAACCTTCTTAAAGAAGAGGATCCTAATTACCCGGTGTTCACTGTCAAGGTGCCAAAGGACTTGGCCGACTTCGTCCATGAAGCCCCCGCGGATCTGTTCTTCATATCGTACGAGGACATCTTCAGTCTGTTTCACTATAGACGGCTGGACTATAACTTGGTCCGCCTATACGCGCTCAACCAGGCGATGAGGATCAGGAGAGATAATACCCTGTACGTCAAGTTAGTGGATCCCTACTACATGCGTGACAGCCAGCTAGTGGAAGGATCAACGACACGGGCCATGGCACGGAGTTCCTCCAGAGAATCATGCTGAACAACCAGGATAAGAACAGCCTTCTTCTGCCTTTCTTTTCGAGTAAGTACACATCCGGTCGCCGCCGTCGTATCTTATGCTTTCTTATAGATTTCTTCCGTTGTTGATCCTTTCCAACATTCCATTTCAATTGTGTTGAGCAGTGACGAGTACTGCGTACTCATCGTCCTAAGCCCGAGGTGGTCCATTGCCACTTATTTCGACTCGGGGAGTCTTAAAGACTACACCAGAATAAAGAGTGTTCTCGATGAGTCTCTCGAGGGCTATGCCCAAATGGGAGGCCACTTCCACAAAGTAAAGAATGAGGAACGTTTCACGAAGGACAAGAAACACATTTTCTGGCAAGGGACCGGGTTCCATTGCATCAAGCATGCGCCTGGCAGCGTGATGGATGCTTCTACGTCCTCCATCACATTAAAGGGTTTGTCCGGGATGCAGAGAAAACGAGGTGGCCATCTAGTCTCCAAGAATGGGCCAAAAAAGCGGGGGAAATCACCGATGCTGAGCTTAGAGAAGACTTCCATCGTATCCAGATGCAGTTATCGCAAATCATCTTGGAAGATGTCATGACTGCAGGGGGATCCTTACACAACGCCAGAGGTAGGATGTATTATAAAAGAAAGCCTTGTCTCACTCGATAGAAGTGCTTCTTTATTTTATTTATTATAAACTTATCCACTTAATTAGATGAATAAATCATACTCTATTTATATTATTAACCAAATATATATCCCAATCCATCTCCAGGGTTGTCTAAGTGGGAGATCGAAGAACGCCTAGACATGCAAAATTACATGAGGACGTGGATGACGAAAGACTGCTATAAACAGTTCCCGGATCCGATCAAGAAGAAGGCTCAATCCTACCAGTGGAGCTAGACGTGTTCTCCGTTAGCGACCCAGCAAGAGACCCCAGCAGCGACCCCAGCAGGAGCCGGCGTGATACGTGGGCCCTAGTGATTGATTAGACATTAAGGGATCACTAGGCCCCACTTATCATCGTGGGTTCCTGCGCCCCACGCTGAATCTGACTTCTCAGCCTTATTTGTACTATGACTTATGTGACATGAGATAAATTTTTGTACAATTAATTTGGCATTTGTCACTATATTTATGTATCTCGGGCTCTAAGTAATGTGATGACATAGTAATTTGTCTGTTTTCATATACCATGTCAAATATATTATTATTTCTATTATATCTATATAAATCCTGTATATATACCTATTTCCTGTAATATATCTGTATTTATACAGCAGGCAGCATCAATTCCAGAATACCTGCAAATTATTCTGTGGCGCATGTAATTGTTTTCTGTGGCGTATGCATTTCTGTGGCGCACGCCAGAGGGATGCGCCACTGAAATACTTTTGTGGCGCACCCTGAGTAGTGCGCCACAGAAATATGAGCTTTCTATGGCGCACCCAGGGATGCGCCACATAAAATATATTTTAGTGGAAGCCGAAGAGGGCAACCCATCGACATCGCCCTCGGCGTAGAAAATGCCGTCGGTGTAGCTCGGCTATGCTGACGGCCATCCTCGGCGTATAAAAGCGGTTGGCGTAGGCCTCGCTAGCTACCCTTCTGGCCTCCGTGGCCCGATGGCCACCGTCGGCATATAAAAGTTGTCGTCCGGCCGGCGCGCTCGCGTGCATGTCCCGCGCGCTGGAGTGATCCACGTTTCCGGCCGTCGTGCGCACAAGCTTGCTAGCTCAAGTGTTGGATCGATGGATCCATGCATGTTGGTGGCTTGCGGGATCGTGTGTCTAGCTTTGGCGTTCAGATCGATTTTTTTTACCTCTTCATATTATGTATTTATTTAGTACTCTTAATTATTTTAATATGGTTATATTTATTTGACACTAGGTGTGTCTTGGCATGGTAAATATTTATTACTCTCAATTTTTGGTTTAGTGTAAAAATAACTGTGAATCATGATGTCAACAACAAATTAATTGACTCATTTGACACAACGTACCTTCCTCAACAACAAAAAATTCCTGCATGCTGATTGGTATGGCAAATATTGTTGCCAAAAACAATTTCCATTTTTTTTATAAATACCATTTTTCATTTTTTAAGTGCCAAAAATGACTTTTTTGATGAAACAAATACCAAAAATATGTTGCAAAAAGGCACCATCTTATTTTCACAAAGAGTACTACATATATTAGGGATAATCCCCAAGTATTAGGAATTCTCTAAATTTCTACATAATTTCGTCTATTTAAATGACTTTATGCCTATTTTCCGAAAATAATTGAAATTTGAACAACAAGTGTATAATAGTTTGCTCAGTTATTTTACAAAAATCATTTTAAGGTTCACAAGTAGTGACTATATCACAGAACCGTCGATAGTTTTGAAAAATGCGACCTCTTTCAATGAATAGGCACGGCGGCTGTTTTGACCATTTTTTTCAAAAAAATAAGAGAAAGTGAAATAATACTCAAAAAATGAAATCTTTTTGCATGGAGTCCTTTTATGTGTACTAGTTTCTAGCAAAAATGATAAATATGAGTTTTGACAAAGTTTTCATAAAAACACTTCACAAAATGATCTATCATCTATAGATATGTATAAGTTTCGAGTCAAATGACCAAGTTATGGTCATCCCGTGCCATAGTTTATGATAAAGTGTTCATATTTGACACATAAGTGTGTCTTGGTATGTCAAACATTGTTGCAAAAAACAATTTCAAAATTATTTTTATAAATATTATTTTTCATTTTTTAAGTGCTAAAAATGAATTTTTTTTATGAAGCAAGTATCAAAAATATGTTGCAAAAAGCACCCATCTAATTGTCACAAAGAGTAGTACATATCTGATGGATAATCCTCAAGTATTAGGAATTTTCTTAATTTGTACCTAATTTCACCTATTTAAATGATTTTATGCCGATTTTCCAAAACAATTAAAATTTGAACTACAAGTGTGTGATAGTTTGCTCTAAATTTTTACAAAAAAATATTTTAAGGTATACAGTAGTTGTTATATCACAGAACCGTCCATAGTTTCAAAAAATTCGACCCCTTTGATGAATAGCCATGGTGGCCATTTTGACCTTTTTTCAAAAAAATCAAAGAAAGTGAAAACAAAACCTCAAAAAATATGATTAAATCCGTATTTATCATTTCATTTGCAACTGTTACACAAATAAAGACCCAAGGCGAAAGTTTCACCTTTTTCGAGTTTTGTATATGTAGTTATGTGTTTTTGAACAATGCCAAAGAAACACAAATGCCTCTACTCTATCCTGATTGGTTGGGAGAAAGAGGGTGTGGATCGATGACATGGCATCACATGATTGGTCAAAACACGTCATACCCAAGGCTTCATTTCCACCGCGGCACCCTTATCTTCTTCCTTATCCCGTGCGAACCACTCCTGTCGCCATCCAACTCCGCCGTCGTGCAGGGTCGCCCGCAGCCGCCGCCGTTTCGCCGTCCCCCGAGCCCTCCGCAGCCGCCGCCGGCTGCCCTCCTCCGCCACCGCTCTCCGCTCTCACTGTCTCCGCGCACTGGTCGAACCTCGCCGGCCTAAGGACCTCGAGCCGGAGGACGCCGCGGCCATGGAGGCGTCGATGCCACGGCTCCACTCGTTGTGCTTGGATCCCAAGAGAGAGCTGCTCGACGCTGCTCGCCTCCAATCGTGCCGATGTCTGGTTGCTGTGCTTCGATCCCAAGCATCTCAAGGAGGTGGCCGAGCTCGGGGCGCTTAAGGTCGTGACCTCGCCAGCCCACCAGGCTCCCCGTCGCCGCGCTCACCAAAGCCGCCGAAGCAGCGAGCTACTGCGGCCCGACGACTTCCTCCTCGCCGTGAACAGGACGCCGCCGACGCCGTTCCCGTGGTCGTTGCTCCAGCCCGCACGGCTCAGCCCGTCCCAGCCCGTCACCAGCCCACCCCCAGCCCGTCCCCATCGAGGGGCGGCCGGGATTCTTTTTGACGCGTGGACAAGCTATGCCGAGGGTTTTGCCGTAGGCGTATGCGCTGCCGAGGTCCAACTGCCGTCGTGGGCCCCATCTCAACGACGCTGGCGGTCCCTACGCCGATGGCATGGCCTGGCCCTCGGCGCTAAACCTACGCCGACGGCAATTGATACACCGAGGATAAACCAGGCTGAAACGAGGGTGTATAACGCAGAGGGCTATACGCCGACGCCAGCTGTCGGCATATCATTCGCCGACGGTTTTCTGGCCTGTGCCGACGGTTTCAGGCCGTCGGCGTATCTCCCGTTTCCTGTAGTGATGGCACCGCATGCACCAAAAAGGATCACGTGCGATAGCAATGGCCAATGATGAATTGATGACTGTGCTAGCTGCGTCATACTACGTTGCTCTATCGTGTTCGCTCGCATGTGTCTGGCCATGGCTCACCGCCGCACGGGTCGCCGGACCCGTGCGCGCATGCGTCACCGGGAAGTTACATCGGCGACACGTAAACCACCCCGGCCGGAATGTGCGGACGTGGTGCCGACGTGGGACGCCGCTGGACCGTTCTGCTCTCGCGCCTCTCCGTGAACTGTGATGTGAATTGTTCCGTGCAGGGAATTGACAACACGGGACACATCCATTCACTACAGGAATGGCTCTATACGCCGACGGCCGGAAGCCGTCGGCAAAGGCCAGGAAAACTGTCGGCATAGTCGGCGTATGGCCCTCGGCGTTATACGGCGTCGGCTCAGGTCGTTTAACCGTCGACGTATCGATTGCCGTCGGCGTAGGCTATGCCGACGGCCCTACGCGACGGCAAAGCCGTCGGCATATGTTTTACAGTTTTTTTAACTTTTTGATTTTTTTTAATTCTTTTTAAACTTTTTAAATCTATTTTATTTCTATTTCGAAATTTCCCACTTAGCCATATAATCTCTAATTACACACTTAATTATTGGTCAAAGTACTTACCCTGGTCAAACTTCTCATTCGGTCACCTATCCTCAAATTGCTCCAGCCCAATCACGCTTAACTTTTGAGTTCCTTCCAGATTAGCTGCCAAATGAGAAGTTAGAACTTACTGATATTAATATCCTATCAATCATATTAACCACTTGGTTATGATGTTACACTTTTTCATTGTTTAAATTTTAAAAATTTGTTCGAATAATTGACAATGATTATGTAATAGTATATTTTGAATAAATAACAATAAAATGAATTTTACTTATTTTTCCTTTTTACGTTTAACATGGAATAATTCATATCTTTAAATCCATAAATCGAAATTTGACAAATAAAATGTCTAAATCGATTAGAAAAATGAGAGGAATTCAAATATGACATCCATATCATCTTGTGCATCACAAAAACGTCGATAGTTTTGAAAATGTGGCCTCTTTTAATGAATAGGCACGGCGGTCATTTTGACCATTTTTTCAACAAAATAAATGAAATTGAGAAAATATTCAAAAAATGAAATTCTTTGGCATGAAGTCCTTTTATGTGTACTAGTTGCTAGCAAAAATGATAAAATTGATTTTTGACAAATATTTCAAAAAAAACCTTCACAACAAGGTCTATCATCTATAGACATGTATAGGCTTCGCGCCAAATGACCAAGTTATGTCCATACTCGTGCCATAGTTTGTGATAATGTGTCCATATTTTACACATAGGTGTGCCTTGATATGGCAAACATTGTTGCCAAAAAAATTCCAAATTATTTTTATAAATATCATCTTTCATTTTTAAGTGCCAAAAATGATTTTTTTTTTTATGAAGCAAGTACCAAAAATATGTTGCAAAAAGGCACCTATGTTATTGTCACAAATAGTAGTACATATTTGATGGATAATCCCCAAGTATTATGAATTTTCTCGATTTCTACCTAATTTTGCCTATTTAAATGACTTTATGTCGATTTTCCAAAAGTAATTGAAATTTGAACTACAAGTGTGTGATAGTTTGGTCTAATTTTTTTACAAAAATAATTTTTAGGTACACAAGTAGTGACTTTATTACATAAACGTCGATAGTTTTGAAAAATGTGACCCCTTCAATGAATAGGCACGGCGGCCATTTTGACCATTTTAAAAAAAAACAAAAGAAATTGAGAAAATACTCAAAAAATGAAATTCTTTGGCATGAAGTCCTTTTATGTGTACTAGTTGTTTGCAAAAATGATAAACTTGAGTTTTGATAAATATTTCAAAAAAACCTTCACAACAAGGTCTATCATCTATAGACATGTATAGGTTTCGCGCCAAATGACCAAGTTATGACCATCTCCGTGCCATAGTTTGTGATAATGTGTCCATATTTGACACATAGGTATGTCTTGGTATGGCAAACATTGTTGCCAAAAACAATTTCCAAAATAGTTTTATAAATATCATTTTTCATTTTTTAAGTACCAAAAATGACTTTTTAATTAAGCAAGTACCGAAAGTATGTTACAAAAAGTCATATGCATGGTGAAAAAGATGATATGGATGTCATATTTAGATTCCTCTAATTTTTTTAATCGATTTAGACATTTTATTTGTTAAATTTCGATTTACGGATTTAAAGATATGAATTATTCTATATTAAATGAGAAATAGAAAAAAAAACATAGCTATGCCGACGGCAAATAAAATTTTAAAAAAGCCAATATGACTCTACGCCGACGGCCCGCGTACGCCGACGCATGCGCGAGATCTACGCCGACGGCAAAGTATACGCCGAGGGTGGCCGTCGGCGTAGCGTCTCTACGCCAACGGCAATAGGTACGCCGACGGCCACCAGGACGGGCTGGCCGCGGGGGTCTACGCCTCCAGCCCCGACAAAAAGCCGTCGGCGTAGCCTCCGGCCGTCGACGTATAGCGACATTCATGTAGTGATTGGCTTTGACTTTAGAAGTGAAGCTGCTTTTTTTTTTGAAATCCATGCTTAGCCTGTTTAACTCTTATGGTTACCCATGATGGGAGATCAGAGTTATTGTAGTTGTACTGGTGTTATAGTGTTGTTTGTTCAACACCTCTATTTGTAATCCTCTATTCTTTCCACCTCATGTAGTATTGAAGGATTTTCTATTGTGAAATATTTTGAATGTCTTACATTTTCTGAAAAGTTAGACCATAATCTATTACTTATTGCCCCTCCTTAAAATTATGGAAGGTGCAACTTCATTAATTACAGTGTATATGAGGTGAACCGTAAAACTTTCCACTGACGCATTGTGTATGTGTATGCTTTTGATGTACTGGAACAAACAAAATACATGCAAGTCTATGTGCCGGCCACGCTGTGCCAAAGTGCCATGCAGGCGGCGAGGCGAAGCTCGCCTATTCGTCTAGTCCTATAGAAGGAGTAGTAGTAGCCAACAATAACTAATTAGGCTGGACGCGCTTGGTGGAGTGGCGTAAAGGGCCATGAGGTTTGGCTACACGTCTCTCCATCTACCGGAACGATAGTACGTACGTACGGTGGCCAGCACGACTATAAATATATTTCAAGCTGGACTAGCATACTCCTACCCACACTTGAAGTATATCGTTAAAGCATACATCGGGCAATTGAGATATATCACACTAGTAGAAAAACCATCTTTCGTCCAGAACCGATGAAGCCATTAATCCCGGTTCAGAGAAAAACCGGGACCAATGCCTGTCATTGATCCCGGTTCGAGCTGACAGGGGTCCGTGGAGCATTGGTCCCGGTTCGGTTGGGACATTGGTCCCGGTTCGTGGCACGAACCGGGACCAATGCTCCGGTGAGGACACGTGGCGTGCCGCGGAGCTTTGGTCCCGTTCGTGGCACGAACCGGGACCAATACCCCTCCCTGCCTATAAATAACCCACCCCTCTCTTCTCTCCTCTTTTTTTCTGGTTGGATTGGTGGGAAGTGGGTGCTAGTTTTTTTTTCCTTTGCCACGCACAAGATGTGTTCGATGAAATGCCCGAGCCACACTTAAGTTCACACAAGATGATATCCTCGGCCGAGGTTAGCAACTTTATCCTTTTCATCTGTAATTGATACAGAAATATTGCACGTGTCGATGTACGGTGGTCATTTCACTATTCAAGATGTTATTGTAATGGTATTTGATAAACTTAATTATATGATGCAGATGGATGCACGGATGCGATGGATGTACGGCGAACGACGCAGTTCCGAGTTTATTGCAGGCCTGCATAAATTTCTCGAAGTGGCTGAGGCAAACAAAGTGGATAATTTTATGCCTTGTCCATGTGAGAAGTGTCGGAACGTCAGGGAGTACTCTGACCCGAGAACCATTCAAGACCACGTGATTCGGAGAGGTTTCATGCCCAGCTATAATTGTTGGACCAAGCACGGAGAAAGAGGGGTTAGGATGGAAGACAATGAAGAAGAGGAGGATGATGACAACTATCCTATGTTCCCTGAGGAATGCGGTGATACTGTAATGGAAGACGTTGAAGAAGAAGGAGGTGAACATCGGGCATCAGATGAGCCCGCTGATGGTCTTGGTGGGGTCATTTCTGATGCAAAGCGAGAATGCGATACAGAAAAGGAGAAGCTAAAGTTGGAGGCCATGCTAGAGGATCACAAAAAGTTGCTGTACCCAAATTGCGAAGATGGCAGCACAAAGCTCGGTACCACACTGGAACTGCTGAAATGGAAGGCAGAGACTGGTTGTTCTGACAAGGGATTTGAGAAGTTACTGAAAATAATGAAGCCGAAGCTTCCAAAGGATAACGAATTGCCCGAGACTACATACGAAGCAAAGAAGGCTATCTGCCCTCTAGGATTAGATGTGCAGAAGATACATGCATGCATTAATGACTGCATCCTGTACCGCGGTGAGGAGTACGAGAATATGGATAAATGCCCGGTATGCAATGCACTGCGGTACAAGATCAGACAAGATGACCCTGGTGATGTTGAGGCGATGACGAGCCCCCCCGGAAGAGGGTTCCTGCTAAGGTGATGTGGTATGCTCCTATAATACCACGGTTGAAACGTCTGTTCAGAAACAAAGAGCATGCCAGGTTGTTGCGATGGCACAAAGAAGAGCGTAAGAAAGACGGGAAGTTGAGACACCCCGCCGATGGGTCCCAGTGGAGAAAAATCGACAGAGAGTTCCCGACATTTTCAGATGACGCAAGGAACTTAAGATTTGGTCTAAGTACAGATGGCTTTAATCCTTTTGGGGAGCAGAGCTCCAGTCATAGCACTTGGCCCGTGACTCTATGTATCTACAACCTTCCTCCTTGGTTGTGCATGAAGCGAAGTTCATTATGATGCCAGTGCTCATCCAAGGCCCGAAGCAACCCGGCAACGACATTGATGTGTACCTAAGGCCATTAGTTGATGAACTTTTGCAGTTGTGGTCCGAACCAGGTGTACGTGTGTGGGATGAGCACAAACAACAGGAATTTGACCTACGAGCGTTTTTCGTAACCATCAATGATTGGCCTGCTCTTAGTAACATTTCAGGACAGTCAAACAAGGGATACAATGCATGCACGCACTGTTTAGATAAGACTGAAAGTATACATTTGGGAAACAAGAACGTGTACCTGGGGCATCGTCGATTTCTTCCGAACAGTCATGCCGTAAGAAAGAAAGGCAAGCATTTCAACGGTGAGGCAGATCGCCGGAAGAAGCCTAACCTCCCTGATGGTGATGTTATATATGACATGGTCAAGGATTTAGAAGTAATCTTTGGAAAGGGTCCTGGCAGTCTATCTGTTCCGAATGACGCTGACAACCACGTACCCATATGGAAGAAGAAATCTATATTTTGGGAGCTACCCTATTGGAAAGTCCTAGAGGTCCGGTCTTCAATCGACGTGATGCACGTGACGAAGAATCTTTGCGTGAACCTGCTAGGCTTCCTGGGCGTGTATGGGAAGACAAAAGATACACCAGAAGCACGGGAGGACCAGCAACGTATGAAAGACCCATACAACAAGCAGACGGATAAAGGGCGTCAATACTTAAGCAGCTACGCTCTTACCAAAGCAGAGAAGGAAATCTTTTTTGAATGCCTGAGCAGTATCAAGGTCCCGGCTGGCTTCTCGTCAAATATAAAGGGAATAATAAATATGGCAGAGAAAAAATTCCAGAACCTGAAGTCTCATGATTGCCACGTGATTATGACGCAGTTGCTTCCGGTTGCATTGAGGGGGCTTCTACCGGAAAATGTTCGAGTACCCATTGTGAAGCTATGTGCATTCCTCAATGCAATATCTCAGAAGGTCATCGATCCAGTAACTCTACCAAGTTTACAGAAGGCTGTGGTCCAATGTCTTGTCAGCTTCGAGTTGGTGTTCCCCCCATCATTCTTCAATATTATGACGCATCTCCTGGTTCACCTAGTCGACGAGATTGCCATTCTCGGTCCTGTATTTCTACACAATATGTTCCCCTTCGAGAGGTTCATGGGAGTCTTGAAGAAATATGTTCATAACCGTGCTAGGCCAGAAGGAAGCATCTCAAAGGGCTATGGAACAGAGGAGGTCATTGAGTTCTGTGTTGACTTTATTCCTGACCTTAAGCCGATTGGTGTTCCTGAATCGCGGCATGAGGGGAGACTGAGTGGAAAAGGCACGCTAGGAAAGAAAGCACTGATATGTAGGGACGGGCATTCTTTAACTCAAGCACACTACACAGTTCTACAAAGTTCCACCTTCGTGGCTCCGTATATCGAGGAACACAAGAATTATGTACGCTCCAAGAACCCGGGGAGGATGACTCCTGGATTAAAGAAAAACACATGGAGACTTCGGCAGTTGGTTGCGATTACAGCTCATGAATGACACCACTGTCGGAGATCAGCTCTACTTGTTGGCCGCGTCACCATCTTCGACTGTATTGAATTTCCAAGGGTACGAGATAAATGGGAATACATTTTACACGATCGCCCAAGATAAAAAGAGCACCAACCAAAACAGTGGTGTCCGCTTTGATGCAACAGACGAGAATGGGCAAAAGGACACATACTATGGTTACATAGAGGAGATATGGGAACTTGACTATGGACCTACTTTTAAGGTCCCTTTGTTTCGGTGCAGTTGGGTCAACATGAAGGAGAAGGGATAAAGGTAGACCAGCTGTACGGAATGACAACAGTGGATCTCAAGAATCTTGGTTGTTACAGAACGAACCATTCGTCCTAGCCAATGATGTGGCTCAGGTTTTCTATGTGAAGGACATGTCCTCCAGACCGAAAAAAGAAAAAATAAGCAAACGAATACATCAGACGATGAGCCAAAGCGTCACATAGTTCTTTCAGGGAAAAGAAACATCGTGGGAGTCGAGGACAAGACAGACATGTCAGCAGATTATGATAAGTTTGATGAAATTCCGCCCTTCACAGTGAAAACTGACCCAAGCATCCCGTTAAATAATGAAGATGCTCCATGGTTACGGCCGAAGCGATCATAGGCCAGGGACATACGCGAAGAAGGGTTCATGGCATTTATGTAAATCAATGTAATGTATTAAACCTTTATGTGATGTGTAGTAATGTATTAAACCTTTATGTGCTGAAAACTATAATACACGAAATGGGAGTTTGAGCGCCACTTCGATCCAAGCAGCGGTAAGACGTCTCTGATGATCTACAACCGTCCGGCAAGACGTCTCTGATGATCTGCAACCGTTTGGAACGGTCGCAGGTCATCAGAGACGTCTTACCACTGGTTGCCCAAAGATGCCTCTCCGAGTGACGCTGGAATGTTTTGTGTTTGAGCGCCACTTCGATCCAAGCAGCGGCAAGACGTCTCTGATGATCTACAACCGTCCGGCAACACATCTCTGATGATCTGCAACCGTTTGGAACGGTCGCAGGTCATCAGAGACGTCTTGCCGCTGGTTGCCCAAAGATGCCTCTCCGAGTGACGCTGGAATGTTGTGTGAGTAACCTGTCTGAGGAGGGGGGCTATATATAGGGTACGTGTGCTTCTTTAGTCCCGGTTGGTAACACCAACCAGGGCATGTGGCTCACGAAGTGGTCGTGATGATATTGCTGATCCAACAGCTCACAATCCCTCAAAAGAAACACACCCCTGATCCAACGTCTCACAAGCGCTTGAAAGAAACACACGATCCGTGTGCTTCTTTAGTCCCGGTTGGTAACACCAACCGGGACTAAAGACGGGTTTTGCGGTCACGACACGTGTCCTCCCCCAGCGCTGCCCTGGGCACGTGTCCTCCCCCAGCGCTGCCCTGGGCACGTATCCTCCCCCAGCGTTGCCCTGGAGGTCTTTATATATTGTCGCCGACGGGGTAAACCCTAATCCACCATTCCTAGCCACGAACACATCGTCTCCACGAGATGGATCCGCCACGTCCGCCGCAGCGCCTTCTGGACGAGGTCGAGCGTGCTCGGCAGAGCGCGCTTGGGCGCAACCGCGGGAGCCTATCCCACCATATGCCCACGAGCCCGGCGTGGAGAGGAATGCCCAGCTACCGGCCTCCTGCTCCACCAGGTGCCGCCGCACCTCCACCTGGCGCCGCTGCACCTCCACCAGGCGCCACCGCTCCTCCCGCGGAGGAGGAGGACGACGACGACTTCGACTGGAGCGACGACGGGAAGAGGGTTGTGGGTTGCAGATACAGGAGGCCATGGAAACCTCCTTCCAGTCTGTCCGTGACTACCCTGTCCAGCGAGCCAAGACTTCCTACCAGCTCAAGGCGAATGAGGCTTCCGAGCTGGATTGGGCGCTGACAGGCTCATCCTCCATGGATCTTGCCCTCCGCCGCAAACGTGCGCGCGAGAACCGGGCGGCCGCCCACAGGGCTGGCTCCTCCCGCCGTTCCCCCTAATCCTACGGCCTTCGATCCAGCAAGTCCGTTATGTAGAATAATGTTGGTGATGTTGGATCAGGGTGTGTTTCTTTCAAGCGCTTGTGAGACATTGGATCGTGTGTAATAATGTATTAAACCTTTTATGTAATGCATTCTATGGAATGTATTAAACCCTGATGTGGCTCACAAAGTGGTCGTGATACTACTGATCCAACAGCTCACAATCTCACAAAAGAAACACACCCCTGATCCAACGGCTCACAAGCGCTCGAAAGAAACAAACGATCCGTGTGCTTCTTCCTTATTGGTGGGATTCTCACTATATATATGTAGTCATGCATGGCCTCCATTGGCATAGCACATCTAAACTCATATATGCAACCTCATCACTCTCCCATGGCTTCCACCATACCCACTCTAACCTACTCGGAGGCGGAGGCGCTTTGCGCCTCGAACTACCCCTGCCCGCCTGGCTACGACGTCCCCGCCGGCTGGAGGCTGAGCACCGGAGGCGTGCCGGTCCCTCCTATCCCTCAAGGTTTGGCGCGCCGGGCGGCCATCACGAACCACTACTATCTCGAGCTCACTCCGGCGCAGCGGATGGATCCCCGCTGGCATCCCGACTACCGCCCGACTTGGGACGCCTTCTTCATCAATCGGCGTGAGAGGGCGCTCGCCAGGTACGAGGAGGACGGCCCGCCTCCTTCGAACTTCAACGAGGCCGGCCGTCGGTGTGGTGGAGCGGCCGGATTCTCCAGAGCGTCATGAACTACATCACGGCCGGCGATAACCCCCGCCTACGCTACCCTCGCTTCCAGTCCAGGCGAGCGCCGCCCGACGACAGCGACGACGATGGCGGCGACTACGACGACTATGAGGACGAGTATTATAGGCTAGGCAGGAGTATGACTAACCTGAGCCACATCGTTGGTTAGGGCAAATGGTTCGTCTATGTATGACGATGATCGTGTAAAATGTTTGTCTATCTACGACGACGATCATGTAAAATGTATTATTTATCTCTGCATTCCCAACTAATGATCTTTAGCATCTGAATAAGTTTTCTAGTTTTGAGTTAGTTATGCAAAAGATAAAAGTTAATGCATTTTTTAATTCAAAATGGCAAAATGGTTAATAGTTTGAAAGTTTAGTGAGATTCAAATTGAAAATGACAATAATAAATTATGCAAAAGATATGAGTTAATGCATTTTTGAATTGAAAATGGCACGGTTGATACATGATGCAAACAGATGTATGGATGATATATTCAGATTCCTTATTTTTTTGGATAATAATAAACATATTATTGTATTATTTGGATTTATAATAATAGACATATAAATAGACGAGGTTCATTTTTCTTAGCATTTTGATATATTAATCGTAATTTTCTGATAAACAGATTAAAAGTTATTGATTTTACAAGTTTAAATCATTTCCTGGAAATTATATAAAAGAAAACAAAAAAAATCGAAAAGCCCATTTAGTCCCGGTTCCAGCCTCGAACCGGGACGAAAAGCGGCCCAAAATTGCGCGAAGTTCAAGCGGCCCAAAATTTGACCTTTGGTCCGGGTTGTTCTTACCAACCGAGACCAAAGACCCTTTCGTCCCGGTTGGTAAGAACAACCGGGACCAAAGCCCTTTTCTTTATAACGCCTCACTCCTTCTCCTTCCCCATTCATCCCCAAATCGACGAGCATTCTCACGAACCGGCGCGTGTTTCCTCTCCCACGACGAAGCCATGCCGCCGCCGCCGCCCGTGGCCCTTCTCCGGTCGAAGCGCCGCCGACGCCGCCACCCGCGCCGCCTCGAGCCGGAGTACTTGCGCGCCGCTGCCCGTGGCCTCCTCCCTTCTCCGGTCGAAGCGCCGCCGACGCCGCCACCCGCGCCCGCGCCACCCGCCTCGAGCCGGACGACGCCGCCGTCTCCTGCGCCACCCGACGCCGCCGCGCCACCGTCTCCTGCGCCACCCGATCGACGCCTCCTGTTGTTAGCAAAATGTATAAGTCCATACTAGCAAAATTAATATTAGTAGTGTTAGTAATATTAGTAATGTTAGCAAATTTTAGCAATTGTTAACATGTTAATATTACTAAAATGTTGTTAGTAATGTAAGATTTTAGTAGTCAATTTTAGTAGTGTGTTAGTATGTTATTAGTCCAATTAGCAAATTTAGCAAATGTTAGCAAATTTTAGTCCAATTAGCAAATTTAGCAAATGTTAGGAAATGTAGTGTTTAGTGTTAGTGTTAGTATAGGAAATTTTAGTGTTAGGAAATAGAATTTTGTATAGGAAATAGCATTTTAGGATTTTAGTGTTAGGAAATAGCATTTTAGGATTTTAGTGTTAGGAAATAGCATTTTAGGATTATGTAAATTTGTTTGTTTCTGATACTCTAATAATCCAAAAATTATGAATCCAATTGTGTTAACTTTGTATTGCACTAGCCTAGCACTCCTAATTTTTGTAGAATTAATTAAGCAACAGAATTAATTATTATTCAAATAAAGATTGTAGCCACTTATGTACTATAACAATTTTAATTGTCATTTGGTTAATATAATTAAGTTGAATCCAATTGGGTTAGGTCACAAATAATCAACACTGTGTAACCCTAAAAGGATTTAATTTTTAGAGTAAAAGAACTTAGTCAGTAGCTAAAACTTGGTTATTAAGCTTCTGGACTAAAACAAATGTGTAGAGAATTTGGTAGATCATTTTGAGTCAAATCCAATTTGGTAGATGTATCTTGACATATGGAACAAGTTACCCAACTAAATTTTGTGCATTGTTCTTAATTTGCAGAAACTATGGAACGAGACGAAAATCAGGAAAACATCCTCGAGGATATAATCCGCGGGCCGGAAGATGTTGGCGATGTCACCTCGCAGTTTCTGAACAACTCCGGTGAGGGAGATGAGTCTCTCAACCGAAGAGACGGCTCCGGTGAGGTAGAACCCGACGGCTGGGGTGGGGGAGAAGCCGGCGAGGGAGAAGCCGACGAGGGAGAAGCCGAAGGCTCCGGTGGAACATTAAATGTTGCAAACTCCGGCGAGGTGCATATACATATATTAATGAAGCCGAAGATTGTATTAATTAAGCCTCTGTTGTCTATATACATATATTAACGCTCTTTCTTCTTTTAGCCCTCCGGATCGAGCAAATTCTGTAAGGACAAAACGAGGCCCAACCAAAACGTTGGGCGACCAAGAAAGGTACAGGATCGAAAAAGTCGCTGAAGACGGCACACCGACTGCTCCCCCTGGTGTTAAAAATAAAATGGTAAAGCAATGCGGAGTTCTTGTTAGGGACTACATCCCGATCACCGTTCGAGAATGGCATCAGCCAAAGGAGAGGAGTAAGATATGTCGGCGATGAGGGCAAAGAAAGACTTTGGAGAAAGCTCATGCTTAATTTCACCCTGGCGCCAGAGGTGGATCCAGATGAGGAGGATCCAAATGAGGCAGAAAAGATTGCCCGGAAAAACATGGAGCAAAAAGTCAGGACTGGGCTTTAAGAAGATGGCCGAGCTATTCAAGAACTGGAAGAAAAGATTGAACATCGAGTTTGTCCAGAAAAATAAGACTCCGGACTTCGATAAAGGGTATGAGAAGATAAGGGACTACTGGGAAGAATTTGTGGCGTACAAGAAATCGGAGGATGCTCAGGAAAAGTCTGCAAAAAATAAGGCAAATGCTGCTAAAAGATCTACCACCATACTATGGGGCTGGTGGCTACGCTTTTAGCATGCCTAAGTGGGAGAAACTTGAGGCGGACCTGCTGGCTAAAGGGATCACTCCAGAGCCACTCAAGTGGATCGAACGGGCAAGAAATTGGTTTTACGGGCATGGGGGCACGTTGGACGCAGAAGGGAAGTGCATATATAACAGAAGACACAAAGATAATCCCCTACTACCCATCCAAGAAATTAGAAATGCAGTAAAGGATGTTGCAGAGGGACGGTTCATTCCCGATAGAGAGGATGACGAGCTCACACGCGCCCTTGGGAATAAGGAACACGACGGACGGTTACGAGGCGTACCAGGCTCCAAGCCCAAGACAATTGCGATTCCCGAGCACAGGAAGAAATTTCCTGATAGAAGCCATCAGAGGAGAAAGGAAAGGGAGGCAATGGAAGCACGCGCTGCTGCAGACCGGCTGCGTAATATAGAAGAAGAATTAAAGCGGCAGAAGGATGAAATTGCCGAGATCAAGTGCCAGCAAGGTACTAGCGGCCAATCTCAGGGCACATGGTAGAAGCTGCATGCGATGGTACCGGGGCCCATCGAATCGGAAAAGCAGCGTGGCTTCCACGGAGCTCCAGGATGGTACTGATGATGCAGTGACGGTGGCTCCACTTCGTCGCTACCCAGTGGATGATATCACGGAGAGCACACCTTGTGAGATGCATGTGAAAGTTTTTAACTTAACCGTGAAGGTGGCGGTCGGCTATGTCGTACCAATTGGACCTAATCCAACTTACCATTTCTCTCCGGTTCCAAATGGCTACGCTGTTGTCGCGGTGGATGAAGTGATGAAAGATTATGAGGAGCTGAAGCTGCAACACCCTGCAGGTGAAGATGGGGAGGTGCTTGAACTTGGAGAAGCCAAGAAAGCGACCATTCTATGGCCAAAGGAATTCATCGTGCTTCCGAACTGGCAGCCAAGGCCATCGACTCCTCACCAGTCTCCAGCGCAACAGTCCTCTTCACCGCCTCAGCATTCTCCAGCGCAACAGTCCTCTTCACCGCCTCACCAGTCTCCAGCGCAGCCGTCTCCGCCGCCGCGTCAGCCGTTTCCGCCCACCGCTCGTACTATGAGGGGTAAGCGATCACCGAAACGTAAAAGGTCGCCCCTCCCAACAGTACCTCATAAGAATCTTCCCATTAGACCTTATGACAGGACTGTAGCGGAAAACGCCGCGGAGGTGGCTGCCTACAATAAGGCTTTTTTTGCACCAAAAAAGCCCGAGCAGAAGCCGGTATACGATGAAAAATCCAAAAAGTGGAGAAAGTCCTTCCTTGCGCAGCCATCCCAAATATCGATGAATCTGCAATCTGACTATGGTCGTGAACTTAGTAAGCTAGCACGTGCCCAGTCTGAGCAGGACAAGGAAAGAAGTGCAAAAAGCGGGAAACAAATTGCCCAGCTCGGACAGCAGAAAAATCAATCGGTCCCCCCGCTCATAGTGTGTTCCGATATCGACAAGGACTTCAGAGCCGATATGGATAAGGACCTGCAATTATTGGACCCCAGAGCCATACTGCTGCTAGAGAACAGGTATCACTGTATCGCAGGCCATGGAAAATGCTATCGCCATGGGTATGACTCTTGGTCAACTTTTAGGCTATGAAGATCAGCCAATGTTAGAGATAGCACGGAAATATGTCACAGGGGAGTCTATGGTCAGTAATGAGGAGCTCACGCGTCTATCAACACATATGCGAAATCTGCACGACTGGTACATGGTGCACACATCAAAGAAGGGCGCGAAGAGTGGATTGCGGTGGACGTTCGAGTGGAGCATTTCTTCAAACCTTACGTATACAGGTTCAAATGACTGAACTGTTTCAGTTATTCAATCAGCGCGCCCTCGACAAATCTATCCTCAGTTGCTATTGTCTGTAAGTGATTTATTTTCGTAATTAAGTCTCTAGCTCAGCTCGTTCATTGCCTGTATTATATTATCCTGACTATATATATATCCTTTTGTACGCTATTATGTAGAATGAAGATGATGGAATGCAAAGCATCTAGACATTATGAGGTTGGGTTCGTTGACCCATATATCGTTAATGAACATACGTTACGCAATCACCCCAAAGACGTGGAGCATGACCTGACCACCTTTTTAACCAAGCAAAACTTCTGTACGGAAATACTATTTCCTTACAACTTCAAGTGAGTGTTTCTGTCTTGTACATATTTTTATTTGGCTTTCTCGATGTTAAGTGTAATTGATGAGCTATGCATGTCTGCTTTATGTAAACGTCCGCAGGTTCCACTGGATTCTGCTAAGCATTCAATTGACAAGTCCATAGTTGAAGCATACGACTCATTAAGTTGGGACCAAGACGTGGACCGAAATGAAAGAAATGCTCAATAAGTAATTTCAATCATTATCGCATTATATCGGCCTCTTTCGTTCGTTTCCTGATATCAAGTAATTAATAACTCCTTTGTTCATTTTTTTGCCAAAGCAGGTGTTGGACACTATTCAAACAGAATGTAGAAGGTCCATTCAAAGATGAGCTAACTTATATATCGGTGAAAAGTCCGCAGCAGCCACCGGGGAGTAATTTATGTGGATTCTACGTTTGCGAGTTCATTCGCGAGTTGACCTCTGAGCGGAGAACAACTTCTTTGAGCAAAATGCGGGAGAAGCTCGCCCCAAACAGCGCATATGAGCAATTCAAGAGGAATTGGCGGGATTTCTGCTTAGGGAGGTCATTGATGAAAGGGGAGAACATTATGCTGCGGACGATGAACTACATATGTGATCTATCTCCATGTAATTAAATAGTTGTATTCTCGCAAGAGATCGAATATTAATTATATATGCATCAACGTGCACTGTGTATATAGTAGAGCGTATAACATGCGTACGGAAACGATGGAGAGCACGTCGGCGATGCGAAAAGGGGAGACGACGGAGGCACCGGCGAGAGGGAGAGGGGGCACCGGCGAGAGGGGCACCGGCGAGAGGGAGACCCTAAACCCTAAATACAAAAAAAAACACTCATTGGTCCCGGTTCGTAACACTCCCCCACGCCCAGCCAGAACTGGCCACGTGGAGCCCCATTGGTCCCGGTTCGTGTCTGAACCGGGACCAGCATTCGTCCCGATTGGCTGGTCCCGGTCCGGAAACCGGGACGGATGGCCCAACCGAACCGGGACCATAGGCCAGTTTTCTACCAGTGTCATCGATGAGCACCACCGAATCGGCCACCGGCATGGGCTATGACCGCCGGCGTGAGGTGCAGGCGTTCGACGACACCAAGGCGGGCGTCAAGGGACTCTTGGATGCTGGCGTCACGGCCATCCCGCCCATCTTCCACCCACCCGCCGGAATCTCTTGAAGGTGTCACCTCCCCAACCGGCGACGTGGCGGCCATCCTGACCATCGACCTATCGGCCGCGGGGCGCGAGGATGTGGTCGCCCCAGTGCGGCACGCAGCCGCGACTGTGGGCTTCTTCCAGGTGGTCAATCACGGCGTGCCAGCCGAGCTGATGGCCGGCATGCTCGCCGGGGTGCGTCAGTTCAACGAGGGACCCGCCGAGGTGAAGCGGGCCATGTACAGCAGGGACCAAGCTCGCAAGGTGCGTTTCTTTTCCAACATCGACCTGTTCGAGTCCTCAGCGGCCCAATGGCGCGACAGCCTCCTCATGGAGCTGGCTCCGGATCCGCCATGTCCGGAAGAGCTGCCCGAGTATCTGAGGTACATATACTATCTCTACTATATAATATGCCTACAGGTGATGGTTGGTACGTCATTTTTTGGACGATTTTGCCCTTCCACAAATCACATCTTTACCCACCGTGCCTACAGGTGATGGTTGGTAAGTGAAAGAAAACGGTTCGTTTTTTTTCCCGTGTGCTGCTTTCCCGTGCACGCACGACCGGTCCAGCCCGCTCGTCGCTGAGCCCATGGCGGAGTTCCCCGGGCCGGACCCTTCCGAGGTCGCCCACGCCCGCCCCTCCGCTCGCTGGCGCCTCCCACGCCCACCACCAAACGCATCGACGCGGCGCAGATACAAACGAGGCAGCCGGCGGCGTCGCGACGAGAGCGTGGGCGGCGATGGACTCCGACTACGGCGTGCCGCGCGAGCTCTCGGAGGTGCAGCAGAACCGGACCCTCTACCAGCCCGAGCTGCCCCCCTGCCTCCAGGTACGCGCCGCCTCCACCCATTAACGCCACCGCCTCCACCCCCGCGCGTCAGATCTGCGCCACGGGCTGCCAGATCCCGCATTGTTCTCCGGCCGGATCGGTCCCGTCGGCGCCCGGGCCTGCGGTTCACCTGGTTCCGATTTGTTTCGAGTGCGTTTAGGCGTAGTAGGTGATCTGACGCGGCCGTCGCTTTCGGGTGGCGAGACTGGATCTAAGTCGTGGTGGACGTTGCATTCGGAGTGATACTTGTGCGACCCCTAGCGTAGATGCTCGGCTTGCCTCGCTTGCGGCAGGACCGCAGCGCATGAGGATTTATGAAATTCAGTTTCCTGTTCTGACGCCGTTATGTGCCATAGTGGAAGGCTGGAACTGGGAGTGAAGTGAGTGATAAATTCCTCTTCAGCAATTAGTGTCCACGGGTCCATGATTTGTTTCAGGTTGACAAGGCAATCGCTTTCGGGTTTTTAATTTATCCTGTTTGGGATAATGTTGGACTTGGTGCCCGGATGAGATAAATTCACGGTAGTTTCGCAGAACGATCTTCTTTTGTGCGTGTTGTGTTCTCATGCTCTGAAATTTCCCCCAGGGCACTACTGTGAGGGTGGAGTATGGTGATGTGGCGATCGCTGCTGATCCTGCCGGTGCTCATGTGATCAGCCACACGTTCCCCCACACGGCCACACATACGGCCAGCCACTGGCTCATTTCCTCAGGAAGGCGGCTAATGTTGCTGATGCTAAAGTCATATCAGAGCACCCTGCCGTCAGGTATGTATTGCTATATGCGCTCTATGTTTCCGCATAGTGATGTAGCAAGTGATGTAGAACATCATTTTTCCCATGGTGATCTGTTGTCGGTCAGGAGTTAGGACAAAAACAGAAGCAGAAATTTACTATCAAGCTCTTTTACTCTTTGTGCAGTCAGACACACACAAACATCTGATTGCTTTGTTTTTGGATGAAGGGTTGGTGTTGTTTTCTCTGGAAGGCAGTCCCCAGGAGGCCACAATGTCATATGGGGCCTCCATGAGGCTATCAAAGCCCACAACCCCAACAGCAAACTTATTGGTTTCCTCGGTGAGTAAATTCCTAATTGATGCTTTCCTGGTTCCAGGAACATTATTTGACAGTGAATGTTTTATTTCGAATTATTATGGCTGTACTTTGGTATGATTTCATTGTTTGCACAACCTTGTATGCTCAACTTAATGTATCATGGACCCATCAATCTAAAGGTTAGTCATGAATGCAGTGATACTTTAAAGAAGTTTCTCCGAACTTTGCTGGGTCTAATTCACCAAATTAGCAACATGAAGGTATTCATAAGATCTTTTAGGAAAACCAGTAGCAGCACGATGTAGTGATGTACTACGTGATCTTCCTCAGATATTATTTTTATGCCTGTAATCCAAATTATAAGAAACACTGTTGTACAAGAGTTACAAAACAAAACTTTGGTCGGGCCCTGAATTTTACTTGTAGGTTGTGGCCGTGTCCTTGCGTGCCCATTTGCCTACGCAGAGTTAACATTCGGACTTATATTTAATGCATTGAAATTATGTATATATCTCTTACATATTCAATCATTTTTTGGTTGATATAGGAGGATCGATGGTCTTCTTGCACAAAAAGCTTTGGAGATCACGGATGAAGTTCTTTCTTCCTACAAAAACCAAGGTGGTTATGATATGCTTGGTCGGACTAAGGATCAAATCAGAACAACTGAGCAGGTCAATGGTACTATATAATATTGCTTGAGTAGGTGTTGGTACGTTTTTTAAATCAGCCGTAGCTGCATCTGCACTGTGTGCATCTCCGGTTGCATCAGCGACACCACATCTGCACTTCCATCTAATTCTCTAGGGGTGCGACCTGTTTTCACCATGTTTCCCTTGGTGTCAGACCAGTTGATGTTACCTTGTATTATTACTTCCGTTGCATAGAGACAGGAGTAGGACAAAATGATATTGTTTCTACGTTTGTGGAGTACCATGTGGAATTCCAAATAATCTCATGCTCTAAGTTCAGCAAGGTGATGTTACAATGACAACAAATGTTATGGATTGATTTTAGGAAAAAATATGCTTCTTCAAATTTATGCATGAAAATTATCATGTATATATATATTTATTTTTCATCGGGAAGTTAATTCTAAACTGATTTTGTGTATGGTAAAGTCAACGAATACACGTCCATATAATGCTAGGTGTGAATATTCACATGATAAATTATTTATATTTCATGCACAGTGATGAAGTTGGTGTGGTTAATTATAAAACACAATGACTGAGTTCATCTGTCTGATAGCCCGTAGCAACGCACGGTCATTTCAACTAGTATCTATACTATATAATACGGCCTAACGACATGGCACGCGTACGTCGCGGTTGTTTTTCATTCTAGCCCCTCAGGAAATTAAAAATTAACCCGCAGTCCCTTCATAAGTCATAACGTTTCGCAATTGCACCCCTCTAAAAGTGCATTTTGACCCGCAGTGTCATGGGTCGTGGCCTCCTTATCCTCTCCTTCCCTGCATCCCCTGCGCCGCCGCCGGCCGTCGGACCGCGGTGTCACCTATGTGGCTCTCTCTCGTGGGCGTGCCGTATTCCAGGAAGAGTCCCCTGCCCTCAGCTCTACTCGGTGCCTGCCATTGGCGTCATGGGTCGCCGAGCACTGCCGGTGGTAGGTGATGGCGGGAACAGTGGTGAGACGCGGATAGTTCCTCCCGCACTTCTCCCCCACTCTGAGGACATGGAATTCGAGAAGACATGTTCGACCATGACCTATGGTACTCTCCTTCCTACACGATTCTCATTTTCTCTCCCAGTTCAATCATTCTCTACTCCTCTGCCTGCTCCTATTTCTTGGTGTAAGTCAATGCCCTCAAGGTGTTTGGTGAATTGCTAACTAATATGAGCCATCATAGATGCGGGGTTAATTGGAGCTTGTGTCATAAGCCACTCAATAAGGAATTGGCACATCGATATTTTAAGACTTAGGCCCGAGTACTAATAGGGTGTCTTTCAACAAATTCAACACTTAGTTGCTATACAAATACTCCTGATTAACTGCTTACTTGCTTCCAGAAATAAGCCACCAATCTTAGTCAGATATAAATCTAATGTCATTTTGCTTTTTGTGCTTCATTGAGGGTGAATTCAGTTTTGAGGATAACTTCATCATCCAAAGAGTTGATTTCCGGTTTTCTCTCCTTTTGAACCTTACAAGAGGCCAACCGCGAGTGATGTATGGCTTCTGCTCCCTTTTTGGCTTCTTCGCTCTTGACTTGACATTAGTTCATATGTAAGTGTGCCTTCACACTTGGACCTTACAAAAGGCCCATTTGTGATGTCAAACCAGCTTTTGATATCCATGGGTGATGGGATATTGTGCCATGCTAGCAACCAGAGAATTATAAGCCTTATCTTTTTCTCTCTATATTTGAGGTAAAGTAGTTTGATTTGCAAATTGTGTGTAGGCTTCTTTAAATTCCATGTCTTGGTTACATTGGTGCATTTTAGGTTAGCTACCATGGTCAATTTGTTTCAACCCCGGTGTATGTCCCACCCCTTAAGTCCATTCAGCTCATCTCCCGCTGCTCTCATTCATGATGGTTGATGTGTTTCTATAGTTTTTCATTGACAGTATTTATTCTCATAATTGATGTGGTTCCGTTTGTTACCAGGAAGCAATTCAGTTGCATCTTCTCCACTTGAAAAACCTCAACCAATTGGGATAAAAATTGTGGGTCGAAAAGAGTTTCTACAACAATATGATCTAAGGCACCAGAAAACTGCATATAATCTTGAGTACAAGCTGTTCGGTCAAGAGTAACTGGCCTGATCAAGATCCTAGCGGCCCCAAAAAAAACCGAGGTCATGCAATAACAACAAGCCTGTTATTAAGCACTGATTTTATGTTCACGTATCTTATAAGAATCTGGATCACCCCATCATCAGTTCTTGCTATCTTTTTCTTCTCCAGACACTACTCTAGAATTGTTCTTGGTACGCATCATCAGGCATCTCTTTCTGGTCAGAACTATGAATGAGTAGTAGAGCAGCTACTGCTTTTGACCCCAAGGAGAGGCTAGGAGCACATCGTAACCAACACTGATTGGTACCACACACAAGAAGTGAACGCAAATTGATCTCTGTACCTGAGGAATTTTACTAATGTAACATCTTGCTCTGATGTTTTGCTTCAGTATTATTATTAAATAGTCTGTTTGCAATCATGTTATTTCTGTCAGATCCACACTGACCCATTCATTGCATAGCTACTACTCCAAATAATCCTTTATATTATTTTTGGGGAACATGACAATATGGCATTGGTATGCAGCCCAGTTTCTTTACTCGAACTTATTATAGATGAACAATGTAAATAGTTTTCAATTAGATTATGTTCTGTGATGGGGCCATAAGGTTTTCGGTTTCCCCTGGCAGTGGGTTTGTCTCGTTCCATTGCTCGGCTGGTCAATAGATCAGCTAGCCAAGCTAGCTCAGTCCGGCTAGGCTAGCTTGCGGTGGCTGCATGAATCGATGGAAAGAACTGATGGCGAGAATCAAATTTTCATAGGAAAAATATCAAATTACAAATTCAATTTTTAATGCGGCTACAAATTGGGATTTGCGTTCATGTACATGAAAACAAACTTTTACAAAGATAAAAAAAATTAATGCCTCGCAGTTCCCCTGCATCACATGCCCCGTTCCTCCCCGACTGTTGTGGAGGTGTAAAGGATCGGTGGTGGGCGTGGTCATGCGGACATGGTAGGTCGTGCTGGTGTAGGGCGACGGTGGCTGGTGGCCTGGCGCAGAGAGGAGGCCTGGGGGCCTGGCGTCGTGCCGCGGTGGTTCAGGACAGAGGCGGGGTAGAGGTGCCGGAGCTCCTGGGCCACAGGCTGGGTTGTGCATGCGCTGGCCATCAGGCTGTCCTGGGGCGTGCTCATCATCAACTGAATCTGAACCATATTCACAGGTAGGTGACATGCGAATAGTCTGAACCTTACCACTGAATCTGTAATGAAGAAGATTGAAGACAAGAAATCGCTTGTCTTCACAAGCCAGACAAGAAGAAGATGAAGGTTGCTTATATTCATACCAAGAAGGTCAACTTCACAGCCGGCTGCCTCCTTCAGATTCATCACCCCTGTCGGTATGGAGGTAAGTCTTGAATCATGGAACCAAGACCACAAGTTTTGTTAAAGGCTTCAAGCTGACAAATTACTTGCATCCTGGTTTCTGCAAGATTTTATTTATTTATTTTACTATGTGATAGAACAAGCTGTAATCACCAATCTGTAAGAATGCTCATGTTTTAAAATGGGCAAATTGACGAAATTCACTGTGACACACCGAGCTTCAAATACAATTTTTAACATGCCAAGCTTCATGTTCTCGTGGTGAATTTAATTCATATATGTGTGATTTTTAATAGCTATTAATCTGATGGGAGATTATTTCGTTTTCTAGCAGAATATCAAATTAGCATACCATGATCGTACTCTGCAAAAATAATCTGACTGCGGCATGCTTAAATTTATAAAGTAAATGGATTTTGTTGTTTGTTGTCTACTAAACCAAATGGTAATTGAGGTTTACATTTTGCACGTAAAGTGAGATCATTTCAGAGTATTTTTGGAACATGTACAAAAGCCATCAACATGTATATGTATTATGAAATTATTCTGTTGTAAAGCGAGAAGTAAACTTTTGATGATTTTGATGAACTTTGTTGTCAATCATGAGATAAATCAAAAAGGGCGAACTGAGGTTAGGGTACTAAGGTTACGTGGGACGATAGACTTTAGAGCAAAATTTGGGCGGGCGCCGATGTTATTCATCCAATGCTGATTTTTTAATTCTCCCGTTGCAACGCACGGGCTGTTTGCTAGTACATATAGAATACATATATATGCATGCATGGTCATGGTGGATAATCGATTTGAAATAAAAATGGGTAGGGAAGTGGCCATGGAGTATGGCAACGCGGTGACCAAGGTGGCGTTGCGTGTGTTGGAGCTACTATCGGAGTCCCTGGGTCTGAACAGCGACCACCTGCACGAGATGGGCTGCGCGCAGAGGCTCCGCATGTCATGCCAATACTACCCGCCGTGCCCAGAGCCACACCTCACTTTGGGCATCAGGAGGCACACCGACATGGACTTCCTCACCGTCCTCCTGAAGGACGGCACGGCCGGCTTGCAGGTGCTCGTTGATGGGCGCGCCGGCGCCGGGACCAGCTGGGTGGATGTCCCTCAAGTGCCCGGTGCTCTGCTGGTCAACATCGGCGACTTTCTCCAGGCATATATCCGCCCTCCATCCCGTCTCCTCCATTTCCTTCACAGTCGTCGATCGTACATACGATGATAACCCGAAACCTTGATGTGTGTGCAGCTTGTCAGCAATGACCAGTTCAGGAGCGCGGAGCACCGGGTCCTGGCGAACAAGAGCAAAGACACGGCGAGGGTCTTTGTGGTGTCCTTCTTCAACACGGTCGTCGCGAGATCGTCGCGGCTGTATGGTCCCATCACCGATGGACTCAACCCCGCAATCTACAGGAGCGTCACGGCTCGAGAGTACACCGCCACCTTTAACAGCATAGGCCTTGATGGGCGCCTGCTCGACTACTACCGGTTGGAGAAGCATAGTCCTGCACCGCGTAGTGTGTAGTAGGCATTAATGAATCCTTTTATATCAAAAGTTAGCTATTTCCCCCTATCCATATTAGTTGTCGCTGGATCGGATGTATCTTGATATATTTGATTCAGCGACAGTTAATATAGATGGAAAGGAGTAGAAGGTTATTTATTTGTATCTACATAAGAGCGAGTAGTACTTTATTCGTATCTAAATAAGGGTATGCACTCTTTTCCTCACCGAGCAAGACTTGGTCAAAATAGATTTAGCTACGTCCAAGCTGTGGGGTTCTTAAGGAGGCAGCCGGCACCTTTTCGATTAATATGAAATGTAATAAAGAAAATAATCCAAAATCTTCTTCAAATTATTATCTGTTACATGATGTTCAAAAACAAAGTAAGAGGCGATTTGGTCAGTCTTGCAAAGACTAATCTCAAACCATTTATTTGAGGCCTAATACTAAGTGAATCCAGTCAAGGATATTCTCTACCTTACACTTTTTGGTAAGAAAATTGCTGCAAGTTTCAAAAAGCTTAAATAGTTCCAAGAAACACAATTACACGCCAATGGCGACCATACGATGTGTGAATGCTTCAAGTAGAATTGATAGACTACCAGTTTTCGCGTCGCAGTTATGCATTGCTACCACTTTTGGTTTCGATCGCAGAGACGTACCAGATTTATTTGAAGTTTTTGCAAAAAAAAAAACCTGAATCCCGTCCTGATCGCGAGGTGACGTGGCAAGGTTAGAGAGAATTAACTCCTAAAATAAAAGTGGGCCCCACTTAACCAGTGTCATAAAATATCTTGGTTTTGCAAGTAACTTAGACTAGCCATAATGGGAGTTGTCATGTTGGCAAAAAGTTAACGTGTCACTGCAATTAATGATGAAAGAAGTGGTAGTGTTATCATAGTTAGATACCGTAACCTAACGAATTACAATGCAATATGAGTTTATAACCTAATAAATGCACTATTGTATGATACCACATATATGTTACTAACTATTTTAGAGGTAGTAATATAGACTAGTATCATATGTATGATAGTAGTATATGATACTCTCGATTGTGATTAGTCCTAAGAGTGTGTCCGTCTGTGCTACTCGGTAACCAGGTGCAGATGCAAATGGTGTCCAAGATGGCGTGTCAATGATGCGTTCTATAATAATGACAGCTGAATTCATTCAAACCCATTTGTCCTGTGACCAGTACTTTGCAACTATAAGCAAGTACTGTCCGGAAAGCTGCAGTCGAGATGTTCAATTTCTGGGTAATTAAGAGTGTCAAGCGGTCGTCCCGCAAGCTCGCAAAAAACGATTTTTAGTTGAAAACAAGCTATTTTTCTGAAGAATATTATCACTAACCAAACAATCTATGATCAAGAAGCGGGTCGGATCAGGCGCCGTCCAGAAACCTGAGTGGCAATGGGTCGAATACACAATGTACATCTATTTAATACGGGTGTTTACCGCTGAGCAAAAGGAAAAAGCGAACTATTGTGGAAAAAGGGAACTGGTACTTTACTCGGCCAACCTGCATGCAACAGGTGATCTTTCTTACTTATTCTTTGTTAATTTGGAACCGAAATGATTAAAAGTTGGCTATATGCATCGACCGACGCCCAGTCTTGAGATTTTACTCTTTTCTAAGGGTGTGTTTGGTTCAGTGGCTATGAAAAAGTGATTGGAGGTACCCAACCACATGATTGGTAGTAACCATTTTTCATGTTTAGTTGTGTCAATTGATTAGCCAAATTTTGTGTTTGGTTGAAAGGATAAAAAGTGGTTGATGAGTGATGGATGTGGTGATATGGTTACCTCACAATATTATGGTGAGAATACCTCGCCACATGAGATTATGGTGGAAACACGTGTCAATAATATTAGGCTACGTAGCTTTGCAGCCATGGATCTTGATCGACGGGAAAAAAACAGATCGATCTAGCTGATTTAGCTAGCTATAGCTTTGCAGCAACCAGCGGCCGACCCTGCAGTCCGAGGTCATGCTCGTCATGCTCGTCCACTGTCCAGCGTTGTCCAAACGCCCGCCACGAGCTCCCTGAGAGCGACAGAGTGGAAGGAGACAAGGGAGAGTTTGAGCTTACCACGATCGGATCATCGGCGGCCGCCGGAATTCCCGAAAATCTTGGACGTGGTGCAGACACAGGCCAGGTGGAGTTCCCAAAAGGCACCACTACTACATGTCTACTAGTTGAATTTGGCGTGGCCTTGGTGATTTTGTTTTGTAATTTTTTTTCCTGTTAAACAAAATATTGACCAAATTGGAATGTTCAAACAGGTTTTTAATTTGTTATGGATAGGTAGCTTGTGTTTTTTTCTTCGTGTTAGTGTTCATATATTTATCATATTTGTGAATACTTGGGGAAGAAACTTTAATTTTGCAAATGTGCATGGTCAAAAGTTGTTTATATTTAAATATTTTGATATTTGGAAGAAGAAGTTTACGTTTACAAATTTTGTTTCTAATCTGCTTAAATAGGGTAGGGCCACATGTCGGAAGTTTAACAGTTTCTTAAATTGTTTCTGAAAAGGAAAAAAATTCTGATATATTTTAGAGTATGTCCAATCTTTAAGCAAGTTGGAAGGTTTAAAAATGTTTATGTTTGTTTATCAATTTGTAATTTAAGTCCATAATGAGTGTGAAAGATCATTTGTTGAACTGAATTTCATAATTAGGGAGTTTGTTTTGTGAAATTCAACTCCATCTAATTGTCCATATAATTGGATAAAGTGTTTTTTTCTTTTTTAAAATTTATGCCAAATTAAATTGTTTTTGTTCATATAGTGTAGAATTTTGTCGCGTCGGCATGGCGCGCCCTTGCTGAATTTTGTAGGCATCTGTTAGTTGGTATTTTTTTCATAAATTTGTAAAATGACTCCATAGTTAGAGAATATGTATTTTGTTGTAGTTCGAAATGCCAAAATCCGTTGAAATTTGATATGTAGAGTATCTCCAAATACGCAGCGATTTAAATTGTTTGAATATTTTTTTATTTTGCCATCAATTTTTATTTTAACTCCGTAATTAGAGAATGCATGGTATGAGCATTTATTAAATTGAACTCCATGTAATTTGAAGAAGTGCATTTGGATGTTTTTTCAAATATTAAGCAATTTGGAATATTGAAATCTGTTTGTATTTTGGCAAAAATAGTTGGCATTTAATTTTGTGAGCATGTTGATATATTTTAGAGTGCCTCAAATTTTTAAGCAAATTGGAATGTGGAAAAAATGTTTTTATTTTTAATCAATATTTAATTTAAGTATACAATGGGTGTGAACGCACATTTTTTTCAATTGAATACCATAATTAGTGGAAGGTCATGTTGATTACTTGCAAATATCTACCAATTTGAAATGTTCAATTTAAGTCCATAATTAAAGGGAATGCATCGTATGAGCATTTATTAAATTCAACTTCATGTAATTTGAGGAAGTGCATTTGGATGTTTTCCAAATATTCAGCAATTTGAACTATAATGGATGTAAACATACATTTTTTTTAATTGAATTGCATAATTACTGAAAGGTCATGTCGTTTGCTTGCAAATATGTACCAAACTGAAATGTGTAATTTAGGTCCGTAATTACAGGAAATGCATTGTATGAGCATTTATTAAATTCAATACGGGAAATCTAATTGTAAGGCGCCCTCGTTTTGGCTTAACCGTACGCACGCACGCAAACCGTCCGATCGCGGACGCTTGGTAGAGCTCGCGCGCGATGCACACGTCGCGCACGTCGTGCTCACGTCTTTGGATAAGGCCGTCTTCACCGCGAGCCACCCATCGCGTCTCCCCCGCGAGCACCTCCCATGGCGTCTTCCTCCCCCCAACGCGACGGCTGCTCCTCCGCTCCTGGCCGCCGCCGACGTCGCCCGTCGCGGTACCGCACGGGGGCCAGCACCTCCCACGGCGTCTTCCTCCCCCCAATGCCACGGCTGCTCCTCCGCTCCTGGCCGCCGGTGAGCGAGAAGGAGGTGTCGGTGGTGACTGGGGAGGCTGTGGGGTGGGCGACGACCGCCGGAGAGGGGAACGCCGCTGGGTCGCCCGCTGCGTCGCGGGAGCGTTCCATCCGCGACGACGTACTTGGTCTTCACGACCGGCGTCGGCGTGGTCTCCCGTCACAGAGACCAGCGGCTTGACGACGTGCTCCGACGAAGAAACCAGCGGCGGCCACGGCTCCTCCAACAGCGGAGGTCACATCCTCATGGAGGCGTCGGCAATGGCAACGGCGGCTCCCGGCGCGACGGCAACTGGCGGAGGCGCCCGGCTCCCAGCGGCAGTGCCGCTGCTTGACGGTGGAGGGCAAGAGCCTTCGCGGCCCTCAGAGCAGCGGAGGACTAAGCTGAAGACTAGCCGACGGGCTCTCTATCGCCGGTGGCGGTTGTTCCCGAGGGGAATTGGGAATTTGTAACCACACGGAAGAGAAGGGAGGAAATCATATCTCTTTGTCGATTTTGCCACAGCCCTCGGGTTCTATGCAAATCATGGATAAGTCCGGGCATGTTGTTGATTCGACTACACCGTAAAATCAATATAGTTATCATACTCTCTGGGTAATAGTTACCACCCCAGTACTGATAAAGTTACCACCCAGTACTGATAAAGTTATCACTCAGTACTGATAAAGTTACCCATGTTTATCATGCTCCCTCGGTAATAGTTACCACCCCAATACTGATAAAGTTACCACCCCAATACTGATAAAGTTACCACCCAGTATTGATAAAGTTACCCATGTATTTTCATGTATAGTTATTCATCACAAAATCGTTATAGTTACTCTACTCTCTCGATAATAGTTATCACACAGTATGAATAAAGTTACCATGTATGTTTTCATGTGTAATTATCCACCACAAAATCGTTATAGTTACCCTTATCTCTTGATAATAGTTACCACCCAATAATGATGGACTTACCCACTTAGTACTGATAAAGTTACCCATTTGTTTTCATCGTGAAGTTATCCAACACGAAATCAATGTAGTTACAATACTCTCTCGATAATAGTTATCCACCCAATATTGATCGAGTTACCCACTCAGTACTTATGTAGTTATCCATGTGTTTAGGATGTAGTTATACACCACAAAATCGATGTAATTAACATGTCATCTAAATAATAGTTACGAACACAATGCCCATCTTTTTTATGTGTAGTTTCACTATGAAATTGACAGTTACCATTTTAATACATATACACGATAAATTTACCATCTCAAAGTGTTGTGATAACTTAAAATCTCATAAAAAATCTAAAAGAACAACAAAAAAAAATGGTTCTATTTCAACCCAAAAACTAATCGCTAATATGATGTGTAACTTATGTATTCAAGTCTTGGTAACTTATATGTTACGGGGGTGGTAACTTTTATGCCAAAAAAAAAATTCGTCGAAACATATCGACATGGGATCTAGTTTTGAAGATCTCGTCGCGACTAGTCCAATGGTGAAAACGGATCTTAAATCGGATAAACGGTTTGGGATAAAAAACTTTTTAAATTTTTGAGTTTCGTATTTAATGCGGGATGACATCAGCTTTTTTGGATTTTTGTGCATGCATGCAAAGGAGTGCTATTCTATCTCTCAATCCTGTGCGTTTTGGCCTGCACGCATGTGCATGCATGCATGAGTTCGGTGATTGATAAAAATTATCCTAACGCCTTACGGTTATGCCACATATAAGGCGTCTTACACGTAGTCGTTCCCAATTCAATAACCCTATGTAATTTGAGGAAGTGCGTTTGGGAGTTTTCCAAATATTAAGCAATTTGAAATGTCTGAATATGTTTGTATGTTGACTTAAATAGTTCACATTTATTTTTTGTGAGCATGTTGGTCCATTTGAAATAGAAATGGTTGGAAAATGTTTTTTATTTTTTATCAATAGTTAATTGGAGTCCATCTGTGGGAATGCACATTTATTCAATTGAATTTCATAATTAGAGAAGTTTTTAAAATTGAAGTACATATAATTAGAGGGAGTGCATATTACTTGCAAATATTTACCAAATTGAAATGTTCAAATTGAGTTCACAATTAGAGGAAGTGCATTATGTGAGCATTTAATATGTATAACACCATGTAATTAGAGGAAGTGCAATTAGATTTTATCCGAATATTCGCCAGTTGAAAATATTAAAACATGTTTGTTTTCTACATACATTTTTAGCATTTGTTTTTTTAGTATGTCGATATATTCTAGAGTAGTAAACACTTTTTTATGGGCATCTTGATGTATTTTAGGGTGGTTCCGAATATTTAGCTAATTGATTTGGTGGAATTTGTATTTATTTTGCCATAAGTATTTAATTGAACTCCATAAGTAGAGGAAATGCATTGTGTGAATACATATTAATTTTAACCCGACACGGCGCGTCCTTGGTGGATTTGTGAGGCATAAATTTGGTCATATTTTGTAAATATTCAGCATTTTTTTGTGATCGTTTTGATGAATTTTTTCAATTGTTGCTGGTGGCAATAATTGCATTTGGTTTGTAATTCAAATTTGTTGTTTTGGAAAAATAATATTAAAACAACTATTTCTAAATATTTACATTTGTGTTTCTTTTATATATTTAAGGCCATCGTATAAATGGGTAATTATATGTTTGAAATATTCAATATTGAAATTTGGACATATTTTATAAATAGTCAGCTTTTCTTTTTGTGATATTTTGGTGTACAACACTATTTGTTTTCGGGAATTTGTGTAAATTTTGTAAGGCGATGAAATTTAACAGTCCTTTAAATTTTGGAAATATGTAAGTTTGAAATTCTACCATATATGCGTCCCAAAATTGTTTACATTTCCAAAAATTTTGATTTGGAAAGTTTTGTAGATTTGAATTCTTTTTAGGTTAGCAAAATGGTTGGAAAAATGAAGAGAAGTATAAAAAAAGAACAAAAAGAGGGGGGAAAAAGAGAGGGCCGAGGATTGTTTGAAGCATTTTTTTAAAAAAATTCGTTTTTTGATTGAAATACATGTGTTTGGGGAAATAAGTTTTGAAATATTTTGGCGAAGATCCCAAAGCATTTGAAATGTCATTCTTGTTTTTACATTTTTTTTAGAAGTTGGTCTCAATAGATTTAGAGTTGTATTTCGAAAGTTTGAAAAGTTTTGAAAAGATGAAAAAAGAACAAAAAGAGAAAAAAAAATAGGGAGGGTTGAGGCAGGCCCGCAGCAAGCAGGCCAGCCCAGCAGGCGGCCCATTGCGCAGCGCCGGCCTGCCGTGATGTAAAAATGACGTCATTGGCGGCGGAGCTGCCGCGGCGGCGATGCGGTCGCCGGCGTCGAAGGACGGCGACCCAGGACGTGCGGATTGGCGCACTGGCCGCGCCTCGACGCGGGCAACCCGGTAGTGGTGGCGCCGCCGCCTATAGGTCGCCGGAGCGGCGACGGCGGCGGGCTGCGAGCGCGGCGGCGTTGTTTCCGGCGTGGTGGCGGCGTTTCGGGACGCGAAACTCCGCGAGATGGTAGAGGCGAGGACGGCGGATCCCGCCGTGACCGTCGATCTGGACGGGGAGGGCAGGAGCGGCCGCATCAAGCGCGGCGTCCGGCGGCGAACTCCGGCTCGCGAGCGAGAGGGGAGGGAGAGGGGGCTCTGCGTGTGGTGTTTTTCGGCGGAGTCCCTGTGCATTTTGGAAATTACGTTTGGGTCCCTGACTTCAGAAAAGTGGAGGACTTCGGGGTATTTTTTAGGCTTGCTTGTCGTTTGTTGCAAAACGCCGGCGCGCACCGATACTGATAGGTGGAGCCCACAGCGGCACTGGTCAACACTGTAGCAGTAAACAGTGCGCACTGTTGTTAAGAACAGTGACGCGAGCTTGTCGTTTGTTGCAAAACGCCGGCGCGCACTGAGACTGATAGGTGGGGCCCACAGCGGCACTGTTCAACACTGTAGCAGTGAACAGTGTGCACTGTTGTTAAGAACAGTTGCGCGAGCGCTGCGAGGCCGCGAAAGCGGCCAGCTTTGATATAGTTAGTAATGTCATGGAAAGATGATCCTCCAAGACCACGGGACAGCAACACAGGCCAGGTGGTCAATAAGACAACTTAATCTGGTTAATCTCCAGATTAAGAAACACACGTCATGCTATAGTTGAGCTAGTGTTTTCGATGGACGAATAGTTGAACACCCAAGAAAGGAAGGAAAATAATCACACACACACCTCCGCGTCGAGTACGCGTCATAGCTCATTTTATGAAACTTCAAAAATACCATTTATGAGTTTAAGAAAAATTAGAAGAAATTATAGATGTTGATAATAATGAACTCTAGTAGTGTGAAACATACACAATACAAAATAATTTGTATTCTAGGCTGAGTAAAAATGACAATAGTGTGGATACGGGTATTTTAAGAACTTGAGATTTTGTTGGATTTGTCATTTTCTGTTGGGTAAAATAGAAATTAGTTTGTATTGGTTTTACACATCGGTAGAGTTGGACATTATCGAGATCGGTAGTGAACAAACGGCACGGCAGCGCAAACATCACACTTGATAAGTTGAGGAAGTAGAAGAAGAATATTCCTCCTCCGAGATCGACCAATCGATGAGCCATGTTTACCAAACTCTCACGCCATTTTCTTAAGAACTAGCTTCCCTGCTGCAGCATGCAGGCATTCTCTTGCTGTTGTAATCTGTTTCAAATTCTCCTCCAGCCATTTTGCGTCAAGTTACTAGCAAACCCCAGCAGCAGAGTCATTACAAAAAAGGCAATCGCGTCGGTCTTGTTTTCTTATCAGCCACAATCGACACCCGAATTGTTGCACGTGTTGATGCAGGTATCCCAAAAGGCACCACTACTAGGACGCAGCTTTAGTGACTTTGAGGTATAAAGTCTAGCCCTGATTTTGCCCTCATCTCAGCCATCTAAACATGATCCGACGAATTAAAAATAGTGAACATTTTTAGACTAAAATTTAAAATGTTATTTACTCCCAAACCGTATGTCCAAATATGACAAGACTTTCACATAATACGCAATAAAGGGCATGCGATTTATTCGATGTTTTTCAAGGTTTTCCGGAAAATTTAAACTTAAGTTCAAATTTATGTAGTGAAATTTAGAATGATGTTTATTCACAAAGTATTTGTCCAAATACGACGAAACTTTAACAAAATGCCTAATATAACATATCAGATTTATTAGAATTTTTTCAATTTTTTCTAAACATAATACAATATACATATAGTGCAAAGTCACGGCTAGACTTTGTAACACAAAGTCACTGAAGCTGCATCAGACACGGCGATTTGGCTAGCGGGTGGCCAGAAATTTTTTTTCCGAATGTCAAAAAATTCGAAAAAAAATATTTGCATGTAGTCCAACATATTTACACTCAGCACAAAAATCGGCATGGTGAATTTTTTTTTTGCAACCTGTGCAAAAAAGACAAATTCGGACATACCGAAAAGTATATGTACGTGTCCGAAATTTGTCTTTTTTTGTACAGGTTGCAAAAAAAGTTTTTTCACCATGCCAATTTTTGTGCTAACACATCACGCTGTAATTTGCATCCGGATTTTTTTTCGGAAATTTTTGACATTCTGAAAAAAAAAATACATAGTGGGTGCATCTAGACCCATGCACCGTTATGAATATCCGAGCTGCATCCCACTACTAAATGTCTATGTCATGCAAAGATGACCTCCAAGACCACGGGACCAAATCCAGTAAAAACCTCAGACATCAACACATGTCAGGTGGTCTCAATAATAAGACAGTTTGTGCGTACAAACGTCTTAATCTCAAGATTGAGAAACACACGTCATGCTATAGTTGAGCTAGTGTTTTCGATGGACGAATAGTTGACCACCCAAGAAAGGAAGGAACAGAATCACACACACCTCCCAGTCGAGTACGCGTCATAGCTCATTTATGAAACTTCAAAAATACCATTTATAAGTTTAAGAAAAATTAGAAGAAAATTATAGATGTAGATAATAATGAACTCTACTAGTATGAAAAAACAATACAAAATAATTTGTATTCTAGGCTGAGTAAAAATGACAATAGTGTGGATCCGGGTATGTCGAGAATTTGAGATTTTGCTGGATTTGTCATTTTCTGTTGCCTAAAATAGAAATTAGTTTGTATTGGTTTTACACACCGATAGAGTTCGACATTGTGTACATCTAGGATTTTTGTTTCGATCTTTTTCAAACTTTGAAACAGAGATTTTGTTTTTTTTCTTCATAAAATGGGGCTCCATAGAGTCTGGGATCCATTTGTGGTTTCCGCGCCTTCCTCCCAAGGCAATGTACATTTTTTGTGTCTAGGACCCGTGTGACTAGAAAATTTGAAAGTTTCAGTCACTTTTATGCCTTAATGTTAAAGTGCAATTGCACAAGTAAAAACATCTCAAGTGCACAAGTAAAAATTTAACTGGTTTCATGTACAATCCACAGAACATTCCCTTTTTTCAGACATGTTCATGTATGGATCATAGATGTTTCATCCGTCTGCTCATGTTTCATAGAGATTTAACTTTTATTTCAATGTGTTGTAGACTCCTTGGGGGAATCATCTTTGGAGTTGTACACCGGCCGGTGGTGGGCGCAAGCCTCCGTGTGCTTCCCGCGCAGTGGCCAAGGTGGATCGGCGTGGCATTTACCGCGTCGAAGACAGCGAGTATCGACAACAATCACAACATGGTGAAGCGGCGTCTTGGCTGGCGGACGCGTGTTGATGGATGCACGAATGGTGGTCACGCTGTCTAGTGTCATGTTGGCGTCGATGTTAGGCCTGACAAGGTCAATGCGTTGATCCTTGCTGAAGATGGGTCAATGGAAGAAGGCAGTGACGACTACTGGAGCTGTGCACATACGATGTGTGCTACGGTCTACTAGACCAATTTGTGCTCTCGGGCCGCCATTTGGGCCGCTTGGTGGAGGCCTCCGATTTTAAATGACGTGTGTATGTGTAAGGTCAGGGCGCATGGTCACCCCCATCATCAAGTTTATAGGTGTGGAAACAGTTATCACCAAGAAGGTGGCTTTGAGATCATAGATGTATTTGTTTTATCAGTTTTTATTGAGTAAAATAATAATAAAAGTTGTGCGGATCATTTTAATGCAAAGACAGTAAAAAAAAATCATTTTAATGCAGAGCCCAAGGGTTTCCACCTCCTTTTCGAAAAAAAGAAAGGGTTTGAAAAGAGACTCATCATGCTTACACAAAGGTTTCACAATTTTCCCCGTTGTTTAAGGTTTTCCCGTGTTTATGGTTCAGTCACCCCATCGTCTGATTGTATGTAAACGGTGTTCTAGTATAAATCAGATTTAATTAAAAAAAATGTGACATCTTTGTATAGTTCAGGACAAACACAACTTACATATGTGTCATTTTAGTTTTTAAATCCATATTGTTTTATGTTTATTTCAGAATAGTTTACAACTCATTTTATTTCGTGTTTATATTTCATCAGAAAAAAATAATAATGCTAGTAGCAAATTCCAAAACCTTATCCCAAGCTCGTCGTTTTCCTCCCTCTCCCCTTCATATTTCTCCACACCTCGCTCGCACTCCCGCCCCAAACCCGATGGCTCTCACGACGCACCCGCCGCTCCGGCTCCACGCGCGGCCTCCCGCCCTCGCCGCCTCCTTCCACCGCCCCCTCCCGCCGCGCCGAGCCAGCGTCTGCCGCTGCTGCGCTGGTGCCGATGCGGGGAAGGCTCAGGCGAGGAGGGCGTATCCGTACGACGAGATCGAGCCGAGGTGGCAGGCGCACTGGGAGGAGCGCCGGACGTTCCGCACCCCGGACATCGGCGAAGGGCTCGACACCTCCAGGCCCAAGTGCTACATCCTCGATATGTTCCCCTACCCCAGGTACCGAAGCGTCCCGTCTCCCCGCCACGAATTCGCGATCGAATTGCTCGAGTTAACTGCGACTGTCTGTGTGGCTACTCCACCACGAGTTTGCGCTTGAATTGTGGAAGAATAATGTTTTTTTTTCGAATGTATAAGAATAATGGCTACTACTCCTGCTTACACCACCACCACCACGAATTTGTGCTCGAATCGAATCGTTATCATGACTACATATAGTGCTATATTGGCCTTGCAACCGCATGAAATGGTGGAATTGGTTGTGCTTATCCTGAGTTCATG
The DNA here is from genome assembly GCA_947311845.1 of Poa pratensis. Lineage (NCBI taxonomy): Eukaryota > Viridiplantae > Streptophyta > Magnoliopsida > Poales > Poaceae > Poa > Poa pratensis. The sequence continues at coordinate 31,644,837 of CAMZMU010000108.1, read as the reverse complement.
TAGGATTCGAGGTTTTTTCTTGATAATGCACGCAGACAATGCTGCAGTTTAGTTTTCCTGGATGCATAAACCATCCTGAATTTAATCCTACGTCTTGCGGTAGATACATTCTGATTCCTAGTTCACACGACTTTGTAAATTGCCATGCAGTGGGGCTGGGCTGCATGTTGGACACCCCCTTGGGTACACGGCCACTGACATTTTATCAAGGTTCAAGCGTATGAAAGGGTTCAATGTGTTGCATCCGATGGGATGGGATGCGTTTGGTCTTCCTGCCGAGCAGTACGCAATCCAGGTAATTTAAGCCCTCTTCTGGGGTCTTTGTCATCGAGCTTGCTTATTATGCTCTTTAACTTCGTGGTGTTGCTATGATTTGAATGGTTTACTCTGGTGCACAGACGGGAACCCACCCCAAGATTACAACTGCACGCAACATTGACCGCTTCCGCACACAGGTAATACCGTGATGCACTTCATGCTACACTGCATTTTTTGCCCCTTGGGTGTAGTACATGTTACATATTTACTCTAGCAAGTCAAGTGTGATCTCATGTTTCATTTCGAATGCCAATTAGATATGCTTTGCATCTTGGTTGTGGTTCTGCAACTGCCGATCTTGCATTTCCAGTAGGTCGCGTAAACAAAACAGAGCACTTCACATTGTCTGTATTAGCTCTGCTACTAAGTTAGGTGCGATACCTAAGCTACGTTGCAAATATGGCAATACTGTTTTTGCCAAAGAAGATACTGGTCGTGGAATCATTGCAAGAGTGTTTTTAGTTAAATTGCAAGACTTATGAACAACTTGTACAACTCTTTTTAGATGAGATCTTCCTGTGTGATATCTGTTGCTCGTAGGGTGCTTGTTTTGATTGGTCAGTATGAAATCATTGCTATTAGTTGTACCCTTGACATGCATTTCCCATGGCTCATGCCGAAAGTTTTCCATGCACTAAAATCCTGTAGTTTGCAGCTAACTTGCTCCTTAATTTTAATTACCATGAACCAATGGATGGAATATTGGTATAAAGACGTGATTCTTACGGAAGCAAGTGTTTTTTTTTCTGTGTGATACCTGACTACTAGTGGTTCATTAGGAAAATGCTTTCTTGGTTGCAGCTTAAATCATTAGGTTTTTCATACGACTGGGACCGTGAAATCTCCACAACAGAACCGACCTACTATAAATGGACGCAATGGATTTTTCTTCAGCTACTGAAAAGAGGGCTGGCTTACCAGGTCAGAGCTACTTATGCCCTTGTTTGTTGCATCTTTTGAGTTTCAAACATGTTTATCATTTGATTTGACACTGTTCTTGTTGCATTTACTTTATTTCAAGTGACCATCTGCTTTGTACCATTCATTTTTAGGATTCTGTTTTATGTTCTTAGTGTTGTATCTGTGGTTTTCAATGATTTTTAGGCTGGCATTGATATCTTACAATCAGGCTGAGGTACCGGTTAATTGGTGCCCTGCACTTGGGACTGTTCTGGCGAATGAAGAAGTAATTGATGGTGTTAGTGAACGAGGTGGTTATCCTGTTATAAGAAAGGTATGCTGTAGAAACCGTGTAACTCATTTGCTGTCAGTTTAGCTTATTGTTTTGATCTATGCTCTGCCATGTTAATGTACCTGTTGTGCGGCATCTATCTCCAAAAACAATATTACATTATCTACCTTATCTTCTGTTGTGTAGCCAATGCGCCAGTGGATGCTGAGGATAACATCTTATGCTGATCGACTTCTTGAAGATTTGGATGATCTCGACTGGCCTGAGAGCATAAAAGAAATGCAAAGAAATTGGATAGGGAGATCGGAAGGTGCTGAGCTTGAATTTTGCGCGGTTGACAAGGAGGGACATGATTTAGGCGCTAAATTGACAGTTATACAACAAGGCCTGACACGATTTTTGGTGCAACGTGTGTATTCTCTTTTTTTTATTGGTGCCGACTATCACAGTTTCTTGACCCAGATGGCAATATTGAACTGGATTTTGTTTTTCCGCTGCAGATATCTTGTTGTAGCACCTGAGCATGTTTCATTGCCATCTCTAACATCTGAGGGACAACGTGTTCATGTATGTTTCTTTTCTAATTTCTTGTCGTTTTATCAACTTAACATCATTCAACTTTAATATGGACTTCGGAAAAGCAGGTAGAGGAATACACAGAAGTTGCAGCAAGAAAGAGTGAACTTGAGAGAACTGAACTACAGAAGGAAAAAACCGGAGTTTTCAGTGGTTCTTATGCTAAGAACCCAGCAACCGGAGAGATCATACCAATTTGGGTAGCAGATTATGTCTTAGCAAGGTTTCTCAACTTTTGTCTTTTGTGTCATTCGATGTTGTGTTGTGCATCATCATTATCGTTATTGTGTTCTTAGTGGTTCTTAACATCTTTGCAGCTACGGCACTGGGGCTATCATGGCAGTGCCTGCGCATGATTCTCGTGACCACGAATTTGCCTTGAAATACAAGCTTCCAATCATTAAGGTTGTAAGTCCACCCAATGGCAATTGTGACCCGAGGAGGCTTATGCAGGTGATGGTATCATGATAAACTCATCCAATTCTTCATCTGGATTAAATATCAATGGTTTGCTTTCACAAGATGCTGCTCTAAAAGTTACTGATTGGGTAGGGAGTAATGGATTTGGAAAGAAAAAGGTGCACTCTTTTCTCACTTCATCATATAGCTTACTGCTTTTGTGTTGAACTAATTGAGCAGACCCAATTACCAGGTAAACTACAAGCTTCGAGATTGGCTTTTTGCTAGACAACGCTATTGGGGAGAACCTTTCCCTTTGATTTACCTTGATGATACCAATGAAATGGTGCCTCTTTCAGAAAACGAGTTACCTTTAACTCTTCCTGAATTGGATGACTTCACCCCCACTGGTACTGGGGAGCCCCCTTTGACCAAAGCAACAGAATGGGTATATGTTACAACATTATTTTATTATGATGTCTTTATTTAATGCTAAGAACTTCTCTCCTTTTTCCTGAAAAATCTTCTCTAGTTGTTGCATGTCTATGAACCATATTGGAACAAATAGAAGAAGCTTGTGAAGTTAGAAAAAATAGAGGACAACAAATACGAAATAGTTAATCCCGATTCTACATTTTGTGAAGTTAAAACGATGCATGAGAAATATAATCGAAAATGGCTCGGAGAAACAGTCCCCCAAAGTTTCATGTCAGTTGTACTGTTCTGCATCATTTATATTTTGTATTTTTGAATGAGCAAGCTAGATGTAAGGATTATTTGTTTGAAAAATATGAAGAAAACTGACAACTTGAGGGTTATGAGATCTAATGTAAGCTGATAGTAAATTTGCATGAACATTTGTATTGAGTTTCCTTTAATTTTGCACATACATACTATTAAAGTTTTTTTCTGCCTTTTCAGGTTAAAACCACTGACCATTTAACTGGGAAGCCTGCAACAAGAGAAACAAGCACCATGCCACAATGGGCTGGTTCATGCTGGTAAATTCCGCCATGATGTAATTTCAGAGATTTATACTAAGTTAATGCTCCATAATTATGGGAGAAATTCTGTTTTATAGTTGGAACTTGTGTTGTACACAGTTCGTAATCTGCTCCAAAGCGAGTAAAGCTGTCCATGTTTGCTTAATATTGCAATTGCTAACACCATCGTTCAATGGACAAACCTCTTTTCCCTAGTTGTTGAGTATGCCCTTTTTGTGTTGTGTTTGTGTTTGTGATGTTTTTAAATGGTTATGCAGGTACTATTTGAGATTCATGGATCCAAAAAATTCCAGCACATTAGTTGACAAGGCTAAAGAAAGGTACATCCTTCTTTCATATTTGATCTCTAATAAAGGATGTGTGTGTAACTTGTTTTTTTTATATCATGCAGTTATTGGGGTCCAGTTGATATCTACGTCGGTGGTGCCGAACACTCTGTCTTGCATTTGCTGTATGCAAGATTTTGGCATAAGGTTCTGTTTCTTTATACATAGAGCTCCCTTCTATAATTGCATATTGTATTGAGACTGTGGGGAAGTTCATGACCTATCTTATGAATGTATGCGTTTTGTGTAGCTTCATTTGTTGATATCTTTGTTATCAGCTTACCACCTTCGCAATTGTATGAGATTTTGCTGATTGTGGTTGGGTTGTTCGTTTGTGCATGAAAACTAAAAGGATCTTAGAAGTCTGAATCGGGTGTCCCTTCAGCTAACATAATGATAATGCACAGTAGAATTTCGACTCTGGTTAGCTAGATTCTGCTCATAGGATATTTAGGCACCAACTCTTTCTGGTTCATCATTGGTATTTCTCCCTGCTTGTACTATCAATTATTGTCGTAGGCTTGTAGAACAAAAATCTAGCAGTATATGTTGGCTCTATGTTTCTTCTAACAAAATTATATCTCTAGGTTCTGTATGATATTGGCGTGGTCTCCACCAAAGAGCCCTTCAAATGCCTGATAAACCAAGGATTGATACTAGGAGAAGTAGGTGGAGCTACTTCTTTCTGATATTCTTATCTTTGCCATGCATTTTTCTGTTCCTAAGGAATTGATGTCGTAACAGGTTGAGTATACTGCATATAGAGACAACGAAGGCAGGTGGGTTTCTGCAGATTCAGACTCAAGCTTAATTGATTGCCACCAAGAAAAAGTATCAGCAGATAAGGTGTGCTCTAGTCCTTGTGTTCAGTTGGGGTGATAGCTGTTTTGAGATTTACATTTGCTTGCTTTTGTGTTCTTAGATCACAAAAGTTGGAGATCATTATGTGCTGAAGGATGATCCAAACATACGTTTAAATGCCCGTGCCTACAAAATGAGTAAAAGTCGAGGAAATGTCATCAACCCTGATGACGTGGTTTCAGAATATGGTGCCGATTCTCTTCGCTTATATGAAATGTTCATGGGACCATTGAGGTACATAATTTTTCACTCAGAAAAGATATCAATTTTTGCAGATGCAATAAACCATTTTCAGAAAGTTAACAGAATATTTAATACATATAGAGATTCAAAAACATGGAGCACAGGTGGAATTGAAGGCGTGCATAGGTTTCTGGGTAGGACTTGGAGACTCGTAGTTGGCGCACCATTACCGGATGGATCATATAAAGATGGAACTATGGCCACTGATGACAAACCGAGCTTTGAGCAACTTAAAGTTCTTCACAAATGCATAGCAAGGGTAAGCCACAGTTGTCACCAGGGTGAAATAACATTTTTTTCATTTATGCACCTAGAAATGAAAATTATGCAACCTGTAGGGTTTATTAGAGTCGCCTGTTTGGTTTAGAATTCTTACCATGTTTCATCTTCAAAGTGAAACATAACTGAGGCATTTGATTTGGTGTGGAAAAAAGAATCTGTAAATTCGTTTCCTAACCCATACGACCTGTTGTTTCAAATATTTTGAAAATCATTATGATTCCAGTATAGAGGTGAACCAAATGGGACAAACTTTACTGCCTTACTTCTGTATCTGCTTTAAGATGGATTTTTTTTGCACTTATAGATTTCCCTGATGTTACCATGGTCCTACACTATTTTGCTGATACTGTATTGTGAAAATAGTCAGTACCATCTTAGTGCCAAACCTTCAAGTCGTGCTGTTGTGATGATTACTGTTTTGACTCCTGACTTCCATGAATTACCCCGTTTGTAGGTCTCAGAGGAAATTCAAGAAACAAGGTTTAACACTGCAATTTCTGCAATGATGGAATTTGTGAATGCTGCGTACAAGGTAAACTAAGGCATGGTTTTTGCATGCACAACTGTATATATTGTGCACCCCTCCCCTTTTGAAGGGTTAAGCTACCGTGATTCATATTACACATCCATTTTCTAGTCCCAAAGATGACATACCACAGCTTTTGTGTTGCTTCAGTTACCTGCCGAAACACTAGTTCACTCTGCTGTACTGCGGTTATTCAAATCTGTGCAAGCTTATGTATGTAGTTTCCTGTAACGAGTCAAATGTGTATAACCACACATTCACTTCAATGCTGCAGTACTTCTTCATTCACACGTTCAGGTCATACTTTGGTAAAGTATTAATGGGCACAGAGTCTCAAATCTAGCATCAGTAAATTTCGTAGGTTGTTTTTATCTGAGGCTATTCAGTGTAAGCACAAAAGGATCAAAAGATTGCTTGGTTTCACATAGTACCAGCAACAAAACGTTATACTATGCTTTTTAGCTTCTCTCGCTGTACACCCCACATCATCTCTAGAAGAGTCTGATGTAATGCTCTCTTCTGTACAGTGGGACACCCAACCGAAGTCCGTTATAGACTCCTTCATTCTGCTGCTTGCGCCGTTTGCACCACACATGGCTGAGGAGCTTTGGTTTCGTCTTGGACACTCACAATCATTGGCCTACGAACAGTTTCCAGAGGTACGCTTTTGTAGGTCATTCCATTGCTGCCAAGTGTTCATACGCTGCAGATCTATCCGAGATGAAAATTTGGTCAGAAATATTTCACTGCTTTGATGAAAATATATGTACAAAATTAAAACTTCATAAATGCATATAGTAGCAGGTACTGATGAGTGACCTGAAGAGTACTCTTTAATACGAGCATCTTCTGGATCATATATGCCTATGGCTTTGAAATTTACTGTTTCTTTCCTGTCCAGGCAAAAGACGAGTACTTGAAGGAATCAGAGGTCGTACTCCCCGTACAAATCAATGGGAAGACAAGGGGTACAATCCTTGTTGACAAGGAGTGCTCTGCGGATGATGCGTTCCAGAAAGCAGCCTCGGATGAGAAACTGTCCAAATATTTGGACGGGAAGGGTATCAAGAAGAGAATTTATGTGCCTGGGAGGATCTTGAATGTTATACTAGATCAACAAAAGGCAAGGACCTGAGTATTGCTCTGGTTTTTTCGTCCAATCTTTCCCGGAGTTCTGGCAGAGTAGTTCATAGAGTCTAGAGACTATGGAGGCACGGCAAATCTGTAAATTTCCATGCGTTTGTAACATTATGCTATTAACACACATCTTTGAATATAATGTCCACTTGAGATCAACAAAAGGTTTTGAAGTGAAGCACAAGGTTACTCCCGTGAGCCACTTGAGATCAACATTTTTTTTCCAGTTTCTGAAATTCCTTTTCTGTTCAGTGCATAGTTGCTTCATATGTAGGCAAGGAGGATTTGGGCATGAATAGAATCCTCCTTGTCGTTATTCTAGCAAGGAGTTGGACGGCCTAACTGAAGCAGTATTTTCTTCAGTCTAACACCTAACTAGTTGAATTTTGGCGTGGCGTCACGCCACGCCCTTGGTGATTTTTATGTACATTTTTATTTTATTTTTTCGGCAAAATTTTAGCCAAAATTGAAGTGTTCGAACATGTTTTTATGTTGGTATGATTAGACAGCATTTCTTTGTTTGTGAGCCTTTTTGATATAATGTGTAGGATTTTTTTGATATACAAATTGAAGTTTTCGGCAAAATGTTAGCCAAAATTGCAATGTTCGCCACTCTTGGTTAGATTTTTTGTGCTTATTTGTTTTTATTGGCTAATTTTTTGGTAAACTTGAATGTCCAAACATGTTTTTATTTTGCTACGAATAGTTAGCATTTTTTCGTGGGCATTTTTTGATATATTTTGTGGAATATTCAAATGTTTGGTGGTGCCAAATGTTCAATCATGTTTGTATTTTGCCATCATTATTCAATTGAAATTGGAAAAATTATTTTTGAATTTGATTCCACATTTGGTGAAAGTTTGTTCGTATGGTGCCGAAATACTGGGCAAATTGTAATGTGGGAAAATATTTTTATTTTGCTATATGTGCATAGAGTTTTTCTTTTATATTTTCGATATATTTTATTGAATATTGGAAATATTTGCCCATTTGTAAACCAAATTGGAATTTGGAATTTTTTTATTTTGGTATGAGTAGGTAGCATTTTTTTGTGAGCATTTTTTTAATATTTTGTGCAATATTTAAATATTTGGTAGATTGAAATGTTAGAGCATGGTTGTATTTCAGCGTCAATATTTAATTGAAATTAGAGGAAGTGCATGTGAATTACCTCTGAATGGTGACAAAATTTGAGTATTCGAAATTACATGTTTGCATTTCAGCGTTAAAATCTAATTGAGATTAGGAGAAATGCATTTGAATTGTCTCTAAATGGTGAGAAAACTTGAGTATTAAAAAAAAATTCTTTACCATAAGTAGTTTGCATGTAGTTATACATGGCATAATTCTCAAGGGGCTAACTAATTGACCATGCGCGCACCTTTTTTCAAACAGAGACCGGCTAGGATAGTGATGGAACATGAGAACATATCAAGTTCCACTCAGCAAAAACCTATCTACGGGGTGCCTGCATGCATGCAGTGTGTGCTTTGCACACATATTCTTATCTTTTTTTGATGTAATATGTCGAGCTGGTTAGTTATGTCTATGGTCCGTGCGATTGATAGACAACCAGAGTTTTGCATGTGACTTAATCTGGCTAGGCTGTTATGTTGCCATAGTGGGAGGAACAAATTTTGTATTTTGTCGAAATATTAATCTAATCAAGTTTTTTTTAACTGTGAGTACATAATTAGATAGAATTAAGTTATATTGGTTTTGGATCGACGCAGCGTGAAGTTTTGGATCGCGGGTTGATTTTTCCGGTAAGTGAGGGATTTTTTGAAAAAGCATCTGTTTTTTTTTTAGTTGAAATTCGGTCATATTTAATAAATAGTCAATTCAGCAATTAGTAGTTCTCCAAAATAGGCTAAATGCCGTAAAACAATATGTACGAAGTGTTATAAACTCTGTAAAGCATGTTTTATTTTAGAATTTGATTTGTAGTTCGAACATATTGGTTTTCATTTTTTTTTACAACTATTCGCTAATATTGTAGACTTTGATTTGCACTCTGAACATACTGTTTTTGATTTTTTTTAAACACCTATTTAATAATATTTACATTTGCGGTTTTTTATGTTGATATTTTGGAGCCCATGATATTAATGGGCAATTGTATTTAAATGATTTAGCAAACTTTATCTGGTCTGTACCAAATTGTTTTATTGGGTCTATCATATAGAATGATATTACTGATATTATTCATGCAGATTTTATTTGAGTACGGAAGGAAATTGTGGAATACATATTTTTGAACTGTCGTCATAATTTGTGATAATTTGTTTATTGTTTTAGTTGCGTTATATATATTGTAAGGGAAGGTGGCAGTTCTAATTTGTATAATGAACTTAGCAGAAATTCAATTTGAAAGCTATTCGTAATCAGAGGAAATGTATTTGCATTTTCTCGTCAATGTTGGAGGCATTTGAATGTTTTAAATATTTTTTGTTTGAAATTTGGTCATTTTCAATCAATAGTCAATTCAGTGTTTGGCAGTTTAGCAAAAATGCTTAAATACCATAAAATAGTATCTGTAAATTGTTATAAATTCTGCAAAGCATGTTCCATTTCATTTGTGGTGTTTTTATGTTGCTTTTTTACAAATTCTACAAAGTGTTTAGTAGCTATTTCGTAATATTTACATTTGGGGTGTTTTTATGTTAATTTTTTGAGCTTATTATACAAATACGTAATTGTATCTTGCATTTTTTCTTGCGATCGTTTTGATGGATGTTTTCGATTTTTCTCTTGTGGATATAGTTGCAACTACTGACTTCGCGGCACTTAAGAGTTTCACAGAATGGTTTAAATATCGTAAAACAGTATATGTAAAGTATTGTAAAATATCGGAAGCATGTTCTATTTTAGAATTTTGTTTCTGAATACAGTGGCTTGGAAAATAATTTTAAGATAGCTATTTCCCATTATTTGCAGTTGGGGTATGTTTATTTTGATGTATTTAAGCGCATGATACAAATGGGTAAATGTATTTATTGATTTAGCAAAATCTATTTAAGTGAGATGGTTTGTAGCAACTTATTTTATTGGGTCTATCATATTTAATGATGTTGCTGATGTTACTTCTGTGGCTTTTATTTGGGTGCAGAGAAAATTTGTGAAATACATCTTTTTTGAAATGTCGTAAAGATGTGAGCTGGAAATATTTAGCAAATTCATGCCGTAAGTAGTGATCATTTTTTTTCATGTACATGTTCATATATTTGGCATATTTGTAAATACCGGGGCGTCAAAAAGTTAAATTTGAAAATGTTGAAATCAAGCCGCGTGGGGAAAGAGAGAGAGGGAGGAGGACGTGTGTACGTTTTGCGGAAAAGTCCTCCACGATTTTTGTAATTACGGATTAGTCCTTATGTTCGTAAATATGTGGGCTGCGGTAGTGGACTGCGGGTTTGATATCTGGTTTTGATAGGGGTTTTTTGCAAAAACATCACGGTGTGCTCTGTGGACCGTCCGATCGGCGGAGAACGGTGTGGATTGTAGAACTGTTCTTGACTGTTTCTGGAACAGTACCTACTGTAGCAAGAACAGTGCGTCGATCGCTCTCCTCTCGTGAAAGGTTCCTTCTTTCATATAGTTAGTGATGTATCAACTGTTGCACTAATGTAGGCACTTGCCCTGATAGGCTGACATATCAGTGTATCAGTGTCCACCAAGTTCAGTTCACATTCTTTTCCAAGCTTCAGGCAGGTATGTCCTTGGATGACTTCTTGAATTGTTTAAGATCAAGATCACTCCAGCAAAATCATGGAACTTAATCCATGAATTGACTAAAGCACCACATGCTGGTTTTCTCAACTTGCAAAATTCAGAAAAGAGAACAGTACGAGCTTCTCTAAAGAAAACACCTACCAATGCCAGATTGCTAGGACGTACATACTTGTTACTGAAGCAGACCAGAAGAGAGAATGGCTATTGGACGGAACTCATATCTCATTAGTCCAACAGCAGGACAATGTACCCTTGCTTCCAGTTGACCCAGGTGCGGCAGTTTCAAAAGTTCCACCCCCAAAGATCCAGAGTTCACCAAGTAGGTATCCTATCTCCTCTTCACTTGAGTGAGCTAAGTACTTGTAGTAGGTAGTATAACACACCAATTGACTGTCTGGATACACGCGTGGCTCGTTCGGTTTGCTTAATTACATCCAAGTGAAGATCCCAAAGAGGAAGCACATATGGAGCTGAACATACGGATTAACCAAAAGCACCAGATGCCTCGGTTTGTTACCCGAGGAAAGCTTCAGCCAGGGCATCATCAACTGGACAAGCGAAATTTATTTGTTACAACAGCAAAGCAGTCAAAAAGTTGCACTGAAAGAAATTATTTCATCGGTGCAACGGCCGAGCAATGCGACCTTCCTTCCAACTGCTTCTACCCAGATACAGGTATCCGGCAGTTCCAAACACGCAGAAAAAGGGCTGGTTAGTTATATCCCGAAACTCATGCAATTTATCGGGTGCTTAGCTTCTCATTATCAGGCACCTCAATGGGAAATGGAGAATAACTGCAGGAAAACATAAACTGACATTGGACTGTTCACAATGCTCAACCTGCTTATTTTTGGAGGCACTTCATGCACACTGCAAATTTAGGTTACTCGTAGATGTTTAAAATGACAGTTCAGAAAAACACTCCAAGGTGCCAAATACAAGATGTGCAATCCGATATCAAATGACTGCAACTTGGCAGGTTGTGAACTAGAAATATATAAAAAAATTGTATTGATATCTTCGATCTAGACGGGGAAAGCTATGGCACTTATCAATTGCAGGGACAGCTGAGAAATGACAATTTTATGACATGCTAGCGAATACACAAAAAATCTTGAAATGAACCACCAATTGAAAAAAAATCATACATAATGCAGCAAAGAAATGACCTGATCTCATACTTCTTCGTTTCAACAGGTGTGTCAACATGAAAAGAGGATGAACATATTCATAGCCATGCCATCCTTTCTTCTCTACTGAATGATGACATGGATATATCAGGATCAAGGAATGACAGTACATTTCATCAGGACTTAACAACGACCAAACCAGCATTTGACAGACCAAACCATCATTGAGTAAGGCAAAGAACACCGAATCAGGAATTACAAGCTTAAAATAAACAAGTGAAACATATGCTGTGTCTGACGCAGTTGCCAAATTTCATGCCCGTCATTGCTTCATGCAAAACAGATTGTACTCGGCAGTTTAAATTCATAACTAAGCCATAGTTTCTTATCTACTACATGATAACATTGCATGTCAGTATTCAAAAATCAAATTATTAGTTTCAATAGGGATTAGCAACGACCATACCAGCATCTAACAGATTGGACAACCAACATCCAGTATTCCAATTAGGTAAAGAACACCGAAATAGGAATTACTAGCTTACTACACAAAGTCAGCCAACACTTCATTGTGCCATACACAGTTTAGCAATCTCATAGTCTTCAGCACTTCGCCTCTGCAAGCTGTTGCATAGTCTTCAGCAAGGAGCGGTGCAGCTTTCTGGTGAGGGCATATGAACTTCTCCATGAATACCTTCTCAGTGTACTTGACAACTGAATCGTAGCTATGGTCACACTTGACCAATCCATTTTCCTTGAGAAACTTCATAACATAGTACCGGGGCCTGAGCCGGCCCTCCAAGCTACAAGTTAACAATGTCGTCCGATGAGCAATGTAGGCCGGTTCCAACCCCACATCAGAGATCAGGAAATCAGACTTGGCCTGCAGCATGTCCTTGGACTTTGTGAGCACACACGGATCCCTAGATATGGCAATTCCGACCTCAGCATCCGACCACCTAAATGTCTTCTTGAAGAACTCCATTTTGGCGGCAATCTTCTCCTCATTGAGAGATGAAACAGCACACAACACATGCCTGAACATCGGAGTGCCACGGGGTACACCAAGACCTTCGGCACAAGCCACAATTGCCCGGAAACGCTCGAGATTGTTGGTGAGCAACCTCGGTTTAGCTAAGCTCAGCTTGGCAATATCACAATCACCTAGACCGCACTCCCGCAGGACCGCCACGTTGGGCTTCGCAGTCCTCTCTAGGTTGCATGAGAGGAGATCAGTGTTGAACTTCAACGCTCGAAGAACGTTCTTGAAGGAGCCGAAGATGGGCAGGTAGTACTGCAGGTTGGAGAGGATGGGTCTGCGGCGGATTCTTTCGCGGGCGAGCTGGAAGAGGTGCGCAATCTCATCACGCGATAGACCGAGGCCGGCGAGCCCTGTGACGACGGGGGACAGGGTTCTATGTATGCTGGCGCAGAGTAACTTGGGGTCCTTGACAACAACGGCAGCGACGTCGGCGGTGGAGAGGCCGAGGCCAGCGAGGAAGGCGAGGACGGCGTCGGGATTTGTCAGGGTATGTGAGAGGGGAGTAGTGGTATGGAATAGAGTATATGTTGGTAGTTGAGGGTATATTGGGTATTACACCTTTAGTGGCATCTAGTAGTTGGCTATGTCTTTATAAGCCACCATTGTATCCTGTGATTGGAACCAAGAAATGAAACCCTAGTTCTTATCCTTATTTTCCTGCAATTTACCTTTTATTAGTTCTTCAATTTACCAGTTTTATCTACCGATTATCCCCAAATCTCTGTTCTTCCTGATACAACCCAGCTAGGATCCATCGGGGTCCTGACAAGTGGTATCAGAGCTAAGTTCGATCGATCGGGCGTGCTCCCTCCCTTCTTCGTCGATTTCTTGCGATTTCCCCGGCAGTTCTTCCGCATCTTCTTCTCCGGTGCGATTCGCAGCACCTCCCCACCCTCCCTTCCCCAAATCGACGGATTTATTTTCTTCTTCGATCTGATCGGCATCCATGGTGACCGCGCCGTCTACTACCCCCTTCCCCACTTTCCCCTCCGCCACCCCCTACCCACCTCCTATTTTTTTCGGCGACTACCCCTTTCTTCCATCCATGGCGACCTCGCCGTCCACTACCCCTTTCTTCACCGCCCTTTCCCTCCGCCGCCACCTACCCACCACCTATCACCTACCCAAACCCCATCCAAATCCATGGCGGCTACTACCCGCCTCCACCTTATCTCGCCGGTTACGGCAGCGCCCCACCCACACCACAACCACCCCCATCCTACCAATACGCCGCCTCCTACCCGCATCCCCTTCCGGTGTACGCACCCGTCCCGGCTAGCCCCACCCCAATCATCCACCACCCGCCTCCACCACCTGCTCTCGATCCCTATCCCTCACGCTTCGAGCTCTCCTCCGTCCCCAAGCCAGCGTGCAGCGCAGCCACCAACCCCACCCCACCGGCCTTCTCTTCAACCGCATCATCCACATCTAGTGTTTCCCCCACCCCGACGTACGATGCTGTGCAGGGAGGCTGGCCACCGCACCCCTACGCCGTCAAGTCCCTACCACACCCTCAACCACCCTCCCTTCAATCCCCACGAGCAAGGTGACCAGCGGCGGCGCACCTGCTGACCGCACTTTGATGGAGCTGCACGCGTACGAGGTGTGTTCCATGGCGGAGAACTCCCGCGCGCGGTGCAAGGGCGGGAAAAGCGACGAGCAGAGTGACATCGTCTTCCACCGCGCGACTCCCGACTTCATGTGCCAGGGCAGCACGACGGAGGAGAACGGCAGCGCGACCCCGCGCAACGACTGCGTTTCCAAGACCAAGAAGAGCGGCAGCGGCCTCCTCGCTCGCCGGTCGCTTCTCGACATACAGGCTCGTCTGGATAAGCAGCTGGCACATGACCAGATTTCCTTCGACACTATCCAAGGTCAGCTCGCAAAGCTCACATCCATGGTCTCACAGCTCGCAATTTCTCTCGGCACGCAATCGACTTTAGCAAATGCAAGCGAACAGGAGCAGTCGCAGCACATATCCATTACATCAGCACCTCCTGCTCATGTTGCCCCCCAGGTGTTTGGTGAAATGCCCACACCAATGTACTGTCCCAGAACATACGGTTCAACTCTGAACTACTATCATGGACAGGGAACTCCAACTCAGAGTTCATGTGTGCAAGATGGTACTCAGCATAGCTACTATGCACTACCAGAAGATTATCACTTAGAGCGAGCAGTTCCTGACCAGGTGTTCTATGTCTATGATGACGAGTCAGATGGCTGTTCAAATGAATTTGTTCAAGTGTTTCCGGGTACTCCTGAACAAATGTCCACTGTCGATGGTGAAAAATCAGAGGGCAACTCGACTGAGTTTATCGATGTGTTCGTCAATACTCCGGGGCAGCAGAAAAATGAAGAATCCCAGTGTGATGAAAATATTTTGTGGGGGAAATCTGTTGGCCAATCTGCTGCAGGGCATCCCATATCATTCTTTCCATGGGATCCAGGAGCTGCAGCAATTCTAGTGACACCACTGAATCCAGCATCTGTAGCAGCACAAGTAGCACATTTGACTCCAGTTCCCTCCCCCAAGGTCGACATCACGGCTGGTCCTGAGTCACTGCTTGTTCCCAACCTGAAACTGTCATCGAATGTGCAGGATGCTTCCCAGGTGTTCAAGGAAACGGCTGTATATGATACAGATGAGAATGACGCAAGTGCTGACAGGCATTGCTTATATCGTTCAGTTGACATCATTGAAGCAGTAACCGAAGAGGTTGAGGTCAAAGTAGATAGTGACAAGCCAAAATTTTCTCATGAGAGACCTCTTGATGTTGTAGTCAGTTCGGCAAAACAGAAGACACCTGATAATGACCAGTTTGCTGCGTGTGTCAACAAGGTGACAGATGATGCATTTCGCGATGATACTACAGCTATACATGTTCCTCAATTCTCTGTAGGAGATGCACCCATTCTTGTTTCTGTCGTCATGTGTTGCCTTGCTTCTGAATGGAGATGGACAGAACTGAATGCATCAGCTTTGTTTTCCCTAATTGGTCCATGTTCTACAGGCAAGTCTTGCTCCTTACCTTCCTTTGAAAACTGGGCTAAACTGCAATGGGACCCTGGCATTGCAATTTCCTTGTACATGTATATCTATCTGGACACAAGAGCAATGCAGACATTTCCTTGGTTACAAAATCCATTACTTACTGACTGGCAATGTCAATTACCAATGTGCAACTCCTCTTGTGTTTGGGATCCTGGAATTCTGATCATATGGGATATGGTGTGGGGCAACACTACAGCTTATGGTTACAGCAACATTGAAGTGGTCATAGATGGGATATTGGTACCTTCTTCAAATCTGGGATATTGTTACCTTCAAATCTGGGATATTGGCACTTTCTTCACTACATTCCTACCTCCCTGACAAGGATGAACTGATCCTAGAAGATCAATTCAGTCTCTATTATTACTCAAAGTGAAGCACTATTGCTAGATGCCCAGAAGAAGTGCAATGCACAAACAGTCTACTATCTTCACACAGAAGTATCTTCTTCAACTACATTGGTGCCTCCCTCAATGTGGTGAATGAATTCAAATGGATAAATTGTCAATTGTAAAAGTTTCTGTAGAAACTTGATCCATTGGTGACCAATGGCTTCAAGGGGGGAGTAATGTCAGGGTATGTGAGAGGGGAGTAGTGGTATGTAATAGAGTATATGTTGGTAGTTGAGGGTATATTGGGTATTACACCTTTAGTGGCATCTAGTAGTTGGCTATGTCTTTATAAGCCACCATTGTATCCTGTGATTGGAACCAAGAAATGAAACCCTAGTTCTTATCCTTATTTTCCTGCAATTTACCTTTTATTAGTTCTTCAATTTACCAGTTTTATCTACCGATTATCCCCAAATCTCTGTTCTTCCTGATACAACCCAGCCAGGATCCATCGAGGTCCTGACAGGATTGGAGGGGGATTTGAGGTGGGAGAGCTTGGTGGAGGCCTTGAGGGCCTGGTCTCGGGTGAGGCCGCAGGTTCCGATGAGGTAGTCATCCACGGCGAAGCTAGGGATTGGGGAAACGGCGGGCGCGGCCGCGGAAAGCAGGCGGTGGACCGAGGAGCCGGGAAAGTTGGGTGGGGAAGGGAGGAGGCGGGCGACGATGGAGCTCCGGAGGCGGAGCATGGCGCTAGCGGCGGTGCGACGGCGCCGGCGGCGAGGGGAACGAGCGCCACCGTTGGTGCTAGAGAGACTCGCCAAGACTATGTGGGTCGTTGTGTTTAGGGGATGAAGCCAAGTGGGCCTTGTCACTCCTGGCTCCAAAAGGCCCATATGAGATTTACCCACAAAAAAAAACTTGAGTTGGACGTTGCTGTAATTTTCAGATTTTTTTACTTGGTAATTTTCAGATATTACCCATTAACTAATAGTTTGAGAATGAACATTATCTTATCAATTTATTTTTTCACAGAATTTCCTATTCATGGTAGAAGTTTTGGTTGGCCAAACAATTTCTCTCATTAGTGCCTAGCAAAGCACGGTCCGGCTGCACCTACAGTGACACGCTCTCTTGCCAATCCCCGCCGTCGCTGCTCCCACCTCCGCCCTCCATGCTCCGCCAATAATCTCCCCACGATAGCAGCCGCCCGGAGAGATGTCGTGCAACCACGATGAGCCGGTGGCAATGCGCGCCTGAGATGATTTTGCTCGTCGACACTAGCTGGCGTTTATGTTTATATAGTTTTGGTAACCAGTGTGGGAATTATTTGCGTCCACATGAAGACAAGTTCTTGGCTCCCTGAATGGCCAGTACTACAAGATCCGATGAACACTTCTCGTTACCAGTGTATTGTGTGGCTTTTGTGATTTTTTGTGTGCATCGTTCGTAGTACTTTACTAAAAGAGATGCACAATATTTGAAATCACGGTGAATTCACGGTCCAATCAGTGGTACAAAAGACGGTATGAAACCATTCATGAAGCGGTGGAAGTCATTTTCACAGAGGGTACACGTCCCATAGTACTTTACCAAGCAATGACATTAAATCAATGCAAAATAAAGAGTGCAACCCACCAACCAATCTCACAAAGTGCATATGGGCGTCACCGCGTCAGTATATAACGCGGCATCTTTTCACAAGTAGTAGCAGACTCGACGATCTACTGCGATCGATTTGGATGTGGATGAGAAAGACATAGGAGGTAGTTGCCCTGAGAGAAGGGACGATAAGAGGAGGAGGACGTGAAAGCAAAAGGCATTAGGGAATATGAGACACCAGAAAGGAGGTGGCCGATGCTTAGTGGAGAACACATCCATGAGACGAGGGCGCAAGAAGTTCGACCACAGACACCGGCACCAGTATTCTTTGAGGGCCACAAGCAGTCGATTTGGTTGTGAGTACGGTTACCACATCTAGCATAAATTGGGATGGCTAGATTAAACAATACTCTGTACATTTGGCTACTGATGGACTCGACTTTGTCACCTGATCTAGCTATGCAGATCGTGATCTCAGAGAAGATATGCATCAAATTGGCTATGTCTTGCCACCAAAAGGAACAACAAAGAGGCCTCTCAATAACAGTTACATAATTCTGGATATACATCCTGTATCTGCTCCGCGAAAAATATATTTTGGGTACATGATCCTCCGAAGCAAAGAAAAGACTTCCCGAAAGGTGTCAGTTATTTGGAGTAAGTACAAACATGTGAATGCGAACAAAAAAGAGCTAGAGAGTCAAATGAGTAATTTTGAATTAACCCTCTTTCGCATCATGTTCTTTGTTTGACACTTTCGCAGAACTTTCATCATCTTCATGACGAATGTTTGGTTGGACTTGAAGGAAGCGTAGTGTTAGGAAATCACGGGGGATTGCTAGTCTTCGCACCTGCCAAGGCTCACACGGATATTCCTCGGAATATTCCGCTGCCGGAGACCTCGCCGGAGGAGGAGAAGATGACGGCGGGGGAGCAACCGGAGCTTCGATTTCCCCCCGACCCTGCACCCCCTGTGTTAAGGTTCATCCTCGCCGTCGCCGCCTCCGCCGCGGCCAGCCGCGGCTGCGGTGGCTCCAGCTCGGCCTGAGCGTCGTCTCGCCGGAGAGGAAGATGGCGGCAGCGATCCTTTCGATTTCCCCCTGACCCCACACCCCCCACGTTAAGATTCGTCCTCGTCGTCGCCGCCTCCGCCGTGGCCAGCCACGTCTGCGGCGGCTCCGGCTCGGCCTGGCCGTCGTCTCACCGGAGAGGAAGTTGGCGGCAGCGCTGCTTCGATTCCCCCCCCCCCCCCCGACCCCGTACCCCCTGCGTTAAGGTTCGTCCTCGTCGTCGCCGCCTCCACCACGGCCAGCCGCGGCTCCGGCTGCTCCGGCTCAGCCGCCGTGCGCGAGGAAGAAGAAGAAGAAGAATTTGGGAGAGGAAGAAGTCCACGCGCGCGCGTAGGATGCGTGCAAGTGCTCGCATACGCGTGGATAAGCAATTCCGGAAATCACGTCCTGAGAACGAGAAAGCGTAAATTAGCGAAACACGTCTTTCATTAGCGCCATCGAGACAAGGTTCGGCTGCACGCAGAGGGACTCGCTCTCCCGTTGTCTCGCTGATCCCCGCCGGTCCCGTCGCCGGCGCCGCTCCCAACTCCGGCCACCGCGCGCCAGTCGAACCACCCCCCCCCCCCCCCTCCGCTGTCCTCCGGCGAGATGCCGCGCGACCGCGATGACCCGGCGGCCATGCGCGTCTACACCGTCTGCGACGAGTCCAAGTAACCACCATTCCCCCACCTTAACCCTAACTCAGCCTCTCCTCCGCCGCATCACCGCCGCTAACTTAATGGATTCGGATGCGGCGATGAGCTCGGCACCCTGTTCTCGGCGCACGGCCCACTGGAAGAGTGAGCCACCAGCGGCCCTGAAAATTCACATCTTCTTCTTCTTCTTCTTCTTCTTCTTCTTCTTCTTCTTCTTCTTCTTCTTCTTCCTGCTATGCTCACCAGCTGTTTGGTCTTCAACCAGAGGTACGAAAGAGTGGAAAGACAATACCAACCCATTCATTAAGTGACACGTTCACATAGGTACATGTACCGAGTACTTTACGAGGAAATGACATAAAATTGATGCAAAAGAAAGTACAAGCCCACGAACCAACTTCACACCGTGCATATGGGCATCCATATATACCGGACAATATTCACCCAACTAGTGACAAGCGCGACGATCTACCACAATAAAATAGGTCGCCGATGAGAAAAACACAGGAGTTACTAGCCCAGAGAGACAAGACGAGAAGGGAAATAAGATGTGAAACTAAAAGATATTGGGGATGTGAGACACCGGGAAGGAGGGGGCCACTGATTGAACTGCAAACCCTGCTTCCTCCTTCTGCAACTTTCCTACATTTTCCATAGATTGAACAGCACAAATTATGCACATGGCGTGCTGTAGATGATCCACTCGATTTCTCGCTAATTTAATCGGTAATAGCTGTAGCTTAATATGTTAAACTAATTTAGCTTTTTCCTTTTGCAACCGTCCATGTGATAATGATGGTTTTATAGACTAGGAAGTACATCCCGCCTCGTCTCTGTGGTACTCGGAAATAGTATCATAATTCTGCGCACATGTTCCTCCGTAGCAAAGAATTTCTGAAAAGTGTCGTTTATTTGGCTTTTAAAACAGGCATCTGACGAACAAAAAAGGGCCTAGAGAGAAAAATAAGTGATGAGTCCCTCTAATTTAATTTACCGTACTTTTTCACATCATCTGCTGAGATCTTTTTTTGTGTGCAGAATTTCATATTCATGATGAACTTTTGGTTGGACCGTAGTGCTATGAAAGCAGACTTGAGAATGAGAAAGAACAAATTCAGTAAACACGTCTGTCATTATAGTGCCTAAGGAAATGTGGTCCAGCTGCATAGTGACTCGCTTGTTAGGATATATATATGATAGATAGACTAGGATCTTCTTGTATCCAAGTTATTAGGCATCTTGGCCACCAAGTCATGTACTCCTATATATGCCCATGAGGGTCACCGTAATAAACGCAATTTTAGGGTTCTACAATTTTCACATGGTAACAGAGCGGTTAGTCTCACGACACCGATCTTAGGGTTCTAAACACTTCCGCATCGCGCCGCCCCCGGAGAGATTAATCTCTTCTCCTCGGGGCGCGGCACCCGGTTTCGATCAAAAATCGGATCGGTTTTTAGATTGGATTAGACAATTTCGAAATTTCAATTCCATAGATTAGATCTAGTTAGCCACCGAATAAATCTCAAGATCGAGACGACCCACAAATCCGGTGTACAGATCGATCCATGGCGGCGCCCTTCTGCAATGACGAATCGAAGTGCGGAGTCCTCCCCAACTCAGATCACGGAGGGCGCTCGCATGCGACGGCCCGATCTAAACTTTCTGCGGCGCGTCGGTCTCCAGACGCGAGCACACCGCCATCGAAGATCTCAGCAGAAGCCAAGCCCACGCGGAGGCCGCCCACGACGCGCGAGTCCCATGGGGCACATGCATATGTCCAGGCTGCATGCAGCTGGGAGCACGTCAACATCCACAAGCCAAGATGCACCAAGTCAACATATTCGATGATTTCAGGTATCATACGGGCTGGCACCACTGCATCTTCTGCGTCGATTCGTGCAACAAGTTCTACGACTACATCAGGCACGTCATCTACACCGAGCCGAGCACATCGATGAGCTGTACGACTACATCAAGATCTTCGTCGAGTTCTACATCGCCAACACAATCATCGCCAAGGTCTACATCCATATGGTCTTTTTCCGACGCCGCACAAAAACACGCCGCGGCCGCACAATGACAAAACCCGCCGCCGCCGCCGTAGATCCCTGCCGCCGCTGCCGCACAATGACACAAAACCCGCCGCCGCCGCAGATCCCTGCCGCCGCCGCCGCACAATGACACAAAAACCCGCCGCCGCCACCGCAGATCCCTGCCGCCGCCGCACAATGATACAAAAACCCGCCGCCGCCGCAGATCCTGCCGCCGCCGCACAAAACCTAAGACACTACGACCAAAACCGCGCAATTTTTTTGCGCCCCGGCGCTATCGGCTACAA
Organism: Poa pratensis; assembly: GCA_947311845.1. NCBI lineage: Eukaryota > Viridiplantae > Streptophyta > Magnoliopsida > Poales > Poaceae > Poa > Poa pratensis. The sequence continues at coordinate 31,623,037 of CAMZMU010000108.1, read as the reverse complement.
CAACCACAAATACGACTACATCGACCATGGCACATCAAGGATCGCTACCTCGACATCGACATCAAGGGCAACTTCTACAGCAACTTATCGGCAACAACTCCAGTCAACAGCGTCCGCGTCGTCACTTGCGTCCACGCCACTCCCGCTGTGACTGCGGGAGGGAAAAGAGGAGAGACCATCAGAGACGCAGTTGATGATGACGGAGAGGAGAAGACGACGGAAATACAAGACCAAATCCTGTCACAATCGTTCGTTTCACTCCCGCTACGACTGAGGGGGAATGTTAGGATACGTATATGATAGATAGACTAGGATCTTCTTGTATCCAAGTTATTAGGCATCTTGGCCACCAAGTCATGTACTCCTATATATACCCATGAGGGTCACCGTAATAAACGCAATTTTAGGGTTCTACAATTTTCACATCACTCTCTTCCCGATCTCCGCCGCCGCAGGCATCGCTCCCACCTTTGCCCGTAGCGAAAAGCCTCCCTCGAAAATCGTCAGGAGAGATGCCTCGTGAGTCGTGACCGTGATGAGCCGACGGCAATGTGCCTCTGTGATAATTTTGGTAACCAGCGTCCGGATTACTTGGGTCCATATGAAGACCAGTTCTTGGCTCCCTGCATGGCTAGCCAGTACTACAAGATCTGATGAGAACACTTCTCATTATTTGTGATTTTTTTTGCATCCTTTGTAGTACTTTGCTATAAGAGATGCATGATATTTGAACGAGTAACCGAATGAATTCACGGTCCAATCAGTGGTACAGAAAACGGTACAAACCCATTAAGGAATCGGTGAAAGTCATTTTGACAGAGGCACATGTACCAACGTACTTTACCAAGCAATAACATCAAATCGATGCAAAAGAAAGAGTACAAACCCACCAACCAACCTCGCACCATGCATATGGGTATCCATATATATTGTTGCATATTCAAACAAGTAGTGACGAGCCCGATGATCTACCACAATAAAAAGATCGTGGATGAGAAAGACAAACGAGATAGTAGCCCAAAGAGATAACTGGGGAAGAGGAGGACATGGAATTTAAAAAAGCAGCATTAGGGATGAGACACGGGGAAGAAGGGTGTCGGTGCTCAGAGGAGAACAGAGCCGTCAAGCACACACGCGAGTAGCCTCACATACAGACTATGGCACTGACGCTCAGTGGGAAACACGCTAATTCTACATAGTTGCGAGTGTCCTATGATCTCGTAGCATAACTGGAACCGATTATACCCACACCGAAACTTTTCGTCTCTCAGTCGAAGCGTCCATGCGTAAGATTTCGTGGATGAGCGGCCTTGAGCAGTATACTAGCGATGATTTAGAGAACTGGCTAGCAGCACAGTACTGGCATTTTGAAACACAAGCTTGTGATTCAACTTAGAACGATGAATTCGTAGTTCAATCGATGGTACAACATTCATAAAGTGGTGAAAGTCATTTTCACAGAGGTACAAGTATCCTAGTACTTTACCAAGTATCGGAGAGGGCGCAGCGGTTACGATTCACCGTAGTTTAGTCAATCCGCCTATGTCTCCATTTTGTTTTCCTTTTTTTCTCTTCCTCTCGTTTTGGGTGTATGTTTGCTGCCGCCCCAGCATGTGGAAACTGTCGGTTGTATCAGGGTTGTTGCTGTATCTATATAGCAGGGCTACGGCCTATTTCGTCGACAAGTATCCTAGTACTTTACCAAGAATGACGTCAAACCAATGCAAAAGAAAGAGTGGAAACTGCAAACCCACCAACCAACATGACACTGTGCATATGGACATCAATATATAAGGCACCATCTTCACGTAAGTAGTGGCATCTCGACTATCTACCGCAATGGATTAAGGCCGTGGATGAGAAAGACATAGGAGGTGGTTGCCGTGAGAGAAGGTATGATAAGAAGAGGAGCACGTGAAAGCAAAAGTCATTAGGGAATATATATGAGACACTGGGAAGGAGGTCGCCAATGCTCAGTAGAGAACACAACCATCAGACTGGGGTGGTAGTAGTTTGTCCAGGGAGACCGGTTATACAATTCTGGATATACATCCTGTGTGTGTTGTCTTTCGCGAGAAAAAAATCAGGCACACAATCCTCTGAAGAAAAGAAATGGTTCCCTAAGCGTGTCATTAATTTGGAGTGAATAAAAACATGCAAATGAGAACAAAAAAAATACCTAGAGAAGCAAATGGGTGATCTTAAATTTTCTCTTCGCATCATCTTCTTAGTTTGACATTTCGGCAGAACTTTCATCATCTTCATGACGAATATTTTTGGTTGGACTTGAAGGAAGCGTAGTGTTAGGAAATCACGTCTCGAGAACGAGAAAGCGTAAATTAGCGAAGCACGTCTTCCGTTAGCGCCTAGCGAGACAAGGTCCGGCTGCACCAGAGTGACTCGCTCTATCTCGCCGATCCCCACCGGTCTCGTCGCCGGCGCCGCTCCCAGCTCCGGCCGCCAGTCGAAACCCCCCTCCGCAGTCCTCTGGCGAGATGCCGCGCGACCGCGACGAGCCGGCGGCCGTGCGCGTCTACACGGTCTGCGACGAGTCCAAGTAATCTAATCGATTCGACCAGCCTCTCCTCCGCCGCATCACTACCGCTAATCCAATCGATTCGGTCGCAGGTACCTCATCGTCCGGAACGTGCCGGCCCTCGGATGCGAAGACGAGCTCGGCACCCTGTTCTCGACGTACGGCCCACTGGAAGAGTGAGCCACCGGCCGCCCTGAAAATTCACATCTTTTTCTTCCTCTTCCTGCTATGCTTACCATCTTCGTTTTGGTGTTTCAGGTGCAAGCCCATGGATGCCGAGGCCTGCGAGGAGTACACCGACGTCTTCTTCATCAAGTTCTCGCAGGTCAGCAACGCGAGGTGATTTGGGTAGGCTTTCCAGAAGCAAAGTTCAGTAATATAGGACATACTTTGATCTCAGTATGTGTATTTTACTGGGGATTACCATACAATAAACTTGAATGAAGAATTGAATCTTCTTAGAGGGGCACGAGTTAGTTCAGGTCTTGCAGTCCAGTCTTTGGCACCTGGGCAGCAAATCTGAAGCCAAAAGTTGCCCCAACTACTTTTTTGCGCCTTTCTTTTACTTAAATGTGGTATTGGCTCTGTCATGTTGCAGGTTTGCAAAGAGAAAGTTGGACGAGTCTGTATTTCTTGGAAACCGGCTGCAGGTGTCATATGCACCTCAGTTTGAGAGTATTGAGGATACCAAGGAGAAACTGGAAGTCAGGAGAAAGGAAGTCCTTGGCCGGATAAGATGTACGGTTATTTGTTTGAAAATATGTCTGCATTTTACAATTTAACCAAGAGATATAACTAGGATTATCTGCATTGCTAGTATATTTATTTTCCTTTGTGCTTGACTAATTGGATTTGGACATTTCCTTGCATTTTTCAGCACCTGAAGGGCTATCTCAGTATTCACTGGGACAGAGATCGTCTAGTGGAAACTCACATCATCAAATGAGCTCCAATAAGAGGTTATTAGTAAATACAGCCTTTATTTGGTTTTGTGGTGTAAAGCTGATAGTTAAAAGTTGTTCATAATTTACTCATTGTAGGAAATTGTATTGCCACTAAAGAGCTGATACTGCCATCATGATTGATTCTGACCACTAATTTTATAATCGATAGTTGTCTTATGGTCTGCGTAGCTAAATTGGGATGACCAAAGGAATTTGAGAGCTATAAGGTGCAAACTAGTTAAGAGGTTTCGTTAGATTATTATACTGGCATAGTCAAATTTTGCATTGGGACTTTGTAAGTCATTTGTTTGCTGGCAATTTTGCCAGGTCGACGATTTAATTGTGTTAGAACGTTGTAGTTGCCGGCAATTTTGCCAGGTCGATGATCTAATTGAATAGCTTGCTGCTTGTGTTTGGACAAGCGGAGCTTTTGTGCATCAGTTTGCATATTCTGACTTGGCAGTACAGTCCAAGATTACGTGTGTTTATGTTTGGGATATATTTGATCATCATACAATTGTATGCAGTCTGCTTATTTTGAAGGTTTTTACATGCAGAACTACGTTACTTACCTAAAAGCTTAAAACAATTCAACTTGACAGTTCTCCGAGAAAAAGGTAACACCATGGCAACTTCTCTAAAGTTTCATCTTATTATCTTCAGGGAATACACGAAGACAATGCAAAATTCTCATATCGAAGATACTCGTTTCAATCATGTTTCCTCTAATAAGGTATGTAGTAGTAAAACAAATGTTTAGGCTGTTCATTGAGGAAGACTGGAGCATGTAATTAGCATACCAGATCCTGCTATAAGGCAACTTACTTTGCAGAAAATCTAGGAAGAAACTTCTATCAACGAAGATGCATTAGTACCAGAAAGCCAACATTACTGAACTAGCTTATGCAAAGTACCTGGCAAGGGCAAAATCTGTAACTTGTTATCTACAGTGCTGACATTTACATCACTCTTTAGGAGTTTCCATGAAATCCCTTTCTCCTTCGTATTTCTATTAACTATATGCTTTTTGACCAACTTATGGAAACTATGCTTTCTAATTATAGGACTATTTTCCATCTGAGTCAATGAATGCAATGGTAACTTTAGTCAGGCAGAAGCTTGATAAGGTAAGAGTATATGTGTTATCTATCATTTTCCATGCAACAGCCACATGGAAAAACTAAAAGGTCCATTTTCGAAATACCAGATACAGTCCGGCAGTGCTACTTCCGATGCTGCCGCAACATCCAAGAAACCAAGGGTGGATAACCGTAGACGCATTTGAATCCCTCGAAATTACAATAGGGCCTACAATGTGCTTTTTTTCTCTCTTCATTTGGTGCATTTACTTTGTCATCAATTGTAATAGGTTGTCTAGTTAACTATGTTCAGGAGAAATGATGTACTAATATAATGCAATGTGATAATGCCACAGTCTTTACTATTAAATGGCAGTTCGCCGTACGTTCGTACGATCAGGCAGACGACCGCTCCAATAGATGATCGACACATCAGCAATCGCTAAACCTGGGCCGGCCCACCAAAAGTCTTACGAACCAACGACGCTTTCCTTTCCCACGAATCGTTACCAACGTACGAACCAAAAACAAACGTAACACCCAGGCAATAGATTTCCTTTCCGTGACCAACGAACCAACAAACCAGCGAATCAATCAGCGATCAATCAGCGATCACTCAGCCAAAACTATCAATCAGCAATTAATCGTTTCTTGCCAAAAGCATTAAAACCAATCGTTACTCGCCAAAACAAATCAAAAACAATCATTACTTGCCAAACGAATCGTGGGAAACTGAGATCGACTGGCAGACTGCCAGAAGCAATCAAGCAATCACTATCACAACCTAGCGAGGTTACCAGGTCGACATTGCCGTCCTTGACAGTGCTGCTGCAACGTATCAACGACGCCGATTCATACGCCGTCTCCAGGTTACCGGGTCATCATCGCCTCCGGCCTTTGCCGTCATCTCTGACCCCTGCACTCGAATGTAATTGACACGGTGAGTTATTTACGGTTGCAGCTAAAAAACAACAGTTTGAACTTGAGGATGAAAAAATCACATGCAAAAGTTTTCGTTATTGCCCTAAGCACACACGGGTAGCTTCCTGTCAGCTACATCTGATGTAGCTGTTTCACTGCGGTAGAAGCTGAATGCAAATATGCCGTGAATGTGATTGTTTGCTTCTGATTTTGTTGCTCCCCTTACCTTGGTTTGCCTAAAACGAAACAGTAGACTCATTATTCTATTACTCTATACTTGTCCACGGAGTCCTTATTTTTTAATATCCAACAGTCCTCATAATTTGATAACAGATAGGAGAAGCAAGGTGTTGCATATGGCATCATCAAAGCGTACTGGCCTACGGCTCCATTCGAAGACCTAACCAATGTCAAAACTTCAGGTAACCAATGACAACCTGTTAACTTCTTCGACCGTGTACAACCTAAATATTTTTGCATCGCAGGACAAACAGCAGATCCAAAAGAATTGAAAAGACAAAGGGAACGGGAGAGATATGCACGAAATAGGGATGAGAGGAATAAAAAAAAACGTGAGGTCGACCAACTGAAGAAAGATAAAGCAGCTGGTCTCACTGGAAAACATAGTAATTCTAACACACAGGTGGCCATATCACCTGGTAAGCTCATTCTTTAGACCACCCCATATGATGCACTAATCAAAAAACATCATTCTTTAGACCACCCCATATAATGATGTCATATGTCAGGACTTCGGACTCCTGAGAATGCAACTGGGCAATCAGGTGTCACCCAACTGCCATACACTCCGACTATACAAGGTTTGCATTACTAACAGAAATTGCAACATAAATCTGTACTGCTACTGATAGTGAAAATATTTGTGATGTAGGCATACCCGCGACTCCATTTGAGGGATCAAACACATTTCGTCTATCCACGAATGCCTATTCTAACAACGAAAATTTGGTTACTGGTGGTTGTTATGGTTCTGGGTTTTTGCAGGGATCTGGGTTACAAACCCCAGTCCGAGACTTATACAGCTTGGGTAAATGAGTAACATTTGCTGCTCACAGCTTATTTTTGTTTTGTTTTGTAATACAAATTGCAACATAAATCTGTACTGCTACTGATAGTACAAATAATGGTGTTGTAGGCATACCCGCAACTCCATTTGATGGATCAAGCTCATTTCGGAGTGACAGGAATGACTCTTCTAACAAGGAAAATTTCTTTAATGATGATCATTATGGTTCTGGGTTTATGCAGGGATCTGGGTTACAAACCCCAGTCCGAGACTTAAATACCTCGGGTAAATGAGTAACACTTGCTTCTCACAGCTCATTTTTGTTTTGTTTACTCATAGAAATTGCAACATGAATCTGTACTGCAACTGATAGTACAAATAATGCTGTTGTAGGCATACCCACAGCTCCATTTGATGGATCAAGCTCATTTCGACCTGGCAGGAATGACTCTTCTAACAAGGAAAATTTCTTTAATGATGATCATTATGGTTCTCGGTTTATGCAGGGATGTGGGTTACAAACCCCAGTCCGAGACTTAAATAGCTTGGGTAAGCCCGACAAAGGGAAAGACGATTTGCTGCTCACAGCTCATTTTTGTTTTGTTTACTAATAGAAATTGCAAAATATGTCTGTACTGCTACTCATAGTACAAATATTGTCCGTATGTTGCTACCAATTGTAACTGATGTTACTTGCTCAAACTTTTTGCAGCCATAGCCAGTGTTGGCCTGGGGGCTTCGCCATGGGAACAACCATATCAAACTACATCTGCTATTGATACTACTTGTGAAAATAAATCTAAATTGTCTAAGCCCAACAAAGGGAAAGAAGGTTTGTATTTAAGGCCTACAGTTAGAAGACAAATCTTATTAGAACAGGCAGATTATGTGTATATATTATAAATTGATTTGTAAATATTTACCCAGTGATTGTTCCAAGACAAAAATCAAAAATAGCAGGCCCAGCGCGACAGGGTGCCGTGTGCATACATGAAACAATCAACCCTCCTAGCTACAATTATACATCCTCATCTGATGGTGATCTTTGTACCGAAATGAATTCATCTCTACATGTTGGGAGCACTCCCACAAATGATGGTGCCACAGAACATGCAGAAAATTCAAATGGTATCACCTTACTCAAAATTTTCCATATGGCAACACTGAGTATCAGTAGTGTATACGTTATCATATCAAGTGTTAACTGCCTTTGTGTTGTTTTTGAAGCTCGAAGACTTTCCCGTTTTGATGATGGTTGCTATACCACAAAGCTAAGCGGTTTTGAAAATGATTGTTCCCACGCAAATCCGAAAATACAAGAACCTCCAACAAGGGACATAATCAGTGTTACTAGGACTCAAATTAGACGGCAGCAAGCTACAGAACGCAGAAATAAATTAACTCCGGAGCAGAGGGAGGCGATAAACGCACGGAGACGAGCATCATATCAGAAAAAGAAGCAAGATCAGACAAATAACGTAACAAACAAGCAAGTGGCTGATACACACGCCCGTAAAAATCAAGTCAGAAGGGAACGAGATAAGAAACAATGAGATACATTAACACATGAGCAGAGAGAAGAAAGGTCCGTGGAAAGAAGGTCACTCCGAAAGAGCCTAACAACGGAAGAGGAGCAAAAGCTTCTAGCTCGGCGCAGGGCAAGCTACGAGACTAGGCGGAAGACCCCGTGCGCTGCATCCATTGCAATGCCATGTCCAATAGTTAGTATAGACACATCACCTCCCGCTTCACCTCACGGCTCACCCTCGGCAAGCAGGCATAACTACAGCTCAGACAACGACGGTACTTATCTCATTTTTACTCCACTTCGTTGCTACAGACTCATCGAACAATAACTTTACTTACTGGCACCCTAATAATGATGCAGGTGAATACCTTACCAGGACCTTGGGCGATACCATTGAGCAGCTAACAGGAGAGAAGCAGAGGCCAGAGACTAGAGCTCAGCGAAGGTCTCGAGAGCGAGCTCATAAAGAGTTTATCGCAGCGGAAGAGAGGCAAGAGAATAGTGCAAAAATAAGAGCAGTAGGCAAACCGTACCACGTGGGGAGAGGCATGCACAACAACAACGTTCTAATGCTCGCTTCGCGACGCCTGTCACACCTTCTTCGCACCCCATCTCTGCTTCTCCGAGCACGCAAGACTACACCATCGGGACTGACGGTAATACTCAAGTCTTTGACCTCTTCTTACGTACAGACCTTAGTAGTAATGATTACTTACCAACTGAAATATGTCGAAGGTGAAATGGTGGCCATGCTTAACAGACTCATGGAGGAGAATCCCCACCCTGCGGATCTCATGGATGATGAGTATTGCTTATTTGACGGTGAAGGTATTACTGCATGCCTATCAATGAACCGTATTTTTTAGAATACATAACATATACTAGACACATAAAGCTGTCTATAATAACTCAACATCTCATCGCAGGTGATGACGATGATGGCATCAACCTCAATGAACCAAATGATTCATTCTCCTCGGACTCTGTGGACAATGATCCTTTTGACGAGGTGTACTCTAACCTCCCAGACAGCACACACATCCTGAAGCATGCCGTGGACTGTGAAATTTGCAAGGCCAAGAGATTCGAGTACGAAACGGACGGGTTCTGCTGTCGGAATGGGCAAACCGAGTTGCTTGAACCGGAGCCTATACCAGAACTGATGAGGCTCTGGTCTACATCCGATGCAGACTCCCAGCATTTCCGAGAGAGCATCCGGTTCTTCAACGGCCACTTCTCCTTCACAACCCTTGGTGTCACCCTCGACAACAAGTACACGAACATGAGGTCAGGGACGTACACGTTCCGGGCGCAGGGCAACATGTACCACAACGTGCACTCGTTCGGGCCAGGTTCGCGGCCGGAACATCTGCAGCTATACTTCTACGATGATGACCCAAGCCTAAACCATCGTGCCCCGTTGACTGAGAATTTAGATCAGTCTGTCGTCAATATGTTAGTGGAAATCCTTAAAGAAAACCCTTACTCCCAACAGTTTAGGAGTCTAGGAGCTCACAGGGAAAACCTAGATGAGTACCGGATAGAACTGAACACTGACCAAAAGCTAGATCAGAGGAGATATAACAAACCTGTCTCATCCGAGGTGGCTGCTATTTGGGTAGAGGGCAGCAACCTAGCAAGGAGGTTCGACCGCAGCATCACCCTACATGGTAACGACAACAAACGATATGGTATTCAGTCCACACAGGGCTGCTATGACCCGCTTTCGTACCCCCTCTTTTTCCCAAATGGGGAGCTCGGTTGGCATCCAAATATCCCTAAACGTAAGGAATCTTGGGATCTTGCGCAGCAGCCAAGAGCTAATCGTAGCGATGCAGGTTCGCCTCTTGCATTCCATATGCTTTTACCTGTTTTTTTTCCTATCATTACCGTATGTTGCCTTATTTTTTGTTTTCTCGCCTTTCCACAGAGGGAAATAGTCTGTTGTGCGTCTCTGTCAGGGACTACTACTGCTACAGGCTACAGACGCGCCCTGCGATATTTAACCCCATACTGCATGGAGCACGATTGTTCCAAGTTCGCGGTCGACATGTACATCAAGATTGAGGGTTGCAGACTGAACTGGGTAAGGGAGCACCAGCCGGAGATACGTGTTGATCTATATAAAGGAATTGTTGATAGGATCACTGCAGGAGAATCTCGAGGGAGCAAAATTGGCATTAGGACGGTGCTACCTTGGTCATTCCAGGGGGCTATCGAGACATGAAACGGAGACATATGGATGCCATGGCATTGGTTCAAACATACGGCAAGCCAGACATCTTCCTGACAATGACTTGCAACCCAAACTGGTAGGAGATACTTGACGAATTGTATCCTGGTCAGACCCCACAAGACCGACCAGATCTTGTTGCTCGTGTGTTTGGGGCTAAGCTGGAGGCGATGAAAGAGATGCTCCTCAAGAAACACATCCTTGGTGTTGTGACAGCACATGTATATGTCGTCGAATTCCAGAAGAGAGGCCTCCCCCATTCTCACTTTCTTTTGATCATGGATTCAACACATAAGCTTCTTGTGCCAGAGCAATACGACCGACTCATATCTGCTGAGCTCCCTGACAAGAATAAGTACCCGGAGCTCTATGACATGGTTCTAAAGCATATGATGCATGGCCCGTGCGGTGTTCTCAAGCCCAACAATGTGTGCATGCAAGATGGGGTGTGCAAGTGCAGATACCCCCGAACGTTCAACGATAACACCGTGCAAGGAAAGGACTCCTACCCCGTTTACCGTAGACGGAAGAACGGTCGTCAAGTGCAGGTCCGTGGTCAGACTTTGGATAACAGATGGATTGTGCCTTACAATCCTCACCTTTTGCGGATGTTTAACTGCCACATCAATGTTGAGGTGTGCTCCAGCATCAAAGCCGTCAAGTACCTTTATAAGTACATATACAAGGGCCACGACCGGGCTTCGTTCAACATTGATCAGCCGACAGTGACGGCAACATAGACGAGATCAAGAGATACATTGATGCCAGGTGGGTTACTCCACCAGAGGCGATGTGGAGGATATTCGGCTTCAAGGTCTGTGAGAACTTTCCGTCGGTCCTACAACTGCCCCATCTCCCAAATATGCACAGAGTCACGTTCAAAGCCGGAGAGGACCTAAACGACGTTCTCGCTCGAGATAATGTGTCGCGTTCCATGCTGACGGAGTATTTTGTGGCCAACCAGAATCATGAGTGGGCTCGAGATATTTTGTATAGAGATTTTCTAGGGAGCTTCACATGGCAACCAACAAAGTATTGGAAACCAAGGACACAACGTCATCAAGTAGGTCGAATCGTGTCAGCCCATCCAGGTGAGGGGGAGCGATATTTTTTGAGGGTGCTGCTAAACCACGTGTCAGGATCGACGTCCTTCGAAGATCTGAAAACCGTGGATGGTGTCTTGTGTGGTAGCTTTCGCGAGGCTGCTGAGAGGAGAGGTCTCATCGAGTCTGACAACACGCTTGACGAGTGTCTTACCGAGTCTGAGAAGTTCGCGATGCCAGCTTCGTTCAGGAGGCTCTTCGCTACAATCCTGGTATTCTGCGAGCCTGGCAACGTTCGAGGTTTTGTGGGATAGGCACCTAGAGGCAATGTCTGATGACTACCGGCGACAACACACATGCCCCAACGCAGTTGAGCAGATGGTGTTGCTTGATATTAGTGCCATATTGCAATCCATGGGGAAAGACATAAAAACTTTCCCTCCACTCGACATGGACGAGAGGTATGACAACACCGGAGGCGAGGCTAGGGAGATCATTGAAGAGACTAACATCGAGGTTGACCCCAATGATGCTAATCTAGCGTCTTCGTTAAATAAGGCGCAGAGGCATGCCTATGATGAAATATTGTTGGCGTTGACAGTGCTGAAGGAGGTGTCTTCTTTGTTGATGGCCCTGGAGGCACAGGGAAGACCTTTTTGTACAAGGCGCTCCTTGCTACGGTTCGAGGCGATGGTAAAATCACTGTGGCAATGGCGACGTCGGGCGTCGCCGCTTCCATCATGCCTGGAGGTCAGACCGCACATTCGAGGTTTAAGATCCCACTGAATAGTGAAGATGGAACGTCATGTAACTTCACGAAGCAGAGTGGGACAGCCAAGCTCCTGAGGAGAGCTTCGCTCATCTTATGGGACGAGGCCACAATGACGAAGCGCCAGGCAGTTGAGGCGCTGGACAACAGCATGCGTGACATCATGGGTCGACAAGACAAACCATTCGGTGGAAAGACTATTGTTTTCGGTGGTGATTTTAGGCAAGTGCTTCCCGTTGTCAGAAAGGGGTCACAGGGGCAGATAATCGACGCTTCCCTGTGGAGTTCATACCTCTGGATGGGCATGCGTCAGCTAAGGCTTGTCACCAACATGAGGGCACAAAGCGACCCATGGTTCGCGGATTACTTGCTGAGGGTAGGGAATGGCACAGAGGAAACTGACGATGAAGGGAACATACGTCTGGTGGCTCTAGGTTAATAGTGCCAGAAACAATGCTTGTACGTCACACGTCAGTTGGGAACCCCAAGAGGAAGGTATGATGAGTGCAGCAGTAAGTTTTCCCTCAGTATGAAACCAAGGTTTAATCGACCAGTAGGAAAACGAGGTTTGCTTCGAAGGTGTTGGTGAGGAGTGTAGTGCGGCGCAACACCAGGGATTCCGGTGCCAACGTGGAACCTGCACAACACAATCAAATTACTTTGCCCCAACTTAACAGTGAGGTTGTCAATCTCACCGGCTTGCTGAAAACAAAGGGTTAAACGTATCGAATGGAAAATGATGTTTGTTTGCATAAAACAGTAGAGAACAATGATTGCAGTAGATTGTATTTCAGATGTAAAAGAATGGACCGGGGTCCACAGTTCACTAGTGGTGTCTCTCCAATAAGATAACTAACATGCTGGGTAAACAAATTACAGCTGGGCAATTGACAATTGATAAGTGCATATAACATGCATGTGTGAGCTGTGGTGTCTACTATGAGATTCATTTGGGCATTACGACAAAGTACATAGACCGCTATCCAGCATGCATCTATGCCTAAATAGTCCACTTTCCGGTTAACATCCGTACCCCTTCCAGTATTAAGTTGCAAGCAACAGACAATTGCATTAAGTAATGTGCGTAATGTAAACAATACATTCATCCTTGAATAAAGCATTGCTGTTTTACCCCTAGTGGCAACAACACATCTACAACCTTAGAACTTGCTGTCACTATCCCAGGTTAAATAGAGGTTGAACCCAACTATCATGCATAAATACCCCCTCTTGGAGTTACAAGTATTCACGTGGCCAAGGCTTCAACAAGTAACGGAGAGCATGCAAGATCACAAATGACATAGACATGATAATATAATATTCAGCTCCACATAGGTATCAATATAAGTCAGATCCCAGCAAACACAACATGTAGCATTACAATAAGATGATCTTGATCATGATAGGCAGCTCACAAGATCTAAACATGATGGCACAAGTGGAGAAGACAACCATCTAGCTACTGCTATGGACCCATAGTCCAAGGATGAACTACTCACGCATCACTCCGGAGGCGGGCATGGCGATGTAGAGCCCTCCGGTGATGATTCCCCTCTCCGGCAGGGTGCCGGGAAGAGCTTCAGAACCCCCCGAGTTAGGGTTGACGACGGCGGCGGCAGCGAATATGTTCTGGATGAAAGGCTCGGTGTTTTAGGGTTTTCGCGTCTCGGGGAATAAATAGGCGAAGGGGCGATGTCGGCGGACCCCCGAGGGGCCCAAACCACCAGGCGGGCGGGGCCCACCCGCGCCTGGTGTGGTTTGGCCACCTCGTGGCTCTTCGTCTCTCCTTCGGACTCCGTGTACGTGCTGGAAAAATAGGGACTGGCCTTTTGTTTCGTGCAATTCCGAGAATATTTCCAGAAGTAACTTTCTGAAACCAAAAACAGCAGAAAACAGGGAACTGGCACTGTGGCATCTTGTTAATAGGTTAGTCCCAGAAAATGCATAAAAGTGATACGAAGTGTATATAAAACATGTAGCAAATGGTATAATATAAGCATGGAACAGCAGAAATTATGGATACGTTGGAGACGTATCAAGCATCCCCAAGCTTAGTTCTACTCGTCCTCGAGTAGGTAAAACGATAACAACAAATAATTTCTGAGGAGACATGCTTTCACACAATCTTGATCAATATATTGCAAGGCTCATGTCATGAATGAAGTGACTCAAAGCAATGATCTATAGTTTGCTAACAAATAGATAAAGAGTAAACAATGAATCATATAAGCAAAAACTTTTCATGAATAGTACTTTCAAGACAAGCATCAAAAAGTTTTGCATAAGAGGTAACTCATAAAGCAATAGATTCAAAGTAAAAGGCATTGAAGCAACACAAAGGATGATTAAGTTTCAGCATTTGCTTTCAACTTGTAACATGTATATCTCATGGATAGTTGTCAACATAAAGCAATATAACAAGTGCAATAAGTAAATATGTAAGAATCAATGCACACAAAGTTGACACAAGTGTTTGCTTCTAAGATAGAAAGGAGTAGGTAAACTGACTCAACATAAAGTAAAAGATAGGCCCTTCGCAGAGGGAAGCAGGGATTAAATCATGTGCTAGAGCTTTTTAAGTTTTCGAAAGCATATAGAGAGCACAAAATAAGTATTTGAGAGGTGTTTGTTGTTGTCAACGAATGGTAGTGGGCACTCTAACCCCCTTGTCAACCAGACTTTCAAAGAGCGGCTCCCATGAAGGACGTTATCTCTACCAGCAAGGTAGATCATCCCTCTTCTCTTTTGTTTACACATGTATTTTAGTTTCTTTATAGATGACACTCCTCCCAACCTTTTGCTTACACAAGCCATGGCTAACCGAATCCTCGGGTGCCTTCCAACATTCACATACCATGGAGGAGTGTCTATTGCAAAATTAAGTTGCTTACTGATAAATCAGGGCAAAACATGTGAAGAGAATTATTAATGAAAGTTGTAATTAATTGGGGCTGGGCACCCCGTTGCCAGCTCTTTTTGCAAATTATTGGATAAGCGGATGTATATGCCACTAGTCCATTGGTGAAAGTCTGTCAGAAGTAAATGACAAGATTGAAAGATAAAACACCACATACTTCCTCATGAGCTATAAAACATTGACACAAATAAGGAGTAATAAAGTTTTGAATAGTTTAAAGGTAGCACATGAAATATTTACTTGGAATGGCAGGAAATACCACATAGTAGGTAGGTATGGTGGACACAAATGGCATGGGTTTTGGCTCAAGTTTTGGATGCACGAGAAGCATTCCCTCTCAGTACAGAGTTTAGGCTAGCAAGGTTGTTTGAAGCAAACACAAGTATAAACCGGTACAGCAAGAATCACATAAAAACATATTGCAAGTATTATAAGACTCTACACTGTCTTCCTTGTTGCTCAAACATTTTACCAGAAAATATCTAGACCTTAGAGAGAACAAATATGCATCCCAAGTCTCAACAAGCTCTACGGTAGTTCTCCACTACTAGGCTTTAACTACATGATGCAAGAGCTTAAACATGATCTACTTGAGAGCTCAAAACAATTGCAAAGCATCAAATCAAACAAGACAATGATCTACAAGAATGCATATGTCTTTTCCAATACCAACTACTACATGTAGCATTTTCTTTCTTCCAAACAAACACCAATAATTTATTTAAACATAAACTCTCCAAATGATAATATAATGCAGCAAGAGAGTATTTATAAACAAGTGCTAACAGCTCGAAGAGATGCATGAAAAACAGGAGCTAAAAGCACTGCAGTAGCTAGTTAAGAATACTCAACAAATATAAGTGAAGAACATGAGTATTCACATGAAAAAGCGGAGCGTGTCTCTCTCCCACACAAGGATTGCTAGGATCCGAATTTATTCAAACAAAAACAAAAATAAAAACACACAGACGCTCCAAGTAAAGCGCATAAGATGTGAAAGAATTAAAATATAGTTTCACTAGAGATGACCTGATAAGTTTGTTGATGAAGAAGGGGATGCCTTGGGCATCCCCAAGCTTAGACGCTTGAGTCTCTCTGAATATGGTTGGGATGAACCACGGGGGCATCCCCAAGCTTAGGCTTTTCACTCTTCTTGATCACATAATATCACCCTTCTCGCTTGATCCTTGAAAACTTCCTTCACACCAAACTCAAGACAGTTCTCATTAGAGGGTTAGTGCATAATCAAAAATTCTCATATTCTGTAATGATACAATCAATCCCAAAGCTTCTGGACATTAGCTACAGCCACCAATGCTTTGTGGAGCAAAGAAATCCACACAAACACAGTAAAAGAGCGAATGCAAAACAAAAGGCAGAATCTGTCAAAAACAGAACAGTCTGGAATGACGAATTTTTTCGAGGCACTTAAGTTGCTCAGATGGATCTGGCCTAAAATAATGAAAGTTGCGTACATATCTCAGGAATATGCGTGATTTTTCTCAGAATTTTTTGAATTTTCTACAGGGAGATAAGCTCAAATCCGTGACAGCTAAAAATCTGTCACTGCGCAGAAATCCAAATCTTGCATCAACTTTCAATATAGAACTTTACTTGGCACAACATTGCGATAAAATAAAGATACAAAGGAGTTGCTACAGAAGTAACAAAATCCTTGACTCAAAGAAAACAAAAATAACAGCAAATAAAAACGATGGGTTGTCTCCCATAAGCGCTTTTCTTTAACGCCTTTCAGCTAGGCGCAGAAAGTGAAAATCAAGTGTTGTCAAGTGAAATCAAATCATCAAAAGCTTCTTCCAACACACAGCTTGTAACAATAGGTATCTTAGATGTTCCTGAGGTGTTTCATTACCTTTAACCGTAATGATGGGTTCCCAACCATCTTCTAATTTCTTAGGAATAGAAGCTTTAAGTTTCAACTTCTCCTCCCTAGTTTGCAAAAGAGCATTTGTAATATGCTTTGTAAAAGCCAAATTAATTGTGCTAGCATTGGGATTTCTAGTTAATTTTTGCAGGAACAT
The DNA here is from genome assembly GCA_947311845.1 of Poa pratensis. Classification (NCBI taxonomy): domain Eukaryota; kingdom Viridiplantae; phylum Streptophyta; class Magnoliopsida; order Poales; family Poaceae; genus Poa; species Poa pratensis. Next base: position 31,605,998 of record CAMZMU010000108.1, on the reverse strand, counting down.
AATAACTTCAGAGATGTTACAATCATCAAAATCAAAATCATTATTGTCAATGGTGGTGGAACCATTGTCTCCAATAGTTTGAAAAATTTCAGCACTTTTATCAGAAAAAGTTTCAGCAGTTTTAGCCAATTTCAAACGCTTTGCAGAATTAGTAGAGACATTATCAACACCAATAACATTATCATCAACAGTAGGAGGTTTACTAGCATGTGAAACATTAGCATTACTAGTGGTGGTGATAGTATAAACTCTAACTATACTATTCTCTTTTTCAAGTTCTTCCTCTTTTTCCCACCTAGCATGCAATTCAGCCAACATCCTAATATTATTATCAATTCGAACTTGGATGGCATTTGCTGTAGCAAATGACTTAATATCTTTAACTTCTTTAGGCATAACTTTCAGTTTTAGAATTTCAAATCATGAGCAAGACTATCAACTTTAGAGACAAGATCATCAATTTTTTCAAACTTTTCCTCAACAGTTTTATTGAAAGCTTTTTGTGTGCTAATAAAATCTTTAAGCATAGCTTCAAGATCAGAGGACACACTTCTATTGTTGCTGTAGGAATTACCATAAAATTTACCATAACCATTTGAAGGATAAGGCTTATAATTGTTGCTACCAAAGTTATTCCTATAAGCATTGTTGTTGAAGTTGTTGTTTTTAATGAAGTTTACATCAACATGCTCTTCTTGAGCAACCAATGAAGCTAAAGGAATATTATTAGGATCAACATGAGATCTACCATTCACAAGCATAGACATAATAGCATCAATCTTATCACTCAAAGAGGAGGTTTCTTCAACAGAATTTACCTTCTTACCTTGAGGAGCTCTTTCGGTGTGCCATTCGGAATAGTTGATCATCATATCATCAAGTAGCTTTGTTGCTGTACCTAAAGTAATGGACATAAAGGTTCCTCCAGAGGCTGAATCCAATAAGTTTCTTGAGGAAAAATTTAATCCTGCATAAAAGGTTTGGATGATCATCCAAGTAGTCAGTCCATGAGTGGGACAATTCTTCACCAAAGATTTCATTCTTTCCCAAGCTTGAGCAACATGTTCATTATCAAGTTGTTTAAAATTCATAATGCTACTTCTCAAGGATATAATCTTAGCAGGAGGATAATATTTCCCTATGAAAGCATCTTTGCATTTTGTCCAAGAATTAATACTATTTCTAGCAAAGAAAGCAACCATTCTTTAGCTCTTCCTCTCAAGGAGAAAGGAAAAAGTTTCAGTTTTATAATATCCCCATCCATATCCTTATATTTTTGCATTTCACAAAGTTCAACAAAATTATTAAGATGGGCAGCAGCATCATCAGTACTAACACCAGAAAATTGCTCTTTCATAACAAGATTTAATAGAGCAGTTTAATTTCATAAAATTCTGCTGTAGAAGCAGGTGGAGCAATAGGAGTGCATATGAAATCATTGTTGTTTGTGCTAGTGAAGTCACACAACTTAGGGTGTGTTTGGTAGACCGGGTGGACTCAGAAAATCTCTTCCGACCCAATTTTCGAGTGTTTGGTAGCCCGGTTTGGTCCGCTGAGCCGAGCCCACCTCATGCGAAAATGCCCCCTCAGCCATGCCCACTTGTGAAGCTCGAATCGAGCTTCACAACCCGGCCAGGCCGAGCTCATACGGAAAAATCCCACGCGTGGGCCCCACCACCGAGTCCCGACGCCAGCCCTTCCCAAAACACTCGGTCATTTTCCCCTCGCGATTTCCTCGCGCAAGTCGCGCTCAGCGCTGCCGCACCGTGCTCGACCTAGCCCCGCCGCCCAGCGCTGCCTCAACCTCGCCTCGCCTCCCAAAGCCGCCGTACCGCGCCGCCACCAATCCATCGACTTCAGCCGGACCTCCATTGACGGTGCTAACCTCTGCCCCGACCTCGCTCGACCCCAACTCGACCTCTGCCCCGACCTCGCTCGACCTCTGCTCTGACCACGCTCGACCTAGCCTCGCCGTCGCTCGACCTCGCCCCGCCGCTAGCACCGTCGCACCGGCTTCGCTCCACCGCAGAGCTCCTCCCAGCATCCCTACCGTCCTCCAGCGGCGACGGAAGAGCCACCAGCCAGCCAGCCAGCTCGCGCCACCGACGAAGACAACCACCGCCGCCAGCTCGGCCCTATGGAGGAGGGCCATCGCCGCCTCCTCACGCCGCCCTGGGGGACCACAAAGGTCGCGACCTCGCACTGCTAGCGAGCTGCCAATCGCCGGAGACGAGCAGCTCAGCAGCCCATGATTGGGAAATTTTGCAGGACTTGATTGCTTTTTTTCTTTATGTCTAGGGACTTTTTTGTAAGATTTTGGACCTATTTATAATTTTGTTTCCCGGACTACAATCTCAGCATGGCCCAGGGCATACAACCTACCAAACTGCATCTCACGCCAGCTTGCCTCAACCCATTCGGGCCACCAAACAGACAAAAAAAATATCAGCCCAACCCAGCCCATATCAGCTTGGCTCACTTGAGAAAGGTTTGATGAGGTGATACAACCTACCAAACACACCCTTAGTGTTCTCGGGAGTATTCATTTTGAAAAACAAAACAAACCGAATTAAACAAGTAACTAATTTTTTGTGTTTTTGATAAAGAGAGCAAACAAGACTAAATAAAAATAAACTAAGCAAGACAAATAACAAAGTAAAGAGATTGGGTGTGAGAGACTCCCCTTGCAGAAGCAATTCTGTTTTCCCCGGCAACGGCGCCAGAAAACGTTGTTGGTGGCTCTAGGCTAATAGTGCCAGAAATAATTGCTTGTACATCACACGTCAGTTGGGAACTCCAAGAGGAAGGTATGATGAGTGCAGCAGTAAGTTTTCCCTCAGTATGAAACCAAGTTTTAATCGGACCAGTAGGAAAACGAGGTTTGCTTCGAAGGTGTTGGTGGAGGAGTGTAGTGCGGCGCAACACCAGGGATTCCGTGCCAACGTGGAACCTGCACAACACAATCAAACTACTTTGCCCCAACTTAACAGTGAAGTTGTCAATCTCACCGGCTTGCTGAAAACAAAGGGTTAAACGTATCGAATGGAAAATGATGTTTGTTTGTATAAAACAGTAGAGAACAATGATTGCAGTAGATTGTATTTCAGATGTAAAAGAATGGATCGGGTCCACAGTTCACTAGTGGTGTCTCTCCAATAAGATAACTAACATGCTGGGTAAACAAATTACAGCTGGACAATTGGCAATTGATAAGTGCATATAACATGCATGTGTGAGCTGTGGTGTCTACTATGAGATTCATTTGGGCATTACGACAAAGTACATAGACCGCTATCCAGCATGCATCTATGCCTAAATAGTCCACTTTCCGGTTAACATCCGTACCCCTTTCAGTATTAAGTTGCAAGCAATAGACAATTGCATTAAGTAATGTGCGTAATGTAAACAATAAATGATAAATGAATCCACATACATAGAAACGAACCTAAACAAAGGTGAAACTACCACCAAGACTCTAGACTTCAAAAGTTTCGCATAATTTTTGTGATTCTTTTAGATTGATGGTATAACGATACATTAGAACATATACAATAAAATAAGACGATCTCATCTTTTTTAAGATGTCCTGTACGAAACAAATAGAGAGGAAAATGTACTTTTTAAAACTAAATCAGACTTATGTTAGATAAAAAAAAACAGCATATACAATATGACAAAGGATAAATGAATCCATATACACATAACGAACCCAAATGACAATACAATTACAACCAAGGTCCCAATCTGAAGATTCTCGTGGAAGGCACAACTGAATTTGACAACGCCGCGCCACCGTACCTCTTGACGGAGTGGATAATATCGAAAATCCAGTGTGTCATTCTTTATTAAGAGGTGGCACATTAACGTCTAATAGGTGACATTTGTCTCCACCACATTGAATATCGTCATTTTGTCACAGTTTTTATAGTTAGATTATAACCATCACATTATGAAAGGAAACTATATAGAAACCCTAACCGCATAGAACCCTAGAATTGGGCCAACGAGGCACAAGCTCAAGGAAACGGTAGAAGAAGAAACTCCGACAAGATGAGTAGTAACCTATAAATCGACGTCGATAAGTATCGCATCGGATGTCTCACGTGTTGTACATCCACTCTCCAAACCAGGTGAGCTTGGTTTTTCACTTGCCACCGAGTATTTTCACCCGTAAACGTCCAACGATTACATACATGAAAATTGTAACACAATTCTGTGTTAATTGCCACCTATGGATGGTGTAGATGGCCAAGAGAACATTCACATTGGAAATTGTCAAATTGTCAAACACCAAAAGATTTTCATCAAAGGAAATAACTGGAAAAATATAACCGGAAAAGCGGAAACATGAGAAGCTTGGAGCATGAGGGGAGACAGAGGACAAAGAAAAGCAAAGATAGAAGAGAAGGAAAATGGGCGGTGCGATGACGCGGCGTGGGCTGTCGTGAGCCCGCCATCCAGCCAACACAACTGTCTCCTTCTCATGTCGCGACCAGAACCCGATCCACCCGCCGCCAACAAGCCATAATTCTTAGGTAGGTAATCACCATCATGAAAAGTGGGCGAAAAAATTGCCAAAATAAAAACAATGTGCTACAACACTCCCAAAACTGGCGAGAAAATGTCAAGACGAGTTAATATACATATCCTCTCCATGACCATGTTCTATTGGTTATTTAGTCAAAGTGAACTTTGTTGGGTGAGACGTCCCCAGCGTGTATTCTCTACTAGCTGAACGAGAGTTCTACTCTATATATGTTGTTCGGTCTAGTTTTTGTCAATAAAACAGCGATAACTTTCTCATCTGGACTCAATCTGTTTTGCTTTTAAGCCCTCAAAATCTACGGACAAAGTGGCCACGCACGAAAAAAATACAGCCTAACATCATGTATGTCTTCTAGTTCCTCAAAATCGTCCTACAAGCATGACTTTTTTGCACTCAAAGTGTTCTTAGTTGTTTCACTATAACTACTTGGGAATTTCCTTGTCCATTCATCCCACCTCCGAATCGAGTCATCTTTTGGTTAAAAAAGTTCGTTCAATGAGCAAAAGAAAAAGAAAAAAGAGCTACGAGAGTTGGGGAACGACCCATCGCGCGCAACATTCGATCGGGCCCATCTGAGGTATACACTTCAGTACATAGCCCAGCCCAGTCCATTTCCATTTCCCCTCAGAACACCTACCTTCAGCCGCCACTACCAGTCCACCACCACTCTCTTGCTCCTCCCAGCCGGCGGCGATGACGGCGGCGGCCGCAACAGCGGGAGAGGCGCCTCTCCACCGCGGCCTACCGGACGAGATCGCCATCTGGGAGATACTCGTGCGCCTTCCCCCCAAAGCCCTCCTCCGCTGCCGCACCGTCTGCCGCGCCTGGCGCCGCGCCACCTCCTCACGCGGCTTCCTCCTCGCCCACCACGCCCACCAGCCCTCTCTCCCCATCCTCTACCAGCACCTATTCGACGACACCCTCGCCGTCAGCCAGACCCTCGACATCGTGCCTCTGGACCACCGGGCGGGTGCCGCCGCCGCCTCCGACCAGCCCCTTCCGTCGCCCGGCTTGGCTCCCACGACTTCGACACCGACATGCGTCTTGTGGCCTCCTGCGACGGCCTCCTCCTCCTCGCCACCGAAGGCGGCTCGTGCTTCTTCGGCGCCCTGTACTTCTCTGTCTGCAACCCGGCCACTCGCCAGTACGCTCCTCTCCCGTTGCTTCGTGGCTTCAGCCTCGGGGGATGTACCCGCACCTTCCCACCGGCGACTACCGGCTGCTGCTGTACCCCGACCCGATGGTGAGGCATGATGAACCGTGCCCCGGCACTCAAGATGCTTGCTACGTGTACACAGTGGGCTCCTGCCACCCGCCGAGGCACATCGGGCAGCCGGTGGCAGAGGAACTGATTCACGGGCTCGTAGCTGTCCTTTTCCGTGGCAGCCTGCATTGGTACATACAGCAGGGAGGGGCGAGGTCAGCATGATAATGGTGTTCGACACCACGGTCGAGTTGTTCAGGTGGATGCGTGCTCCGGCTGTTCCTGGGGCCGCTGACCTGTTGGAGATGGATGAAGTGCTTGGCATAGCCAGCTTTGATGATACAGTGACAACAATTGATATCTGGATGACGCAGGACTATGACAGCGAGATATGGGCCTTCAAATACCGGGTTATGTTCTTAATATTCTTGTGCATTATGCTCTCTTTTCTGTACTAGATTTTCTTTCGGCATGTTGAACTGTTTATGGGTTTGGAAAAGGGTATGTTCTCCAAAGTTGATTCATTTCTTTTGAAATATCGACCTGCTATTTTTTTTTGTCTTGGTATACAATTCAGTAAATTGCCAGGCTGCATTTACCGTAATTGCGGATCAGCTTCCCTTTGAGTAGAACTTGTGATGAACTTCACCGTAGGAGGCTTTCAATTGAGACACAGAATTTGCTTCATTTCTTGCTTTCCCTGGGGGAGTTTGCTCATCCAAATTTATTCTGAGCCTTCGGAGCTGGGCACTGGGCAGAGAAATCCGTGCAGCTGCTATGGCAGTGTTTTTTTTTCCTGGGGGAATCCGTGTAGTGCTATTCTGAGCCCAGCCCAGTCCATTCCATTTCCCCTCACAAGACCTAACCTTCCGCCGCCACCACCCGCCGGCACTACCAGTCCACTCTTTTTCTCCTCCCGGCCGGCGGCCATGGCGGCGGCGACCGCAATAACAGGAGACGCGCCTCTCCACGGCGGCCTCCCGGACGAGATCGCCATCTGGGAGATCCTCGTGCGCCTGCCCCCCAAAGCCCTCCTCCGCTGCCGCACCGTCTGCCGCGCCTGGCGCCACGCCACCTCCTCCCGCGGCTTCCTCCTCGCCCACCACGCCCACCAGCCCGCCCTCCCCATCATCTACCATCACGAAATCGACAAGGGCGCCGCCGTCAGCCAGACCCTAGACATCGTGCCTCTGGACCACCGGCCGCCGCCGACGACCAGCTCCGTCCCGTTGCCCGGCTTGGCTCCCGCGACACCGACAACGACATGCGTCTGGAGGCCTCCTGCGACGGCCTCCTCCAACTTGCCACCGGCGGCGGCGTCCCGTACTTCTTCGTCTGCAACCCGGCCACTCGCCAGTACGCTCCTCTCCCGCTGCTTCGCGGCTTCAGCGTCGGGGGCATGTACCCGCACCCTCCCACCGGCGAGTACCGGCTGCTGGTGTACCCTGACCCGACAGTGAGGCGGTGCCTTGCACTCAAGATGCTTGCCACGTCTACACACTGGGCTCCTGCCACCCGCCGAGGCACATCGGGCGGCCGGAGGCGGGGGACTTGATTCAGGCGGAGGAGCTCGAAGCTGTCCTCTTCCGTGGCAACCTGCATTGGTACATAGAGCTACAGGGCGAAATCCCCATGATAGTGGTGTTCGACACCACGGCTGAGCTCTTCAGGCCGATGCGCGCCCCGGCTGTTCCTGACGCCGCTGACCTGTTTGAGATGGACGGAATGCTTGGCATAGCCAGCTTCAACGATGCAGCGAAAACCATTGGTATCTGGGTGACGCAGGACTACAACGGCGAGGTGTGGGCATTCAGATGCCAGGTTCAGTTGCCGGTCGCAGAGCTCACCGGAGGTTTGGGTGTCACTTATACTCGTATACGGTGGTTCTGTCTGGGGATGATAATGATGTGCTCATTCTGGTCCGATCGGGCGACTCGCTACTTCAGATTGATATCAGTGGAAAGTTGGTTGCCAGGTTCCCTAAAACATTTCTCGGTACTACTCAGTTTCGTCTCAAACAAACTCTAGTTCAGCATACCTTCTTTCCGGCAATAGAGGGTTGTGTTGTCAACACTTGGCCTTTCATATCACCGGATGATTAACACTTAGCCTTCCATCTGAAGGCTGATCGGTGTGGTGGTGATTCTTAAAAGGTCTAGCTGTTTGTTTCCTCGTGAGCTGCAATATGTATGAACTGTATCCACCACTACCTTCTTTGTTGATGTATAAAAAGTTATGTTCGAGAAGCTCCAATTATTACATGGTTGGGTTATATTTCTCAATGTTCTTTGGGCTGAAATGTCTGTCATTTTTTTTTCCAGTTGATCCGACTCATGCCTGTTTTTTTGTTAAACTGAAGACTGCACTTTGCTTTATTTACTCTATTTACTGATCTTCTTAGCAGTCAATAGTTAGCTATCTAGCTGCCTCATGTCTCTGTTTCTGTAACTGAAGAATCGACTTGGCCTTCTCTCGATGGCTTCTTCATTTTTAGAGATAACCCAGCGGTCTTCTTGATACACTAAATATATTGCAAATATACATGTGTTTTAACCGGCGTGAAACAAGGCAGATTATCTAATTGTGTGGTGACTAGCAAGTTGCACTTGATTTTCTGCAGAGCTTTGAGCACTTGTTATTATATTAAATGATTGAATTAGCTTATCAGAAATGTTCTGCTGCAATTCATTTCTTATTGAATGCATCTGGTTAGATGTGGAAATATTCTGTTATATTTACAGCTTTTTGTTGCATCATGTTGAATTATCATTTGACTTTAGTAGTTTAGTTGCTAACCAGTTTAAGGATTAATACTTCATGTGATGTTTGCTCTCAACACAAGCTCAAGAAATAGAACTTGTATATTGATAAACAGAAGAAAGTGTTGTCATGATCATGCTCAGGTCAAAGATTGTGTTCCCTGTAGGAACAGTATAAAAATTCCAACATGACTAACATAAATTCATGAAACAGAAGAAATAGAAACAAAAGAAAGTGATGTCGTAGTCATGGTCATGGTCAGGTCAAAGATTATGCTTCCAATCGGAACAGTATGAAATTTCCAACACGACTACCAGAAATTCATGAAACTGAAGATGGGCCATAACGGGTCATTTTCTTATTGAGTATGGACAACAACTTGTGTCTCACTGTCGTGGACTGGTGGTGTTATGAGCAGTATACTAACTTCTGATATTATGTTTTTGAGCACTATGATTTAAACCTGATGAGTAGAGCTTTGGCCCCAAAATACTTTAAACCCACCAAGAGGTAGTTCTCGGCTGCAAAACGAATTTAAGGAAACCCTTTTTTCTTTCGCGATTTATCTATTTGTTATGCGGCTATAGTGCTATACAATGCTTAAATTGCCAACGGGTCGAAGTGAGTGCAAAACTTATGCATACACTTCAAGAAGACGGATAAGAAACTATCATAGCATATGATCTGCAACTTATAATGCATCGCAAGGAAAATAAAATGGCAAAATATCCTGATTTTTTTCATATATTTTGTATATCCTTACGGAATTACCATATGGATGGAAGGAAATAACTTATACCCTCTGTACAACTTCAGTATTATACTCACTTGCCTTGTGAAAGAAAGATATAAGGACAACATACTTGGCTGAAACAGTCAAATGATTATTTAGCAGATATCTGTGTTTTTCGACTCACGCAGATTCAGTTGAGTTTGATCTTGAATTTTGCAGGGATTTCAAGAATTGGTGAGCGATGCAAACTAGCAGCAGTTTTTCACGTCATGCCTTGGCGAGCGAGACAACAAACATAACTCTCGGGTCTTTGGTACCCCTAGCTTGCTGAAGGCTCAAGTGCTTCTCGGCGGTCGTCATAAATTCATCCATGACCTCTCCAAAATGCTGGACTATTCTGTTCAAAAAAAAAAATGCTGGACTATTAGCGGCTCGAATGCAGCTCTCACGGTATTCGCTATCCTGGTTGGGGTGAGGAGCGTGCTGTCCATGCCGCTTGTAGGGTCGTGCACCCGCATCTCTGTGATTAAGAAGGAGCCCTCTTCTTTGATGATCTCTTTCAGCTCTTCACCCGAGGTTCCATATGCCGGTACGTAGAAAGAATCAAGCTTTTCTTTGTCAATTAGACCCTATCAGTTATCCAAAAGTGAATATCGGGATGTCAGTTAACTCATATGCAAATGATAAAATGGTTGAAAAGTAAAACCATGCAAGTATGCATGTACCTGTGAGGCCATGACACCTAAAATCTGAGCTGCGGTCCCCCAAATATGAGAGGTTTCAGTGACGGGTTCACCGGGACGCCTGCCCGGGACGGAAACAACCATCCGGCCTTCTTGAACCAATTCTTTGGCCTGAGCTCGAGGAAATGCGTGAAATCTTTCTTGAACTGTCGTGCATAAGCTTGAGTGACTGCTGGGCGTTGTTCACGCCTGACATGCTCATCGATGTCATACGCCGGGATACGGTTTATCCTTAAATCTTCAGGAGCCTGCACCACTATAAATAACCAGATAACAAAACTAAAGACTAATTGTTGGAGTGGAGTGTCGAATTCACAAACCTTCGAGAGCCAATGGAGGCTGTTGGACGAGCAGACAAGGTGCAATGAGCCACTAGGGAAAAGCCATGAGGGCTGACTGCGCGGCGGCGCGCCGCCTCAAAGAGCTGCTGGATGTGTTCGCGGCTGCCACAGGGTTGACGATAAATTTTCACAAGAGCACACTTGTCCCCATGCATGTCCCTGAGGATGAGCTCGAGTCCATCCGTGCTACGCTTGGATGCAGGGTGGAGGGGTTCCCCCAGACCTACCTTGGCCTCCCGCTGACGGCAGAGAAGCTGAACCTGGCTCACTTCGCTCCTCTGATTGCAAAGGTTGACAGATACCTCTCGGGCTGGTGTTCCATCCTCCTCTCCTCCGGCGGCAGAGTGGTTTTGCTGAATGCAGTTTTGGATGCTCTCCCACCTTTGCTATGGGTGCAGTGGAGCTGCCGCCCGCGCTGCTCCGGGTGATCGAGGGCCTGCGGCGTTCGTTCCTCTGGAACGTCAAGGACAGGCCAAACGGCGCGAAGTGCTTGGTTGCCTGGGATGCGGTGTGCCGGTCTAAGGAAGAAGGAGGGCTCGGCATCAAAAACCTTGCGGTTAAAAACGAGTGCCTCCAGCTCAAGCTGCTGCATCGCCTCTACTTCCATGTGTCTGCTCCCTGGCCCCGCTGGGTGTGGGCGGTGTGCGGCGATCGCAAAACCATCGGTCCCCACTGGAAGCAGCTGGATGCTCTGATGCCGCTGTACAGAAACATCTCGCAGGTCCAGGTTGGGGACGGGCGCCGCACGGCGTTCTGGCTTGATTCCTGGCTGCCGGGAGGTCCGCTAAACGGGCAATTTCCCGCCCTCTTCTCCCATGCCCTCGACTCTGAGGCTTCCGTGGCTGCCGTGCTCGGGCGAGGCATCCGCCGCTCTCTTGCTCCCCGTCTCAGCTGATCAGCTCGGCTGGGGGACGGCAGATGGGAGTGCTCTCGGTTCTGCTTGCTGAGGTCGTGCTCTCCGATGCTGCGGATGAGCGTGTGCTCTCGAGATGCAAGAAGAAGTCCGGGGAACTCGATGCCGCGGCGTTCTATAAACTCAGAACTTGGGGAGGCGTCGTCTCCCCTTCCTACACCTTTGTCTGGGAAAACAGTGCTCCGTCCAAGCCTCCAAGGTTCAGTTCTTCGCCTGGCTGCTCACCAAGTCGAGGATTCAGTCTCGCAGCGCTCTCCTCCAGAAGAAGGTTTTGACTGCTGCCGAGGCCCACTGCCCCATCTGTGATGCTGCGGAGGAGACGCCAAACCATATCTTCCTTGGCTGTAGCATTGCAGTGAGGTTTTGGGCGTCCCTCGGCTTCCGTTTCCCGATGAATGCCGACGTCCGCCTGCTCCATGCTTATGGCGTTGGCGTTCCCGCGGCGGTTCCGCGCGGGACGGCGTCCACTTTCGTCCTGCTGTGCTTCTGGAACATATGGAAGCACCGGAATGCCGTTGTCTTCCGGGAGCAGGCTCCCAGCCTCCCTCTCCTGCTCAAGAACTGCCGAGATGAAGCTCACCTATGGCGGGTCAGACTGCCTGCGGGGTGTGAAACTGACGCCGACTCATGGCTGCTCTGTCTTAGCAATTTTAGGAGTTGATACTGAATAAGAACCGGGGGTTTCTTCCTCCTGGTTGTTCTCTCTCTACTCCCCTGTAAACATCTTACACTACATGTAAAATCTCTCCTTGTCTGTGAAAAAGAAATGAAAAATTCAAGTGGGGACTTTGTCCCCCCCGGTGACCATCAAAAAAAAAAAAAAACGGTTACACAGACAGGCTCGTTAGTTTGCTGGAGCGTATCCAGGCTCTTCACCACCACGTTGAAGTCGTTGTCTGGGAGATCATTAGGGAACACACAGAGTTCTGGAGGTGGCTGCTGGAGCTGAAGAGTGGTCGTGGGCGGCTTCGACGGCCATCGACACCAGTGTGAGAGCGTTCGGGCCAGAGGAGCACCCCAGGTCTGCGATCACCATCTTCCCAGGCAACAACGAGGTGTCGGTGTTGCTGCACAAGTCGGCGACAGCCGCTTCTATGAAGGGCTTCATCCGGTTCTGCTCAGCACTCTGTAGTCCCACTTGTACTCGTTCAGAATCCAGGGAGGATCCGGAGGCTGGAACTCAGAGCTGGGCGAGCCTCGCGGCTTCTGCCGGCGCTGGGGACGAAGAAGGCTGCGGCAAGGTGGTGGTGCTGGAGCGGGAGGGTGCTCGCCGTGCCCGTTTATCGGCATAACACCGTCGCTGCGCGGCGGACAGGCTCTGCGGCGATCTACAAGGTAGGAGGTACCCTCGGGCCGTGGCTAGAAGGTGGTCGGCGTTCTTCGTCTTCTTTGCCGGCGTTGTAGCTTGTGCTTGATCTTCTCTGTTCCCCTGCGTTGGGCTTTGTTCTTGTTCTTGTTCTTCATACTTGTATGTGGAACTCTGTTGTACGCAGGCTTTCAAAAAAAAAATCCAGTTAACTCTTTTTTTTTCAAATTCTTTTTTGTTATATTTCTTTATGTTGATGGCTTAATTTTCAGCAGCAATATAAGGTATACGATGAATGCATTCTTTATAAGGCGGTCTTCAGAAGGCAAGTTTCAGGAGAATGGGCCACATAAATAACACCAGTGAATTTTAAACAAGAGAGGAGAAGGGGCGATACTATTGTTCGCACGCGCGAGCGATTCAAAACCATCGCACGGTTTCCGACAGGACGTTCCAGCCAAAAGCGGCAAGCTGCAGGTTACGCTAGTTTCCTTTTTTGGCATAATAGGAAAACGATCGTGGGAGAGTCCTGCGCGGGTATTTCTATGGAAAAGCCTTGTGATCAGCCGGGGGATCTCGTGCGTTCCATCCCCCGGCTCCTGTGTCTGACGCGTGTCTCTGCGTGGGATACAAAGATAACGACACGACCACCTCCGGTCCCACCACGTTCTCACCTTATCCTTTCCCCACCGCTCGCGTTGTCCCCAAATTCATCTTCTCCGCAGGTCAATCCTCGCCTGCACGCACGTATTCATGGCGCAGAGACGGAGCTCGCACCGGCACCGCCTCCTTCCCTCTCTTCCCCGACCGGCTCTCCGCCGCGTGGGCATGCCAACGAAGCTGCAGCCATGCTCGCCCGGCTCCCTCATCTCCACCTCGCGCCTCCTCCCGTGGGACAGCCGGGATTCTCCGCCCGGAGCCCGAGCTCGCCGCCTCCTCGAGCACCTCCGGCTGCAGCGGGCCGCGGCCATGCTCGCCCAGCTCACTCCTCTCCGTCCCGCATCCGCCTCCCGACACCCCTTTTCCACCACCCTCGCCCTTGCTGCTCCCGTGAGCCGTCGCCGACGAGCTGCAGAGGGCGGGCACCTGAGCTGCAAGGGTTGGACGCCGGACCTACAACGGGCATGACGAACGGCGGCGAGGCGTGGTGCTACCACGTCACGGTGGCGGTGCTCCCAACATTGGGGTGTGGTGCTACCGGCGACACGGCGGCGGTGCTCCCAACGTTGGGGTGTGGTGCTACCGGCGGCAAGGCGTGGTGCTACCACGACAGGGCGACGGTGCTCCCAACGTTGAGGTGTGGTGCTACCGGCAGCTGATGTCGATGCTACCGGCGATGAGCGGTGATGCTACTAGCGGCCGTCGCCGTTGCTACCGACGGCGAGTGGTTATGCTACTAGCGGCCGTCGTAGTTGCTACCGGCAGCTGATGCTCCGTGCGGCGGCGGCGTTGCTACAAGGGACGGCCGGCGTTGCTACCATGGTACGGTGACCTTGCTACCAAGGAACATCGGCGCTGCTACAAGAAGCTAGCGGCGTTGCTGCCATGGCATGGCGGTGTTGCTGCCAGCGACCGCCGGAGTTGCTACCATGGACTATGTGCGTTGCTACAAGCGCCTGTTGCATCGGTGACGCCGCGTCGGGTTCTCCGACGACGGCAGTGGCCGACGGAGGAGCAACATCGGCGTGCATAGATGGTGCTGCAAGGAGCAACATCGGCGGTGCTGCCAGGAGGAGTGGTGGTGGTTCCAAACCGAGGCGACGTGTTCACCGTCAGTGCTGCCGGCCGTCGTTGGAATTTTTCTGATACAACTTTCTGAATTTTTGCACCATACGATTCCGTGATTTTTTGCTACAATTTTGTTCTGCTGTCGGAGAACCTCGTCGCAAGATTTTTTTTGCTACGATGCTGTAATATAGCAATTTTTTGCTATTATTGATATGTGGTTTTGCTACAATAGAGCGATAAATTTGCTACGATGCCTCCGGCGAGGTCTTCGTCGATGTCTCCGGCGATGTCTCTGGCGAAGTCGGTTTTGCTACAGTAGCACATTTGTGTTGCTACGAAATCTCCGGCGAGGTCTCCGGTGAGGTCTCCAGCGAGTCAGTCTTTTCTTTTTTTCTGTTTTCTGGGCGAACCGTTTTTTGATACATAGAGAGCAAAAGCGGGGATTATTTGCTACGGCGGCAGCAAAAGCAGGATTGGACAGAAATAGGGGGACACGTGTCGGGCTAGGGACCCGGGGGATTTCCCCCCAGATCCCCTGGGGGACGCCTAGTACTGTCCTATTTCTATTCCCTTTTATTCTCGTGACTGTTTCTATTCCCTTTTTAACACGCAGTATTTCAGCGTTTGCTCTTGTACTATTCCCTTTTCGAGCCAAAACAAAAAAGAACCCATTTTTACTTGTGAAAAATACCCAGTAAGAAAAAGGAATCAATTTTTCTATTCCCTTTTAGGGACAGGTTTTGTTTAGGGTAAAATAAAATGGGCGGGGATAGAAAAAATCGCTTTCTACTAGTATAAAAAATTAAAACAAAAGAGAATTACCACTTCCTACTAGTATAAAAAGAATAACATAAAATATAATTGAGATCACTACGTATTGATCATTAAAAACACAAAAATATATTTACTGAAATAAAAAACTAATAGAAGCTGATAAAAACCAAATTCTGAAAAACAACCATCAAATGGTGAAAATTGAACCATTAGGTGAAAAAGATGAAAATAACTTTACTTACTACAGTCACAATGGCAACAGTCATATCTAAGAGCGACGAAAATGATAGGAAAACAAGAAACGTATTACCGAGACTTGAATCATGTTGTGAAGAGGCAGGCAAACAATAAACAAATGGGATATTATATCTTCACGATAAATCGGTCATCTCATTTTTATTTTCCTAATTTTCACTTACTGCCCAGTAGCATTGTGGATCACTGAATCAGGTGATGAAGAATGGCCTGATCCTTACAAAACATCTTCATGATCCTTCTTTCCACTTCATACCTCGCAGTCAGGCTCAGATGTGAGCATAGAGTCTACCTCTTTTATCCCAGCATTTTCACCTTTCTCTCACGGTCTCACCTTGAAGTTAGAGATGACTCATGACATCTTTGCAAGATTATGCTGCAGCTTGTGTGCATTTTGGTGGCCACCTAAAGCCCGAGAGCTTCGGAACTTCTTAGACAAAAGAAGCTACAAAAACCTTTTGGTGGATATGAATATGAACGGAGAGAGAGTTTAGGTTGAGTTCCTCAATGTTCATCTGTATATCGATGAGTTCAAGTTAATAAATGATCAAAATGCAAGAGCTAGCTATTGAAACTAGATAAACAAGCATAGCTAGCTAGCATTGTAAATTCATTCGAGAAACACGACCATTTCATCAATACCCTAGATTCTCCATCTAACGAGTTATATGGATAATATCCATATACAAACTGTTCGATCCGTTGAACTGGTAGATAGCATACGTCAATTCTTTAGATGAAAATCAATTGAGTTGATTCTCTCATCATGCACATCCCATGTGGTTAACACCTTACCCCATGAGTTCACTGAAAAGTGTTAGACCACCATTTCCGTCACCAAAAACAATAGGCGTCCGACACTATTTTGTGCTTGACAAAGTGAATAAGCAGGCCACTACCACAAATGGACAATATTAAAGTTCTCCTCAAAGTCCATAAGACAAAATACACCCTAATTGCTAGAGCTGAAAATCCGGAGCCAATATATGAAATACACCACAGGATTATAATTACAATTGATATACAGAACGTTCAACAAAATATACAACACCTAAATAACAAATTTGTGCACTGGAAATGGTATAGATCCAACCTAATTTAGTTACCTTGACACGTGATCAGCAGATGTGCCATTGGATGACTCTCAGGAGTCCCACAATTAACTATGACTGTTTTATTGATCTTTCTATGTGGAGCTCAATGATGGTACCATTAAAATTTCAACTATATTATAGGACCGACTGTTTCAAGGAAGAGTAAAATGGCGAACTAAGACGTAAATTTATCAGGTTTCTCCTGAGTGTTCATAGACCACTAGAGGAAAATTTACCTAGAGTCCTGGATAATGTAAACAATGTAAAATTTGCAAAATGCATTGAGCATTATCACCCATTGTCGCAGCACAATCCCCATGGTATCCATTCCTAAGTGAAATAATGTCATGGATGTCGTTGTGAAGTCAGGCAATCATCAATGCAAGCTGGCTTGACTCCGTGACAGAATTTGTGAAGAAAACAACCTAGAGAAAACAAGTGCAGCTTCACATGAGGCTCCATAACCCATAATATATTCGTATCAGAAAATACATTACATTTTAAGGCACAAAAATTTCAAATATATTTTCAAGTACAGAAATGTGTAACATTTCACTAGGCTGAAAGTACCTTCAGATTACCGGGCATTTTG
Source organism: Poa pratensis (assembly GCA_947311845.1). NCBI lineage: Eukaryota > Viridiplantae > Streptophyta > Magnoliopsida > Poales > Poaceae > Poa > Poa pratensis. The sequence continues at coordinate 31,589,009 of CAMZMU010000108.1, read as the reverse complement.
AATGCCAAAGCCTAACTAGTGGAATGATTACCAAGTTCATATCAAAACAAGTTACCAAACTAAAGAAACAAAGTGCAAGATTACCAAGTGCATATCAAAACAGTTACCAAAGCTAAATAAGTGATTGGAACATTACCAAGTACCTACCAAGCAGGTTGTCAAATCTAAAAAGCTAGTGAAACATTACCAAGTACATAAAAAGCAAGTTACCAAGCTAAAACTAATAAGATAATAGTAGGTCTAGGTACCTAACAAAAAGCAAGTTATCAAAGTCAAACTAGTTAGATATTACCAGGTACCTAGCAAACAAATTACCAAACAAAAGCCAATTGAAAATACTTAGTACCTAATAAATAAGTTACCGAGCTAACTAGCAAGATATTACCAAATACCTAGCAAAAGAAGTTACCAAGCTAAAACTAGTAAGATATTACCAAGTACCTAGGAAAAAACTTACAAGATAAAAGCTAAAATTGAATATTGCCAAGTACCCAGCGAGCAAATTAATCATGATAAAAGCTAGTTGAATATTACCAAGTACGTAGCGAACAAGTTATCAAACTAAAAAACATGTGGAAGATTACCAAGTACATAATGAACAATTTACCAACTATAAAAACTAGTGGAATTATTACCAATATATATCAAAAACAAGTTACCAAGTACCTAGCACATACGTTACCAAATCAAAAAAGGTAGTGGAACGCTACCAAGTACATAAAAAGCAAGTTACCAATATAAAACTAGTGACATATTACCAAGGGTAAAAGGTAGAAGAAGATTACCAAGTATCTAGTGGAAAAGTTACCAAGGTATAATTATTAAGATATTACCATGTACAACAAACGAGTTACCAAGGCTAAACTACCATGATGTTACCAACTATATATATAGCAAACCAAGTTAATAAGCTAGTCGAAGATTATCAAGCATATATCAAACAAATTACCAAGGGTGAAAATCTAGAGGATTACATAACAGATGAATTATCAAGGCTAAACTAGCTTGATGTTACCAACTATATACGAAACAAGTTACCAAATCTGAAAACTAGTTGGAGATTACCAAGCATATAGCAAATAAATTTCCAATGGTAAAATCGAGAGGAAAATTACAAAATATCTAACAAAAAATTTTCCCAGCTGATACGTCTCCAACGTATCCATAATTTCTGCTGTTCCATGCTTATATTATACCATTTGCTACATGTTTTATATACACTTCGTATCACTTTTATGCATTTTCTGGGACTAACCTATTAACAAGATGCCACAGTGCCAGTTCCCTGTTTTCTGCTGTTTTTGGTTTCAGAAAGTTACTTCTGGAAATATTCTCGGAATTGCACGAAACAAAAGGCCAGGTCCCTATTTTTCCAGCACGTACACGGAGTCCGAAGGAGAGACGAAGGAGCCACGAGGTGGCCAAACCACACTGGCGCGGGTGGGCCCCCGCCGCGCCACCTGGTGGTTTGGGCCCCTCGGGGGTCCGCCGACATCGCCCCTTCGCCTATTTATTCCCCGAGACGCGAAAACCCTAAAACACCGAGCCTTTCATCCAGAACATATTCGCTGCCGCCGCCGTCGTCAACCCTAACTCGGGGGGTTTCTGAAGCTCTTCCCGGCACCCTGCCGGAGAGGGGAATCATCACCGGAGGGCTCTACATCGCCATGCCCGCCTCCGGAGTGATGCGTGAGTAGTTCATCCTTGGACTATGGGTCCATAGCAGTAGCTAGATGGTTGTCTTCTCCACTTGTGCCATCATGTTTAGATCTTGTGAGCTGCCTATCATGATCAAGATCATCTTATTGTAATGCTACATGTTGTGTTTGCTGGGATCTGACTTATATTGATACCTATGTGGAGCTGAATATTATATTATCATGTCTATGTCATTTGTGATCTTGCATGCTCTCCGTTACTTGTTGAAGCCTTGGCCACGTGAATACTTGTAACTCCAAGAGGGGGTATTTATGCATGATAGTTGGGTTCAACCTCTATTTAACCTGGGATAGTGACAGCAAGTTCTAAGGTTGTAGATGTGTTGTTGCCACTAGGGGTAAAACAGCAATGCTTTATTCAAGGATGAATGTATTGTTTACATTACGCACATTACTTAATGCAATTGTCTGTTGCTTGCAACTTAATACTGGAAGGGGTACGGATGTTAACCGGAAAGTGGACTATTTAGGCATAGATGCATGCTGGATAGCGGTCTATGTACTTTGTCGTAATGCCCAAATGAATCTCATAGTAGACACCACAGCTCACACATGCATGTTATATGCACTTATCAATTGTCAATTGCCCAGCTGTAATTTGTTTACCCAGCATGTTAGTTATCTTATTGGAGAGACACCACTAGTGAACTGTGGACCCCGGTCCATTCTTTTACATCTGAAATACAATCTACTGCAATCATTGTTCTCTACTGTTTTATGCAAACAAACATCATTTTCCATTCGATACGTTTAACCCTTTGTTTTCAGCAAGCCGGTGAGATTGACAACCTCACTGTTAAGTTGGGGCAAAGTAATTTGTTGTGTTGTGCAGGTTCCACGTTGGCACCGGAATCCCTGGTGTTGCGCCGCACTACACTCCTTCACCAACACCTTCGAAGCAAACCTCGTTTTCCTACTGGTCGATTAAACCTTGGTTTCATACTGAGGGAAAACTTACTGCTGCACTCATCATACCTTCCTCTTGGGGTTCCCAACTGACGTGTGACGTACAAGCATTGTTTCTGGCACTATTACCTAGAGCCACCAACACGTTTTCTGGCGCCGTTGCCGGGGAAAACCGAATTGCTTCTGCAAGGGGAGTCTCTCACACCCAATCTCTTTACTTTGTTATTTGTCTTGCTTAGTTTATTTTTATTTAGTCTTGTTTGCTCTCTTTATCAAAAACACAAAAAAATTAGTTCCTTTTTATTTCGAATTACTATTATGACTAGTTGTTTTCAATGTCTTATCTCTATGAAACTGGGTCTCGTTATAAGAATTACCGCTTCTCTCCAAAAGGAAAACATCTATGGGAACAAATAAGAAGATTGAATGGTTTTGCTAAGAACTTGTGTTCTACATATGATGAATCCTACTGCTTTAATGAATCTCTTTGCTATAGAAGGCACAAACATCTCCCTTTCCAATGTGAGTATACTGATAATGAAACCTTGGCTGCCTATGCTAAAGGAAACTATGATTTTGGTAATCTTGAACAAATTGAAGAGTTTATTGTTTTTAAGGGTGCCCTTGAAATTAGTTCTTATCTTGAACATAAAACTGATGCCCCTTATAAATCTGAATGTATTGCCATACTTAAATATTGTTGTGATACCTACAAGGATAATAATTCTTACATTACTGAACATCTTGAGAGGATGTTTCCTCAAAAAGATGAAACTTGTGCCTTGCAGGAACCTGAGGAAGAGGAAATTGCTGAAACTGTGATCTCATTGGATGAAAAAGAGGAGGAGAGTGAAGAACAAAAGGAGGATCTACCTTCTAATGACAGTAACTCTTCAACTCTTACACTATTTAATTGCCCTCCATGCCTACCTAAGGAGGAAGAGTGTTATATTGTTGAATGCCATGATTCTTTTGAAATATCTCCTTTTGATAAATTTTACGTAACAAGCTCCTTGACTCAAGAAAACGAAATTTCAGAAATAAAACAATGGCTCCCTAATGCTATATATGATAATGCTCTTGATGATGGTCCTATATTGCCTAATGATATTTATTATACTACTATTGTCAAAAGTGGGTTTAATGACCCCACTGTTTTTGAACTTAATAAAAATTATGTGTTTGTAGATCATGAAAAGCATGCTTTATGTGATAGTTATATAGTTGAGTTTGTTCATGATGCTACTGAAAGTTATTATGAGAGAGGAAAATATGGTTGTAAAAGTTTTCAAGTCACTAAAACACCTCTCTTTATGTTGAAAGTTTTGAAGTTGTACTTGTTTCATCTTTCTATGCTAGTTGCTTTATGCTTCAATAATTTATTTTGTTACAAGGTTCCCTTGCATAGAAAGTGGGTTAGACTTAAATGCGTTTGATATTTGCCTCTTGATGCTCTCTTTTGTTTTTCAAGTTCTATTCCTATGAGAGCATCATTAAAATCTTTTAGCCTAGCTAAAGGCATTAAAGAAAGCGCTTTAGGGAGGCAACCCTTTATCTTTTATTTTTAGTTTTTCTCAAGGAGTTTTGTTACTTCTGTAGCAACTCCTTTGTATCTTTATTTTATCGCAATGTTGTGCCAAGTAAAGTTCTATATTGAAAGTTGATGCAAGATTTGGATTTCTGCGCAGTGACAGATTTTTAGCTGTCACGGATTTGAGCTTATCTCCCTGTAGAAAATTCAAAAAATTCTGAGAAAAATCACGCATATTCCTGAGATATGTACGCAACTTTCATTATTTTAGGCCAGATCCATCTGAGCAACTTAAGTGCCTCGAAAAAATTCGTCATTCCAGACTGTTCTGTTTTTGACAGATTCTGCCTTTTGTTTTGCATTCGCTCTTTTACTGTGTTTGTGTGGATTTCTTTGCTCCACAAAGCATTGGTGGCTGTAGCTAATGTCCAGAAGCTTTGGGATTGATTGTATCATTACAGAATATGAGAATTTTTGATTATGCACTAACCCTCTAATGAGAACTGTCTTGAGTTTGGTGTGAAGGAAGTTTTCAAGGATCAAGCGAGAAGGGTGATATTATGTGATCAAGAAGAGTGAAAAGCCTAAGCTTGGGGATGCCCCCGTGGTTCATCCCAACCATATTCAGAGAGACTCAAGCGTCTAAGCTTGGGGATGCCCAAGGCATCCCCTTCTTCATCAACAAACTTATCAGGTCATCTCTAGTGAAACTATATTTTAATTCTTTCACATCTTATGCGCTTTACTTGGAGCGTCTGTGTGTTTTTATTTTTGTTTTTGTTTGAATAAATTCGGATCCTAGCAATCCTTGTGTGGGAGAGAGACACGCTCCGCTTTTTCATGTGAATACTCATGTTCTTCACTTATATTTGTTGAGTATTCTTAACTAGCTACTGCAGTGCTTTTAGCTCCTGTTTTTCATGCATCTCTTCGAGCTGTTAGCACTTGTTTATAAATACTCTCTTGCTGCATTATATTATCATTTGGAGAGTTTATGTTTAATAAATTATTGGTGTTTGTTTGGAAGAAAGAAAATGCTACATGTAGTAGTTGGTATTGGAAAAGACATATGCATTCTTGTAGATCATTGTCTTGTTTTGATTTGATGCTTTGCAATTGTTTTGAGCTCTCAAGTAGATCATGTTTAAGCTCTTGCATCATGTAGTTAAAGCCTAGTAGTGGAGAACTACCGTAGAGCTTGTTGAGACTTGGGATGCATATTTGTTCTCTCTAAGGTCTAGATATTTTCTGGTAAAATGTTTGAGCAACAAGGAAGACAGTGTAGAGTCTTATAATACTTGCAATATGTTTTTATGTGATTCTTGCTGTACCGGTTTATACTTGTGTTTGCTTCAAACAACCTTGCTAGCCTAAACTCTGTACTGAGAGGGAATGCTTCTCGTGCATCCAAAACTTGAGCCAAAACCCATGCCATTTGTGTCCACCATACCTACCTACTATGTGGTATTTCCTGCCATTCCAAGTAAATATTTCATGTGCTACCTTTAAACTATTCAAAACTTTATTACTCCTTATTTGTGTCAATGTTTTATAGCTCATGAGGAAGTATGTGGTGTTTTATCTTTCAATCTTGTCATTTACTTCTGACAGACTTTCACCTGGACTAGTGGCATATACATCCGCTTATCCAATAATTTGCAAAAAGAGCTGGCAACGGGGTGCCCAGCCCCAATTAATTACAACTTTCATTAATAATTCTCTTCACATGTTTTGCCCTGATTTATCAGTAAGCAACTTAATTTTGCAATAGACACTCCTCCATGGTATGTGAATGTTGGAAGGCACCCGAGGATTCGGTTAGCCATGGCTTGTGTAAGCAAAAGGTTGGGAGGAGTGTCATCTATAAAGAAACTAAAATACATGTGTAAACAAAAGAGAAGAGGGATGATCTACCTTGCTGGTAGAATAACGTCCTTCATGGGAGCCGCTCTTTGAAAGTCTGGTTGACAAGGGGGTTAGAGTGCCCACTACCATTCGTTGACAACAACAAACACCTCTCAAATACTTATTTTGTGCTCTCTATATGCTTTCGAAAACTTAAAAAGCTCTAGCACATGATTTAATCCCTGCTTCCCTCTGCGAAGGGCCTATCTTTTACTTTATGTTGAGTCAGTTTACCTACTCCTTTCTATCTTAGAAGCAAACACTTGTGTCAACTTTGTGTGCATTGATTCTTACATATTTACTTATTGCACTTGTTATATTGCTTTATGTTGACAACTATCCATGAGATATACATGTTACAAGTTGAAAGCAAATGCTGAAACTTAATCATCCTTTGTGTTGCTTCAATGCCTTTTACTTTGAATCTATTGCTTTATGAGTTACCTCTTATGCAAAACTTTTTGATGCTTGTCTTGAAAGTACTATTCATGAAAAGTTTTTGCTTATATGATTCATTGTTTACTCTTTATCTATTTGTTAGCAAACTATAGATCATTGCTTTGAGTCACTTCATTCATGACATGAGCCTTGCAATATATTGATCAAGATTGTGTGAAAGCATGTCTCCTCAGAAATTATTTGTTGTTATCGTTTTACCTACTCGAGGACGAGTAGAACTAAGCTTGGGGATGCTTGATACGTCTCCAACGTATCCATAATTTCTGCTGTTCCATGCTTATATTATACCATTTGCTACATGTTTTATATACACTTCGTATCACTTTTATGCATTTTCTGGGACTAACCTATTAACAAGATGCCACAGTGCCAGTTCCCTGTTTTCTGCTGTTTTTGGTTTCAGAAAGTTACTTCTGGAAATATTCTCGGAATTGCACGAAACAAAAGGCCAGTCCCTATTTTTCCAGCACGTACACGGAGTCCGAAGGAGAGACGAAGGAGAGCCACGAGGTGGCCAAACCACCAGGCGCGGGTGGGCCCAGCCGCGCCTGGTGGTTTGGGCCCCTCGGGGGTCCGCCGACATCGCCCCTTCGCCTATTTATTCCCCGAGACGCGAAAACCCTAAAACACCGAGCCTTTCATCCAGAACATATTCGCTGCCGCCGCCGTCGTCAACCCTAACTCGGGGGGTTTCTGAAGCTCTTCCCGGCACCCTGCCGGAGAGGGGAATCATCACCGGAGGGCTCTACATCGCCATGCCCGCCTCCGGAGTGATGCGTGAGTAGTTCATCCTTGGACTATGGGTCCATAGCAGTAGCTAGATGGTTGTCTTCTCCACTTGTGCCATCATGTTTAGATCTTGTGAGCTGCCTATCATGATCAAGATCATCTTATTGTAATGCTACATGTTGTGTTTGCTGGGATCTGACTTATATTGATACCTATGTGGAGCTGAATATTATATTATCATGTCTATGTCATTTGTGATCTTGCATGCTCTCCGTTACTTGTTGAAGCCTTGGCCACGTGAATACTTGTAACTCCAAGAGGGGGTATTTATGCATGATAGTTGGGTTCAACCTCTATTTAACCTGGGATAGTGACAGCAAGTTCTAAGGTTGTAGATGTGTTGTTGCCACTAGGGGTAAAACAGCAATGCTTTATTCAAGGATGAATGTATTGTTTACATTACGCACATTACTTAATGCAATTGTCTGTTGCTTGCAACTTAATACTGGAAGGGGTACGGATGTTAACCGGAAAGTGGACTATTTAGGCATAGATGCATGCTGGATAGCGGTCTATGTACTTTGTCGTAATGCCCAAATGAATCTCATAGTAGACACCACAGCTCACACATGCATGTTATATGCACTTATCAATTGTCAATTGCCCAGCTGTAATTTGTTTACCCAGCATGTTAGTTATCTTATTGGAGAGACACCACTAGTGAACTGTGGACCCCGGTCCATTCTTTTACATCTGAAATACAATCTACTGCAATCATTGTTCTCTACTGTTTTATGCAAACAAACATCATTTTCCATTCGATACGTTTAACCCTTTGTTTTCAGCAAGCCGGTGAGATTGACAACCTCACTGTTAAGTTGGGGCAAAGTAATTTGGTTGTGTTGTGCAGGTTCCACGTTGGCACCGGAATCCCTGGTGTTGCGCCGCACTACACTCCTTCACCAACACCTTCGAAGCAAACCTCGTTTTCCTACTGGTCGATTAAACCTTGGTTTCATACTGAGGGAAAACTTACTGCTGCACTCATCATACCTTCCTCTTGGGGTTCCCAACTGACGTGTGACGTACAAGCATTGTTTCTGGCACTATTGACCTAGAGCCACCACCAGCTTGAACTATTAAGCTATTATCTAATACATAACAAATGAGTTACCAAGGCTATACCCACAGACTGCACATAGTTGGATCATGAGCCATAGGTTATGCAGGGCATACCGCTAGGGATGTGGACTATGGGTCTACAACCAGCAGGGGCATCAATAACATTGTTGGGAACCGCACAAGACTTTGGTTACTTAAAATCGGAATAGTTAGTTGATTGAAATTGGATTGTCTTTAACAATGATCCGAGCCGAAGGGCTGCAGCACTATTATTTTCACATTACCTCCATGTTCCATTAGATCCTAGTGCATAAACACTACAAAGAAACTGATTTACAGATGTCATACACAATAGCCAATGACAAAGCAGTACCTATTTAATCTTGCCAAGTGAAGATAAAGCTTAGTCATAATTCCGGCTAACACAAAAAAGAGAAGTGTGGCTAAATATTTAGTTGACTAACTCCAACACCTTAATAGTTCTACACTCTAATATTTAAGAAGCATTAGAAGACTATTTACCACAAAATTAGAATTTTCTGTTTGTCCCAGCTTCTCATAACTCGGTTCAAATATAGATACCCATAGTTTTGATACCCAGATTGGGGATATATACAAAAATGTGTTGAATACGACCAAACTTCTAGACAGCTCAACAACTCCAGACCATATACTCTGTAATGTCCTAGGTCAAATTATTCCTCCTTTTCGTTGTAAACATTAGAAAGAGATCGTCCGTGTTTTTCCTCCCTAACCTCAGAATTTTTCAGATTTTCATGTGTATAATAATTCATGCAAAAAAACTGTATGGATACATATGACAATTATCGATTAATTAATTTAAGCACTTGCGCCTACAAAAATGTTTACCTAGCAATATTGCAATTCTGTAATCATCCTTTCTCTGAATACCCATATAAAACAGAACGACCAAACCTATGTAGATTTGGAACTTGCTTTTCAACTGCACCAAATAGAGGATCTGCATCACGAATAGGGGCATTGGTTTCTTCAGATTCATAACATGTTTGATTAGATTTCACAGTTATTATTGATTCCCCTAGTAGCATACAGAATAGGATCTGAAGGGACAGCCACACTCAGGCTCCAAAACTGAGCCGATGGAACTCCCATCTGCATGCAAAAAAAGCACAGAACAACAACATCATTCATCAGCAACACCCGAACATGTTGACTCCATTTATCAAATCATATTACTTGGTGTCAGAACAAAGGAAGTAACCATGGATTCGGTTGGCTAATGGTTTCGGTTGTCAGATTGGCACACTTCCTTTCACTTACTTAGGGTTGTCAGTTGGCACCACTCGACCTACGATTCTAGAACTATCCCCTATTGTGCACCGGTTGGAAAGAAGGCTACTAGCTACATCCAGTTTTTTGCCGCAGGGAGCTAGATTGCAGCTAATTAGTTCAGCACTGGCCTCAATGCCTCTCCACTTCCTGACAACAATATACATTCCCCCTGGAATCATTAAACAAGTCAATAGAATCATCCGACAATGTCTGTGGAGAGATAACACAGACACGACCAAACAGTCTCTAGCCTCATGGGAGATGATTTGCAAGCCAAAAAAGCACGGTGGGCTGGGTATAGTTGATTTTCAGAACAAAAATGAAGCCCTCCTGATTAAGTTCCTGCACAAGTTTTACAATAAGGAAGACAATATACCTTGGGTCAGTCTTATATGGGAAACATACTACCAGGATGATGTCCCGCATGCTGCTAAACTCTGTGGCTCATACTGGTGGCGTGATGTTGCGAAACTCATGAATAAATACAGGACAGTGGCTGCTCCCGAGGTGTGCTGTGGAGACTCGGTGCTTTTCTGGTCTGATGCCTGGGAAATTGGCGACTCTACTACTCTACTGAGCCAACGTTTTGCTCGTTTGTTCTCCTTTGTCAAGGATGACAAGATCTCGGTGAGAGATATGTTGAGATTAGAGGATAAAACGATGGAATTTCATTTACCTCTGTCTGGACGAGCGTATGATGAGTGGCTGCTGCTGTCCAGTTGGCTGGATCATGTGCAGCTTGATGAGGACATGGCTGATGTGTGGAAATGTTCCTGGGGAAATTACACTGCTGGTAAATACTACAGAAGCCTCTATGCTAACGTCCATGTGTGCCCGCTCTATAATTGGATCTGGAAGTGCAAGTGCACCCTAAGCGTTAAAATGTTTGCTTGGCTTATGCTAAGCGATAGATTGAACACGAAAGACATGCTCCAGAGGAGGCATTGGCATGTCACTGATGACCATAATTGTGTCCTATGTTCGGCTCAATCTCATGAGCACAGAGACCACCTGTTTTTCAACTGCAACTTCAGTATCCGAATTTGGAACTACTTGCAAGTTACATGGACACCGGGGGATAACATGATGCAAATCCTGACAGAAGCCAGACGGGAGTTCAATCAGCCTTTCTTTGTGGAAGTAATCCTACTTGCAAGTTGGAGTATTTGGAAAGTGCGAAATGCACAAATTTTCGAAGGGGTCAGACCGAGGTTCTACTCCTGGAGGAGCCGCTTTGTTCATGACATTTCCCTGCAGGCACATCGTCTTAAAAATGTACATAAGAACAAACTCTTAGATTGGATAGCTGCTTTACCCTGATGTTCTCCTCTCAATGTTCTTTCTTTTTTCTCTTAGGTAGGTATAGCTTGTAACTCTCTCCCTCTCTCTCCTCTGTACATATCTGTATACTCCTCGGCCTCTCGTAATAAAAGGTGGAAAATGGGCTGTGGGGCTTTTGCCTCACAGTAGAAAAGTTTCAAAAAAAAAAGGAAGTAACCATGGAGATCTCATTTCAACCCACACGTAAGAGTATCATTTAGTTTCATAGCTAGTGGTTATTTGCATCATGTTTGTTGGTTTGTCTGTCATTTTAGTTATGTCTGACACTTAGCATTTACTGTGTTTACTAGTCTAGAAATAACAAAAGGAGACTATTCTGAAACTGCCTCACTAGAACCTAGAAACAGTACAAATGCGTGTACTACCAATCATGGTAAGTTAGAATCTGCATTCCGCATCACAAATTTCTCATACGGCTAATTATTGCTGAGTTGAAGCTAGCCTACTGAACTGAATAGGAAGACGAGTCAGTAATATTTAAGAGCAATTTGGAGACGAAACCCATTTCCCAAGAACTTCTCAACGAAGTGAACTTACGTATTGGATGTACTCGTCATCCTCATAGTTGCAGTACTGTCTGAGAGCTAGTCATCCTCATAGTTGCAGTACTGTCTGAGAGCTAGTCATCCTCATCTTCAGGGTACATTCAGGCGAGCCCTCCGTTGTACTGCAACGTGGCCTGCGAGAACATCCGGAGGGGAACAACAGACATGAGCCAAACTGAACCAAAATTTGCTGGGATATTTTGAGATTTCCGCTGCAATTATACTCACCTATGATACTTTTAGCACCCTGATGTACGGCCGGACGCAGGGAAGGAGGCGACGAGCGAGGACACGGAGGTAGGAAATGAGGAGGCGCTGATGGGGGCCTGAATCGTACTCGGTGGTCTCCGGCACGGAGAAGGAGGGTCGGGGGAGGTCAGAAGCAGCAGGGGTGCCGAGGCGCGCCGGTGACCGAAGCGGCTAGGGCTTCAGCGGGCGTCACCCTCGGGTACAGAACGGTGGAACGGCGGCGGGTAATCGGGGGAGGAGACCTACGGGGTGCCGAGCCGGCGAGCAGCAGCATGGGAGGAGGTCGGGGCTGGACAATCAAGGCGACGGCGGCGGCATTTTTGTGAGCTGAGAGAGGGAGGAGCAGGTCGGGATAAATCTTGAAAGGGAAAGGAAATAGGAGGACACAGTCAGACGGAAAGGGAATGGAGTCGTCGCCTGCATCGACAGAAATCGTGCGACCGCTCGCACGAGCGAATATAAGCACTTTCGGGAGTTTTTAGCGTAGCTAGTTTTGCCTTGTCCTTGGTTCATTCTAGCCGCATCCCAGCCAGCATCCACATTGGCTTTTAAGCTACCCTCCATCGGTACCGCCCACCTTGAGACCGGCGAGCCCGCAGGGCTAGTGATAGTACTAGGTAGCATAGGAGCTTTTCCTTTCGCATCCGGGGCCGGGACTTTGCATGCTCTAAACGAGTCAGCATAGTTCCGAAGATATGGGATAGAAGCCGTAATGGAAGCTCTGCCATCTCCATGCACAATGTTATTCCGGTGATGCCATACCCTCCATAGGAGAAAAATAACCTTGTCTCTCTCTTGCTGGCGTGTTATCCAACAGACGCAATAGCCATTCTTTGCCTGTAGTTTGGAAAGCACTCTCAGGGGGAAGAAACCAGTGTTCACGCATACCATCTCTCAGCACCCTGGCCAGTGTACATGTAACAAGAGCATGGTGTGAGTCCTCTACTCCGCAGCCACATATGACGCATATAGGGTCGACTTTTGAAATGCGGCGGTGGAGAGCTTCTCGCACGGCAAGGGTATCTGATGCTGTTTTCCACACGAAAATTCGGAGCTTCGGCGGAACATCTGCCTTCCAAACCAGTTCCCAGATCTTCCGCTCACCATCTGGGGCGTCGCTAGATTGTCCGAGGCTCATGGCATCGAGCGCCGGCTGCAGGCCCAGACGATATGCGGAGCGAACCGTAAATACACCATCTTTCTCTGGTTGCCACGCGACAAGTCATCCATCTGTCTCACTGGTAACTTGATGGACAGGATAGTGTCGGCATCTGTTGGCGAGCACACCTCCCGCACCAATCTTTCATTCCATGTACGAGTAACAGGATCAATCAGCTCGGATACCCATCGCCTCCTTGAGTTGCCTCATGAGTAAAAAATATCAACATCTAGAATACCATTGTATTGATCATGCAGTATAGTTTCATATGGTAATGGTATACATTTCGTATCGTAGAAATAGATATTTTTTCAGTAAACTTGGTCAAAGTTCACACGATTAAACTTTTTAAAAATCTCTTATGCACTATATTATGACATGGAGGGAGTACCACATGACTCATGAGACAATTTTTAGTTCTGGAGAAAGAATAAAGAAAGGAGGGCGGTGGGGAAGTGGTAGGGTGGGGATGCGTTTTGGTAACGCGTGGCCCATGGCCCATGCACCTTCAGATGGATTTAGTGGGCATGTTTCTTTACACTAGTTAATTGCCCGTGCATCGCAACGGGAGCAACATATTCTTCTAGCGCTATCCATATCAGGCGGTTTTATTTTTAATAAGCAATAATGATGATTAACTTCGTTTCCGTGATTGTGGGAGGAGGGATTAGAGGACGCATGGAGTATTCCACATATTGGATCTGCTAATTAAAGTCTAATTAAAGTCGCCGATTTAATTTCAGCAATCAGTGCGTGTGGAAAAAAACGACGGACGACGGACCGCCGATTTAATTTCAGCAATCAGTGCGTGCGGGGAAAAAACGACGGATGAAACGGACAGGACACTCCATACTTTTGTAGTAGAGATAGGGACAAAAACGACGTGCGTAGCACGGCCAGCACCAGGAAGTGTGTGATTTCCTTAAATGTCGCTGTCAGAAGGGCCACCTCCTAGCGCTACAAAGCTAGTGTGCATCGTGTAGCCCCTTCCTAAAAACAAATCAGTAATATGACGCCATATATATCAGGTGCAATGGTAACCAGGTTTTCCAATGTATTTTCGCGGAACTTTCCCTCTACTTTCGACGAAGAAGAATACAGCTTATGCAGAGAGGTGAGTAGAAAATTAAAGGTGACGTATATTTCCTCTCGGCTCTTGGTCATCGATCCATTCCACTAGTAAGGAGATCGAGCTAGAAGAACTGATGGAGTTGTCCACCAAAATAACGGATGCAATCGCTTGTGCTATTATAGGTGAAGTAGCCAATCGATCCATATCATTCCTTGTCGGCAAATGGCGGAACAACTGGATGTCGCCAACCGAGGAGCAGAAGCTGGAGAGCCTACGACGGCTGCTACTCCGGGTCCACGCCGTCGTGGAGGAGGCAGATGGACGGCACATCACAAACCTAGCCATGCTGCAGCAACTCAAGACGCTGAGAATGGAGATGCACAGAGGCTACTACGCCCTCGACACGTTCGGTTGCGTAGCGCCGTACGACGAGGGCGACAAGCTCAACGACGTCCATCAAGTGAGCCACTCTTCCGCTCTGCAGTCTAATTTCAGCAGCCCTACCAAGCGTCTCCGTGTCTTGGAGGAGCTGCAGCGAGTTCTCGCGAGCCTCGAAGCCGCCGTCAAAGATGTGGGGCCCGAGTTCGCTACGCTCTCGGGCAGATACCCTCGTCTCCTTCGCCAGCCGTACAGCGTGTACCTGCTGCTCGACAGGTTCATGTTCGCCCGCCAGATGGAGATGGAACATGTCGTCGACTTTCTACTGCAAGAAGCGGATCAGGGTCGACCCGGCGTCCTGCCGATCGTCGGCCTGGGAAAAGTCGGAAAAAGCACTCTCGTTTACCATGCATACGCAGACGATAGGGTGCACGGCCACTTCTCGCGGACCATCTTCTTCCGTGCCGGCGATGATCTTACAGCTCTAGACAGCGCAATTACTGGAGCTGCTGATCAGAGGGTACTGATCATCGTTGAGCTAGATGTGGATGTGCAGGAGGGTCCGTGGAGCTTCAAAAAGTCGTCACGTCGCATGTGGCAGTAAGATGATAGTCACAAGTCGGTCTGATAAGATCGCGAGCTTGGGGACAGCTCTACCGCTCAAATTAAGATTCCTGACTCCGGAAGCCTATTGGTACTTCTTCAAGGTGCGTACGTTTGGAAGCACCGACGTCACAGACCACCCAAAGCTTGCATCCATAGCTATGGAGATCGCCAGGGAGTTGAACCGGGACGGGTGTTTCGTCGCTGCGGACATCATGCGGGGGATACTAAAATCAAACATGAACGCTCGTTTTTGGAGCTTGGTTCTCGCGACCTTCAGAGAATTCAGGCAGAAAAACCCATTCCTCTTTAGTGCTGCACAACCGGTTGATTCTTGGGAGGCAGACGCGCCAGTACGTGTCCTGACACCGAAGAAGAAATCGACATGTCCTGATCGGTATAGTTTTGTGATTCTTGACAACTATCAAACAGCATCCTTTCAAAGTGAAGCTGAAGCTCCGTCGGTGACCGTGGAAGATGTCTTGTATGGAGGTGCGAGGCCTCAACGGAAGTTGGATGTTCTTGCATCAAAATCTCACTTACCACCTTACTACAGTTACGTGTTTAACTGTGAGGTAGGGACGCCGCAGCGTGTGGTCACCAAGAGGAAGAGAAACAAAAGATTGCCGGCAGCTGATGTTTGTTCTCCATCATTTTGATCGTGTGTGCTCTATACACAATCTAGCATGTATAGGATATATCCGAGTCTCTCTCTCTCTAAACATTAATTACCTTTAAAGGTTCGGTTGATGTTGATAAAACAGTGTATCAATCGCCTTGTAATGCTTGCTTAAAACTGGTGTGCATATCTATGATGTACCTGCCGGTTCTGGCTTTATTAATTACTAGTTGAAATCGGCGCGTCGGCACGCCGCGCCCTTCGTGATAAATTTAATGTATTGTATGGTTTTTGTTTCAATGGATATTATACTTTGTAAGAAAATTGTGTGAATTTGAATTTTTTTGAAATGCAAAGAGAGCTTACGTTTAAAAATTGCTCGGATTTCGAAAAATGTTCAAATTCGGAAGTTATTCAGATTTAATTTTTTTACATTTACAAAATGGTTAGATTTGAGAGGCATTTAAAATTTTAAAATATTCAACTTTGTGTGTCGTGCATGTGTGCTAAAATTCAAATTTGGAAATGTGTACATTTAAAAATCGTGTAGACTTGAAAATTATTGAAATGCAAAGAAAGTTTACGGTTAAAAATTGTTTATATTTCGGAAATAGTTTAGAAGAAGAAATACCGTGGTGTGAAAAATTCAAATTAGAAAATGTCCACATTTTAAAGTTGTTCAGATTTAGATCCGTTAGAACTGGAAAAAAGTTTACATTTATAAATTGATCGAATTTTAAAAATTGTTAAAATTGGGAAGCTATTCATATTTGAATTATATTTACGTTTATGAAATGCCTAGTTTTGAAAGGTATTCAAAATTTTGTAGTATTTAAATTTGAAATTTGATCATATGTCATAAGTAGAGAGCAATTTTTTTTTTGTGATCATGTTCATATATTTGTCACATTTGTAAATACCGTGGTGTAAAAAATTTGAATTTGATAATGTGCATGTTCAAAAGTTGTTCAGATTTTAATGTATCGAATTTTTTTTAAGTTTATTTTTGTAAATTGTTGAAATTTTTAAATTGTAAAGAGTGAGAAGTTATTCATATGTGATTTCTTCTTCATGTTTTTAAAATGCTCAAATTAGAAATGCATTTAAAATTGTAAAATATTCGAAATTTGGAATTTGATCATATGCCATAAATAGGCAACGTTTTATTTTTGTGTTTATGTTGATATATTTGTTATATTTTTCCCGCCCGGTTAGTAAAATTTAAACTTAAAATTGCTCACATTTTAAAATTACGGAGATTTGGAAATTATTGGAATGCAAAGAAAGCTTACGTTTCGAGATTGTTTAGTGTTCGAAAATTGTTCAATTTGGGTAGTTATTCAGATTTGAATTCTGTTAACGTTCACAAAATGTTCAGATTTGAAGGGAATTTGTAAATTTGAAATATGTATGATTTAGTAGTTTTTTAAAAAATTGTTTAAATATCGTAAACAATATCTATAAAGTGTTTTAAATTATTTAAAGCATGTACTATTTTTGATTTTTTTGATTCGTTTATATTTTTTCGGAAAAGTAAGTTGAAAACAGCTATTTGTTAATCTTTGCATTTGTAGTTGTAGCAAACCATAAAACAATGTCTGTAAAGTGTTTTAAATTATTTAAAGCATGTTCTATTTTAAAGTTTGTTTTTTGGTTCAATTATATTTATTTGGAAAATAAGTTTGAAACAGTAATTTATTGTGGTATTCATATTTCGATATTTTTAAAGCCCATGGTATAAATTGGTAATTGCATTTAAATGATTTATCGAGCTCTATTTAAATAAGATGTTTTGTACCAAATTATTTTATTGGGTTTGTCGTATTGAATGAAATTACTGATATTGTTTTTTTGGATTTTATTTGAGTTCAAAAGGAAATTATGAAATCCATATTTAATGAAATGGGCCTTTATGTATTATTTAAAATTATTAAGTTTTGGAAAAATATGTAACACATCTTGTATGAATTCTATTTTGAAACTTGTAAAAATTGCTGATTATTATTTTTTTGTTGGAAGAAGAAATATATGGAAAACTATTTTTTGTGTGCAGTTGGGAATACGGAAAACAAATAGGCTAATAGATGACATTTCCATAAGCTGCGTAATTAGTACATAAAGATTATTAGGTTTTACAATTAATATTATTTAAAGTTGTTTAGTCATGCATGGAAATGTGTTAGTTGTGGAGATTTCATTTTTCTTCAAATTTTGGTATATTGTTTGTATTTATCTGAATTAGGGTTTGGAAGATATGGATTTTACAATTTTCCGCATTTTCTGTAATTTTTTAATAGCTGACAGCCGGGTCCTACTTGTTAGTTTTTTTTTTCTTTTTCGAAATTACTCTGGAAAATAAAAAACCTCTGCTGAGCGGGGCCCACTCGTCAGCGTGTGACACGCGACGGCGGCCACCGCCAGCTCTGGCGAGCTCCCTCGCCCAGCTCGCTGCAGGACGCGCGCGAGACTGGGGACGTGCGTTTCCGTGGGAGGAGGTTGCGGGAAGCTAGATAGGCGGAGCGCGGGACCAAATGCTCACCAGCTCGCCGGTGGTGAGGAAAACACGGCGGCGGCAGACGGCAAGCACGGCCACGGCGAAGGAGGGCACGGGGAGGTCGGGGAAGAGGTCCAGCCGGATCAGCGTGACACCAGGAGAACGATGGAGTGCTCGGCGAGGCGAGGTGAGTTTGACGGCGAGCGAATCGAGGTCCACAGTGCGGCGGCCGGAGATGGGGAAGGAGAGCATGGCGGCGGCGATTCCGGGCGTCCCAACTGGCGATCCTCGGCGGGTAGGTGGAGTATAAGACGGTGGAGCTGGCCGTGTGCGTGGATTCGTGGGGGGAGGAGCGGAGCGATGGCGTGGCGCGTCGGCGTTGGCGACGGCTCCGTCCGCGCGGGAAGAGAAGAAGAAGGAGGGGGAAGTGCGAGGGGCCTATTCGCAATTTGTACAAAGTCCAGGGTCTTTTTTGCAAAACGGCCAGACGGACCGTCGGATCGTAGATCGACGTCGCGGAGGTGTGCGCGCACTGTTGTACTGTAGGTGAACAGTAGTGCATCGACGTGGGCTGCTCCATCGAGCGCTGAAGAGGAGAGGTTTTATATATAGATAGATGCAGCCTCTGTTGGGAATCCGTGGCTTTGGTTGCAGCAGGGCTAGCCTGAGACACCTTGAACCTGAGAGCAAGAGTAGGAAGGCGATGGTACTGGAAGTTCACGTCTTGTTTTCCGATGCTAACTGGGAATGTCTGTTCTGTTCTGTTCTGGCTGCTTATAATTATTGGGTGGAGCAGTAGGGTCAACATGCATACCTCTGCTGAATTTAACTCACCGATAGTTGCCAAGAAAGAGCTGAATTCAACCTTTCAACGAGAATCAGAGGTTCTACTCCCAGTCAAAATAAACGGAAAGACTCCGGGAAAGAATCCTAGGATGACGGGTTTGAAAATGCAGCCTTAGACGAGAGACTCCAAAACATTTGTCTGGAAACGGCATCAAGAAGGGAATTTTACCGCTCTGGTTGTTTCGTCCATCTTTCCCGGAGTCTGAGACTATGGAGCCACGAAAAATCTGTTCATTTCTATTGTTCCGTAACATTTGGTGCATGCTATTGACACGCATATTTTGTGGTAGTCCTGCTTTTAATTAACCATATTATATGTACAATGGCTTCTCTCTTTTGACTGGAAACGGCATCAACAAGAGAATTTATGTGCCCGGAAGGATCTTGAATGTTATACTAGATGGACAAAAGGCAAGGACCTGATTGATCATCGCTCTGGTTATTTCGTCCATCTTTCCGGACTGGAAATATGCATAGATGTTTATTACTGCATCATTTTCTTTCCGAGCTAACTTTTTTCGGATTTCTTCATCATGCATGCTGGCCAGAAATTTTAGTCTACATCGACGTTTTATTAGTAAAAAAGATTGACAATGGTGTTGCTTTAGTTTCTGGCTCACCAGTCACAACATTAGCCGGCCACGTCCGGCAAAATGAGGACTTTCTTTCCCTCAAGATTTATTGAATAGAAGACTTTACACATATTTACAAAAGAGAGAAAAGAAAAAATTGTGCTAAGTTATCTATCCATATTGACAAATTGTGAGTTTGCTTTGTTTTCACCCTATGCATATGCATGGTGATCTCATGGATAAAGCCTCTCTTCCATGAAAGTTAGCAAGACATTCTGAAAAATAGTGTCATTCCGTTGCTTCCAAATATGCCAATAAGCAAGGATTACCACCTCAGCGAAGAAAGACTTATCAAACTTCAGTCTGGCTGCTTTAAAAACTAGTTCAGAACTGTCTCCATCTTCCCACTGAATCTGAAAGTAATGCCAAATTTGAACGCTGAAATTACAATGGAAAAACAAATGCAGCCAGTCTTCAGTGATGTGTGTGGGGGCAGAGAACACAATGAAATACATCTGTGACATTTCAATGCCGCGGTCTAAGCATGTCCCGTGTATTCAATCTATCAATCACCATCAACCAAGCAAACACTTTTAGTTTCAGCATCACCCTCTTTCCCAAATCCATGTATATACTTTACTGACTTGTTGATCTTTGAAGCAATGATGATAGTACCGCTTAGACGAATAAACCCCATCCTTCCAAATAGTGATCCACTTATCTATGTATCCGTATGCAGATGAATCTAGCTCAGAACATGCTGCAAGGACTGAAACTCGTCGAACGCCTGTCTGGATACGGGCAGAGCAAAAAGCTGAGTTCTGTCCTCAATGTTAATCACGTCCTTGACTGACATTTGGGCATTAAGTGCAAAGGAGAACAACCTAGGGTAATCGGCCAAACGAACTCGGGAAAGCATAAGTCGTCTTCCTCGTCCAACTCCACGGTATTCTCTGTAGGGTGCATGCAGGGTCGGCCTAGCCGATGAGCCTCTCCCACCTCATTGTTCCGGCTCTCCTGGACCAAATCCCTCTGCAAGACTTGGCCGGCTAAGAGGAACTCAAAGCCTTCGATCTTTTTCTCATTAAATATTAGGTCGGCCATATCTCTCTCAACAGAGTTACATCATAGTATCAGTTTTTGCTATCTCTAAATCTTCTGGCCTAATTGACAAAACAAAGCTTGATTCTTTCTACGTACCGACATATAGACCTTCCGATGAAGAGCTGAGATAGATCATCCAAGAAGAGGGCTCCTTCTCAATCACAGAGATGCGGGTGCACGACCCTGCAAGCGGCATGGACAGAGCGCTCTTCACCCCAAACATGATAGCGAATACTCTGAGAGCTGCATTCAAGCCGATAATGGTCCAGCATTTTGGAGAGGTCATGGATGAATTCGTGAGGACCGCTGAGAAGCACTTGAGCCTTCAGCGGAGCTTGCAAGTTGAGCGTACCAAAGACCCGAGGGTAATGTTGGTTGTATCGCTCACCAAGGCATGACATGACACTAGTGTGTTACTGCTAGTTTGTATTGGTCACCAATTCGTGAAATCTTTGTAGAATTCAAGGTCAAACTCAATTGGATCTGCGTCCGCGAGAGACAAAAAAGACAAATATGTGTTAAATAATCATTTGATTGTTACAGCCAAGTATGTCATATTTGTATCTTTCTTTCACAAGGCAATTGAGTACGATACTGAAGTTGTGCAGAGGGTTGTTATTCCCTTCAATCCGTATGGTAATTTCGTAAGAATATACAAAAGCCTATGAATATTTTTCAAATGTTTTGCCATTGTTTTCCTTGCGATGCACTATAAGTTGCAGATCACATGTTATGCTACTTTCTTATTCGGCTTCTTAATGTATATTAGTTTTGCACTTGCTTTGACCCATTGGCAATTTAAGCGTTGTATAGCACGGTAGCACCATAGCAGCATAACAAAAAAGTAAATCTCCAAAACAAAATTTTGTTACCTTCAATTTTTTTAGCACCTAAAACGTATGGAATGCCGGGAGGCGGGAACCATGTCTTCATTGGTTTAAGCATTTTGGGGGCATAGTTATACTCATCAGGGTATAAATCATAGGGCTAAAAAACATAACGTCTGAGGTTAGTATTGTTCATAATACCACCAGTCCACAACATTGAAACATAAGTTTTTGTCCATAGGAAAATGATTTGTTAGGGGTCATCTTCAGTTTCATGAATTTCTATTAGTCTTGTGGAAATCCATAATGCGTCCAACAGAGAGCGCAATCTTTGACCTGAGGACCTAAAATCAAATGATAATTCCACATGATGCAACAGAAAGCTGTAAATATAACAGAATATTTCCACATCTATACACATTCAATGAATTCAAGAAGAAATAAATTGCAACAGAACATTCCTAAAAAGCTGACTATAATTAAATCGTTTAATATAATAACAAGTGCTCAAAGCTATTCAGAAAATCAGGTGCAGCTTGCTAGTGAACAGACAAGTGGATAATCTGCCTCGCTTCATCATCAGTTACAACAGACAAACTGAAGCACAAAACGCGCGTATATTTGTTATATACTTAGCGTATTAAGAAGACCGCTGGGTTATCACTAATAAAAGAAGCCATCGAGAAAAGCCAAGTCAATTCTTCAGTTGCAAAAAAAGGACATAAGGCAGCTAGATTGCTAACTATTGACTGCTAAGATCACTAAATAAAGTAAACAAAGCATAGTCAAGTCTTCAGTTCTAGGAAAAAGAGGCACGATTCAGATCAGCTGGCAAACATTTCAAAAATTGACAAAAAATGATTTTAGCATGAACACACATAACAAACATTTCAGCCCAAAAGAACATTCAGAAATATAACCCAACCATGTAATAATCGGAGCTTCTTGATCATAACTTTTCAAATATTTTGCCATTATATTTTCCTTACGATGCATTATAAGTTGCAGATCACATGTTATGCTGCTTTCTTATTCGGCTTCTTGATGTATATGTAGTTTTGCATTTGCTTCGACCCATTGGCAATTTAAGCATTATATAGCACCATAGCAGCATAACAAATAAGTAAATCTCCAAAACAAAAATGTGTTCCCTTCAATTTGTTTAGCATCTAAAACGTATGGAATGCCGGGAACCACGTCTTCATTGGTTTAAGTATTTTGGGGCATAGCTCTACTCATCAGGGTTTAAATCATAGTGCTCAAAAACATAACGTCTGAGGTTAGTATTGTTCATAATGCCACCAGTCCACGACATTGAAACATAAGTTTTTGTCCATCGTAGGAAAATGACCTGTTATGAGTCATCTTCAGTTTCATGAATTTCTGGTAGTCTTGTGGAAATTCCATACTGCGGAGAGCACAATCTTTGACCTGAGCAAACTGGTTAGCACCTAAAGTCAAATGATAATTCCACATGATGCAACAGAAAGCTGTAAATATAACAGAATATTTCCACAACTATACAGATGCAATGAATTTAAGAAGAAATAAATTGCAACAGAACATAACTAGTGCTCAAAGCTCTTCAGAAAATTAGGTGCAGCTTGCTAGTCAACAGACAAGTGGATAATCTGCCTCGCTTCATCATCAGTTACAATAGACAAACTGAAGCACAAAACGCGCATATATTTGCTATATACTTAGCGTATTAAGAAGACCACTAGGTTAACACTAATAAAAGAAGCCATCGAGAAAAGCCAAGTAAATTCTTCAGTTGCAAAAACAAGGACATGAGGCAGCTAAATTGCTAACTATTGACTGCTAAGGTCACTAAATAAAGTACATAAAGCAAAGTCAAGTCTTCAGTTCAAGAAAACTGAGGCATGAGGCATGAGGCAAACATTTCAAAAGAAAGATGATTTTAGCATGAACACACATGACAGACATTTCAGCCCAAAAGAACATTGAGAAATTGTAACACCACGGGTCGGGCCTGTCACCCCTGGCAGCTCGCTAGGATCTTCAGACTGGCCCCACAGATCAATACTAGTCTTTTCTGCGCACTTTGTCCTCACTCGTGCGCACCCGGGAACCAGTTCCCGGTCGGTCACCCATCCTTGGAGTGCTCCGGGCCAAGCACGCTTAACCTCGGAGTTCCTTCCAGATGAGCTTCCGGAAAAGAAGTTGCAACTTGTTGACATGAGTATCCTATCAATCCTATTAAGCCCTGAGCTAGGATCTCACAGAAATATACCCAACCATGTAATAATGGGAGCTTCTACATCAGCAAAGAAGCTAGTGGCTCATACATATTGCAGCTCACGAGGATACAAAACAGCTAGACCTTTTAAGAAGCACCACCTTTACACTGAACAACCTTCAGATGGAAGACCAAGTTTTTAATCATCTGGTGAGATGAAAGGCCAAGTGTTGACAACATAACCCTCAATTGCCGGAAAGAAGGTATGCTGAACAAGAGATTGTTTGAGACGAAACTGAGTAGTGCCGTGAGATTTGCAATGGAACCTGGCGACCAACTTGCTAGCGACGTCGATCTGAAGTAGCGACTCGCCGGACCAGACCAGAATGAGCACATCATTATCATCCCCAGAGAAAACCACCGTATTCATGTATAACCTATTCCCAACCCCCACGGTGACCTCTGCGACCGGCAATTGAACCCTGTATCTGAATGCCCACACCTCGTTGTCGTAGTCCTGCGTCATCCAGATACCAATGGTTTTCGCTACATCATTAAAGCTGGCTATGCCAAGCGTTCCATCCATCTCAAACAAGTCAGCAGTGTCAGGAAATTCAGGAACAGCCGGAGCACGCATCTCCCTGAACAGCTCGGCCGTGGTGTCGAACACCATTATCATGCTGGTGTCGCCCAGTAACTCTACATACCAATGCAGGTTGCCACGGAAGAGGACAGCTACGAGGCCGTGAATCAGCTCCTCCGCCTCCGGCCGCCCGATGTGCCTCGGCGGGTGGCAGGAGCCCACTGCGTAGACATGGGAATTATCTCCAGTGTCGGGGCACCGTTCATGACGCCACACCGTCGGGTCGGGGTACACCAGCAGCCGGTAATCGCCGTTGGGAGGGTGCGGGTACATCCCGCCGAGTCTGAAGCCACGGGAGAGTTGCGTACTGGCGGGTGGCCGGGTTGCAGATGGAGAAGTAGAGGGCACCGGAGAAGCCCGAGCCGCCGCCTTCGGTGGAGAGGAGGAGGCCGTCGCAGGAGGCCTCCAGACGCATGTCATTGTCGAAGTCGTGGGAGAAAAGCCGGGCGACGGGACGGAGCTGGTCGGCGGCGGCCCCCGCCCGATGATCTAGAGGCACGATGTCTAGGGGTCTGGCTGACGGCGAGGCGATCGTCAAAGCAGTGCTGGTAGAGGATGGGGAGAGCGGGCTGGTGGCCATGGTGGGCGAGGAGGAAGCCGCGGGAGGAGGTGGCGTGGCGCCAGGCGCGGCAGACGGTGCGGCAGCGGAGGAGGGCTTTGGGGGGCAGGCACACGAGGATCTCCCAGATGGCGATCTCATCCGGGAGGCCGCCGTGGAGAGGCGCCTCTCCCGCTATTGCGGCCGCCGCCATTGCCGCCGGCTGGGAGGAGCAATAGAGTGGTGGTGGTGACGGCGGAAGGTTAGGTCTTCTGAGGGGACATGGGAATGGGCTGGGCTATTTAGGGTGTGTTTGGTAGCGTGAGTCTCTCCAACCTGTGTTTCTCAACTGGGCCAAGCTGAGCTTCTACGGGTTGGACTGAGATTTTGTAACGTGTTTGGTATGTTGTATGTGTTCAAATAGGCTGAAGTGAGATGTTGTTTGGTACTACAGTTTAAGCGGAGTAGGTTGTATGGGCTGAGAGTAGAGTCCAGGAATTAAAATTACAAATAGGTCCAAAGTTTTACACCAAAGTCCTTGAGCAGAAATTAAAAAAGCAATCAGGTCCTAAACCACTCCAACCACCGAACAAGATGGCCTGTGTGGGGAGCACCTCGCCGGCGGCGGCGCTCGTGGCCATCCACGGCGGGGCGAGGAGCGAGGTGGCGGTGCTCGTGGCCACCCAAGGCGGCGCGAGGCGGCGCTGCTCGTGCCCATCGAAGGCGCTCGTGGCCATCCAAGGCGGGGCAAGGCACCAGGCGGCGGAGATTGAGGCGGCGCAGGGCGCCAGGGCCCGGTCAAGCACGGACGGCGGCACTGGGCAGATGCGCAGGGCAGCGGGGCGAGGTTGAGGCAGCGCAGGGCGGCGGGACGGTGCGGTGCGGCGCGAATGGCGATGGGAGGAGTGGGGTGGAAGGAAAGAGAGCAAGGGACTCGGGGGCAAATGAGCTCCAATTTCCAGCGGGGTGGGCAGCGCGACGGGCCGGTGGGTCCCACACGTGGGATGTTTTCGGGATGAACTAGGCAGGGTTGAGGAGAGAACCTCGATCCCAGCTTCTCTCACGGGCAGGGCTGAGGGTGATTTTTGGGGTTAGATGTGCATGGCTGAGGGAGGGAAACCGGGCTACCAAACAACTGAAAATGGGGTGAGGAGAGATTTCTGAGTCCAACCGGGCTGCCAAACACACCCTTACTCAAGTCAAGTGTACACGGACACAAAAAAAAATACTGCTTCAGTTAGGCCGTCCAACTCCTTGCTAGAATAACGACACGGAGGATTCTATTCATGCCCAAATCAACCAACTATATATGTACAGATTACCCGGAGGTCTTCTTAATTCTTCAACGTGATGTTTGATCTTAACGTAAGCTCAAGAAATAGAACTTGTGTATTGAAAACAGAAGAAAGTTATGTCATGGTCATGCTCAGGTAAAAAATTGTGCTCCCCGTCCGACACAGTATGAAGTTTCCAACACTGACTACCAAAAATTTCATGAAACTGAAGATTCCTATTGAGCAGACAAAAAAATATGTTTCAATGTGGTGAGCTGTGCCATCAAAATACTTAAACCCTCCAAGTGGTGGTTCTCGGCATTTCATACATTTTAGGTGCAAAACAGGTAACATATTTTTGCTTTGGAGATTTGTTTATTTATAATGCTGCGTTCGTGCTATACAATGTTCAAACTGCCAGTGGGTCGAAGCAAGTGCAGAATTAATGCATGTACATCAGGAAGCCGAATAATAAACTAGAATGTCATGAAAAAATTTCAGAGGTTTTTATATATTCTTAAGAAATTACCATATGGACGGAAGAGAATAACCTGTACCCTCAGCACAACTTCAGTATCATACTCAATTGCCTTGTGAAAGAAAGATAAAAGGACAACATAATTGGATATGAAACAATCAAATGATCATTTAGCAGTTATTTGTCTTTCAGATCCAGTTGAGTTTGATCTTGGATTTTGCAGAGATTTCACGAGCGATACAAACTAGCAGCAGTTGTCACGTCATGCCTTGGTGAGCGATACAACCAAACTAACTCTTGGGTCTTTTGTACCCGCAGCTTGCCGAAGGCTATAGTGCTTCTCAGCGGTCTTCATAAATTCATCCATGACATCTCCGAAATGCTGGACTATTAAGGGCTCGAATGCAGCTCTCACAGTGTGCGCTGTTCTGTTTGGGGTGATGAGCGAGCTGTCCATGCCGCTTGTAGGGTCATGCACCCTCATCTCTGTGATTGAGAAGGAGCCCTCTTCTTGGATGATCTCGCTCAGCTCTTCACCGGAGGTTCCATATGCCGGTACATAGAAAGAATGAAACTTTTCTTTGTCAATTAGACCCTGTCAGTTATCCAAAAGTGAATTGTCAAATTTTCACATGGTCCTCACCAAATGATAAAATGGTTGAAAAGTAAAGCCATGCATGTATGTATGTACCTGTGAGGCCATGACGCCTAAAATCTGAGTTGTGCTTCCCCAGACATGACAGGTTTCAGTGACGGGTTCACCGGAACGCCTGCCCGCGAGGGAAACAACCATCTTGCCTCCTGGAACCAATTCTTTGGCCCTGAGCTCAAGGAAAAGTGTGAAATCTTTCTTGAACTGTTGTGCATAAGCTTGAGTAACAGCCGGGAGTCTTTCACGCCTGGCATGCTCATCGATGTCATACACCGGGATATGGTTTATCCTTAAATCTTCAGGAACCTGTACCTCTAAATGATCAGATATTGAGGGACTGAAGGTTGTTGGAGTGGAGTGTCAAATTCACACCTTTGAGAGCCAATGAAGGCTGTTGGATGAGCAGACGAGATGCAAGGAGCCACTAGGGAACAGCCTCCCGTAGAATGACCCTGGTACAATACCGGTTACACAGACAGGCTCCTTGGTTTGCTGGAGTGTAACCAGGTTCTTCACCACCACGTTGAAGTCGTTGTCAGGGAGATCATTAAGGAGCACAGAGAGTTCCGGAGGTGGCTGTTGGAGCTGAAGAAAGTGGTCGCGAGCGGCCTCGACGGCCATCGACACCAGCGCCAGCGCGTTTGGGCCAGAGGAGCAGCCCAGGTCCGCGATCACCATCTTCCTGGGCAACGAGAAGGTGTCGGTGCTGCTGCATAAGTCAGCGACGGCCGCTTCTATCAGGGGCTTCATCCTGTTCTGCTCAGCACTCTGTAGTCACACTTGTACTCGTTCAGAATCTAGTTAACTGTTTTTTTTGCAAATTCTTGTTGTTATATTTCTTTACGTTGATGGCTTAATTTTCATCAGAAATATAGGTATATGATGAACCGACTCTTGACAAGGCGGCCTTCAGAAGCCAAGTTTCAGGAGAATGGGCAATAGAAAAACACCAGCGAATTTTAAACAAGAGAGGAGAAGATACCTGGAGACTGGAGTTTTGAGCATAGCTAGTTTCCCCTTGTCCTTGATTCATATGCAGCCTCTGTTGGGAATCCATGGCTCTGGATTCAGCAGCGCTAGCTAACGTCAGAAGCCTTGAACCTACTTATGAGAGCAAGCTAGAGTAGGAAGGCGATGTTGAGGATGTACTGGAGGTTCACGTCTTGTTTTCCGATGCTATCTGGGAATGTCTGTCCTGTTCTGTTCTGTTCTGTTCTGTTCTGTTCTGTTCTGGCTGCTTAATTATTGGGTCGAGCAGCAGGGTCAATATGCTGAATTCAACTCACCGATAGTGCCACGAAAGAGCTGAATTTAACCTTTCAGTGAGAATCAGAGGTTGCATACTCCCAGTCAAAATAAACGGGAAGACCTCTTTACTCACGTGCTGCGACCTCGAGGATCACGGGTTTGAAAAGGCAGCCTTAGACGAGAGACTCTTCAAACAATTGACTGGATACGGCACCAACAAGAGAATTTATGTGCCCGGAAGGATCTTGAATGTTATACTAGATCAATAAAAGGCAAAGGATCTGGTTGATTATCGTTCTGGTTATTTCGTCAATCTTTCCCGGAGTCACTAAAAATCTGTTAATTTTTATTGTTTTTGTAACGTTTGGTGCATGCTATCGACATGCATATTTTGTGTTAGTCCTGCCTTTAATTAACCATATTATATGTACAATGACTTCTCTCTTTTAATATGCATGGATGTTTATAACTGCATCATTTTTTTCTGAACTAACTTTTTCCGGATTTCTTCATCATGCATGCTGGCCAGAATTTTTTGTCTACATCGATGTTTATTAGTAAAAAAGATTGGCAGTTGTGCTGCTTTATTTTCTGGGCTCACTAGTCACAACATTAGAGCAACTCTAGCAGTTGCAGGATAAGCCCCTCGGCCCGGAAAACTCCGGCCGATTTGGGGTACGGGCCGTTTTTGCGGCCCGATCAGAAACGGGATAAGCCCACGTTCCGGAAAACATTTTCCTGTCCCCGGAAAAGCGGCGACTCGCGCACTATATAGCCGGAGCGGAGGGGTCGATTCGGTACCAATACCGCACCCCTCCGCCGCACCCAGCCGAGCACCGCCGCACCTCTCCCCACACACTCCGGCGAGCAATCCACGGTGCACCGCACCTCCTCTCCCCCCACCACCATCGGATCCATGGCCGGGTCCACCATGCGCACCTCCGGTGGCCTAGGCGGAGGCGGAGGCGGTCGCGAGCCGCCGGAAGACGAGACGGCGGAGAAGGCGACGCGAGCCGCCGCGAACCGCTCGAGGGGCGCCAAACTACGCGGGTCGTACAAGGACCACCGGTGGGCGTGGCTGATGACGCCGCGGAGGGACGACGCGGAGGCAGGGAGCTCACGCGGCAGCCGAAGGAGGAAGACGCCGGAGCCGGAGGAGGAGGACGACTTCCGCCTTCCGGAGGACCTGCCTCGCATTCCGGAGGGCGGGTGCCGTGTCACCCAAGGTTGGCGCACAGGCGATCGCAGCCTCTCCGTCCTCGTCGACAATGTGGCGCCGGCGTGGAGGCGGGTGGAGGACGCCGACGCCGAGGTGGCCGCCGCGCAGGCGGCGTTCGATGCAGGCGAGCCCGATGCCGAAGCTCGCCTGACTGCGGCGGTGGACGCGCAAGAGGTCGCGCAGGCCGTCCTCAGCATCGTCGAGCAGGAGGATCTCTACGTTGACCCGTAGGTCAACACCGATGGCGGAGGACGCCACATCGTTGAGCATCGCCATCGCTGCCGCAATTAGATCGCCACCGCGCCGTAGATCTAGGGTTAGATTTAATTCCTGTCTAGTTTAGTTTAAATCATCGTTGTAGACTTGTTTTAATTCTACTGCAAGTTCATCATCGTGTTCATCTCTAAAATTTGACGCGCGAACTCCACTCTGCTACTTCGTGTTTAAATATCTAGTTACATATCCTCCTTCTGTTCTGGCCGAGAGACGAACTCGTACCGGATAATCATTATCCGAGGAACAAGATAAACATTATCCGGTACCGAGTTTTCCAGCAACTGCTAGAGTTGCTCTTAGAATTTAGTACTTTCTTCCCCTCAAGATTTAGCACGTTCATTGGAAACGGCCTTCGATCAATTGCTATGCCTGCAAAATTCAGTCGCTCATTGTTAAGGACTGATTGGATATGTCAACGAAAAGCATCACAGTCGTTAGAAGATTTATGAAATTTACCCGCTTCAACTCATCACACGGCGGTATAACATGTGTAATCCTAATAAATTTGTCCTTCAACATGGTATCAAATACTATTTCATCATAATTCGCCAAGAGGAAACCATAAAGTCATAGGGAAGGCAAAGAGATCGAGACTAAAATGGGTCTCTGACCTGATTAACCACGGGACATGAAGCTGGAACGCAGAACTGGTTCGATCAGTTTTTCACCCTCCAGATGCTGAAGAAATACTGCAGATTCCAATACCGTCAAGGACTGATGATGACTTTATTGCCTGGAATCATGAAAAGAATGGTTTGTTCTCTGTTAAAAGTGCATACAAACTTGGAATGCAACTGAAAGAGAAAGAACAACAAACAGCCAGCAGTAGCAAACCTGATGGAGATAGAGATATATGGAACATAATCTGGAAAGCTCAGGTTCCACCGAAAATAAAGGTCTTCGGTTGGAAGCTAGCTACCAATTCCCTCGGTGTCCAAGCGTATCGATGCAAAAGAAACATGGACATCACCCCCACTTGTAAAATATGCGGTATGGACATCATGCTATGATAAATTGCACAAAAGCCAAGGCCCTGAGACACAGACTGCAGAAAGAATGGATGTTGCCGAAAGAACACAAGCTGGGCAACTCGGGAGAGGACTGGGCTCTGATCCTGCTAAACCGATGGACACCTGATATGAGAGCAAAGTTGCTTTTCCTATGGTGGAGAACCTGGCACATTAGGAACAATATACTCTTTGGTGATGGCAAATGCACAGTGGAACAGTCAGCTGGGTTTATTCAATCCTATCTGGCTTCTTTTCTACAGATTATTGTGCATAACCAGAACTATGATCTAAAAGGCAAACAAGCCCTAGACCCTCCTGCTAAGGGTCAACCGGGTGTTCAAAAGGAAACACAAGGATCTTGGGAAAAACCTCCGGATAGATGGCTCAAACTTAATGTAGATGCAAGCTTCATAAAAGAGCAGAACAGAGGCTCTTGGGGGGCAGTATTACGAGACCATGATGGTTCAGTCCTGTTGTCTGCCTGGGGTACCATAACCCACTGCCAGTCAGTTGAAGCCGGTGAAGCAATCGCATGCAGAGAAGGTGTTAGATCGATCCTCCACCTTGCAACACTCCCTGTTATTCTAGAGTGTGATAATGCAACGGTAGTAAAAGAGCTTCAAAGCCACGTGAAAAGCAAATCTGCTATTTCTGGGATAATCTCGGATACAAACTTGATGCTATCAACCCTGCCAGGTTTTAAAATCAGCAAAGTCAATAGGCTGGGCAATATAGCTGCTCATTCTCTTGCTGCCTTTGGGTATAGAGAATGGAGCTCGGGTGTACTTCTGAACTCGGTTCCTCCATGTGTGGTTGGCCCGATTCAGTCTGATTGTAATCCTGCTTGTAATACCGCTACTTTGTTTGATTAATATACACCATTAAAAATCAAAAAAAAAAAAAATCGGCGGCAGAGGCATTTGTTGGCCGACTTCAACCTTTCAATGAGACTGAGAGGGTGTGCTTCCAGTCAAAATTAGTGGGAATACTAGGGGGCAATCCTTACTCACATTTGTGACTGCGAGGATGACAACTTAAAAAAGGTAGCCTTTTAGAGAAGAGAATCTCGAAACATTGACTAGAAACGTCATCAAGAAGAGACCTATGTGCCTGCAAACATCTTGAATGTTATACTAGTCAACAAAAGGCAAGGACTATTGAGCCGGAGTTTAGAGACTACTGGGCCACGAAAAACCTGCTCATTTCTATTGTTTTGTGACATTTGGTGCGTGCTATATATTGACGTGCATATTCTGCCGTAGTCTTGCGTTTACTTAAACCATATTATATGTACAATGAATTTTCTCTTTTAATATGCATAGATGTTTATTACTACTACATCATTTTTTGTTGAACTAAAAAATTTGGGAATTCTTTTTCATGCTGGCCAGAAATTGTAGTCTACATCCACGTTTATTAGTAAAAAAGAGTGAGAACTTTCTTCCCCTCAAGACTTAGCACGTTCATTAGCCGTATCAGCATGTTCAGCCACCTCTGGCCAGAGAACTTACTTCCCCTCAAGACTTAGCACGTTCATTGGGAACGACCTTTGATCAACTGTCATGCTGGTAAACACAATCGTCCATTGCTAAGTGATGTTTGGATCTGACGACAAAAAACATTACAGTCACTAGTCGCATGAGAGAAAGAATAATGAAACTTGCGGTCGGCCGCTTCAACTCATCAAACAACAATATGCCATGTATAATCCTGGCAGTTTGTCCTTCAACATGACATCAAATATTGTATCACATTTCACCACGTGAAAGTTGCACTTCACTTTCTCTTACCGATTTTGCTAAAGCAGCTTAAGATCGTCACATATATAGGGTTTGGCCATAGTCAGCCAAACGAACACGATAGAGTATAGGTTGGCTTCCTCGCCCGACTCCACGATATACTCTAAAGTGGGCACATAGTGGCCGCCAAGCCGATGAGTCTCTCTCACCTCGTTGTTCCAACTCTCCTGGATCAAATCCCCGTGTAATTGGTCACGGATTTTTCTGACTTTTCCCAAAATGATGTTAGGTGGGATAGTTTAATCAACATTGATGTTTATTAGTAAAAAAATCACAGTTGTGTTGCTTTGTTTGGAAAGAGAGGGCGATAAAGTTTAAGTAGTTTATGATTTCTGTTAGAATTTAGGTTGGCAATTAAATATTTTCTATAATGTCTTTTTTTGGGATAAACATAATAACCTGGCAAACAAGCGACTTAATTTTTTTTTTAAAGAATCACAAGCGACTTATAACTTTTCTGAACTTTTTCTGAGAACAAAACTTTTTTTAACTGATAAAACAAATCGTCGACTCTTTTTTTTTTTTTGAGGGGGAACCGTCGACTCTATTTAAAAGAAGAATGAAATGGAGACCGGGAGCCTGTGACTAAGATGGGCCTTGCCATGGGCCATCCATAGGCCAAACTGGGCCGTATCTGGTTGTTGGATCCCAGAAAATACCTTGGGCTTTGGCATGAAGGTTTTTTCGGCTTAGGACCAGCCAGGCAGGCTAACCGCCGTCCCTTTGGTCCGTCGCCGCCGCCCCGCCCCGCTCCGTCGCCTCTGCCGGCCATGACTCTCCGCCGCGCCGTCGGATCCCTGACCATTCGCTCGCAGGCCTACCTCCGCCGCACCGCCCACTCTCCTCCTACCGCGCCCCTTCCTTCCTTCCGCCGCCCGATCATCATCCCCTTCCGGTCGTTCGCCGCTCCGCCTCAGCAGGTCTCTCTCTCTCCCCTCGCTCTCTCCCTCTGCTGCCCTAGGTTAACTTTCCTCCTCCTTCCTTCTTCTCTCCGTCGCTAACCTCGTTGCCTGTGGCTCGTGGTCACAAGGTCAAAAAGCCCGCCAAGGACGACGACGACGCCGAGCCCAGGATCAACAACGACATCACCGCCCCCTTTCTCAGGCTCGTCACCGACCAAGGTAGGGATGGCACGCACTATGCTCACACACACGCACCTCCGTTCACCGGTCAGATGCTCAACATTTCAGTTTCGCAGGGCATAGTGTTGTCCCCAGGCATGAAGCTCTTCAGCAAGCTGCTAGGATGGGCTTGGACTTGGTTGAGGTACACTATACTCCATAATGTATTTTTGAGGGGTCCAAGTGTTAGCCTCATTTGATAATGTATTTCCTTCTACTCTGAGGTATCCAGTTGTTGGCATTTCTCATGCTTGTAATTGCAGGTCCACAGGAAGTCTGACCCTCCTGTTTGCAAGATCATGGATTTCCACAAAGAGAAGTACAACAAAGACGTCAAGGAGAAAGAACGCTTAAAAACTAAGGTGTGTTTTATGATACTTCCTCCGCACTGCTGGAGTTGAGTTGAATGTTTGGAGAAGGGACATGTTCAGTCATTGTGTGAGAACATAGAATTCAATGTAACGGTTTGTTAGTTTGTGTAAAAAAAGAAACAGCCTGGTTGATAACTAGCAATTTATCAAGTTACCGCTCACTGTATTGATAGTATCTCTTACTAGACACAAGATGAACTGTTGGATTTCTGTGAAAAGAACGCCATCTGGTTTGGTGGATAGCTATAGGCATATTATGTTCATGTTCAACACTTGGATGTTTATTACGGAAGGGTCTTCTGGTCACTGAGTGAAAATGGCCAGAATCGCAGTACTTCTGCGGTTCTGCCGTATTGAGGCACTTGGTTGGGTAATCAAGGCCCGATTGTGGTTTTTGTGATGTCTTTTGGTATCTAGTTAGTTAGGGGGTTATTTCTAGTTACTGGAATATTTTACTGTTGCATCATGAAAAAGATGCTTTGGACTCGACTGCTAACGTCAAAATCAGAAATATTAAGTGCTTTTGAAAAGTAATGGCAATGCTAAATGTAGCCACAAACACTTGAGCAAGGTTTATAGTACTTCTGCACAATATCTACTTCCATTTTATAGTGATTTTGCATGTCACAATAATGTGCACCTGAAATGGGCTTCGACTTCACATCTGAATGATAATAGCATCTCCCTCTCCTTATGTTGTATCTGATTTCTGCAGTCTGCTATTGTCTTACGTGGTGGGGATAACAAAGAAGTGCGGTTTAAGGCGAAGACAGTGAGTTTCCTTTGTTGTTTTATATTTTTTGTTAACTGTAGCCTATCATTTTTTTGTGTGATATGGAAAGCATGCTTGATTGCTATCTGAATAGGAAACGGTGAACTTTTTTCTTCTTTTATTTTGGTAGCTGATACCTGGCAGAAATAGTGAATGCTCTACATAACTCGATGAGGAATGCATGCTTCATTGCGAGCTTGTAGCTAGAGTATGTGCTTGCTTGGACCGCCCCATGCTTGTTTTCCCCACGTAGTTGAGCTCACCCCTTTTCTAAATTATAGCCTTTAAAAAGTCCCAATAGAGATATATTGTGTTCAGTATAGAGGCCTTGTGCCACATATACGTGTTGAGGAACATAAATTATTGCTCGCAGGAAATAAAAGACTTGAAGGTGAAAGCAGATGCAATTACCAGACTAATGGAGCGTGGTTACAGGGTGAAGGTAAGCTCGGGCTCACATTCATTTTTAGTTCATTCTGTATGGTTCTGCTAATGTTAAATGTCAACCCAAGGAATTGCTAAAAAACTCCTTTTTCTTACTTGGATTCACTTAGTTAAGTTTTATTTCCGAGCAATAGATTTTATCTATATGGCTTTCTACTTAAATCATCTGGAAAAGGGGAAATTAAACAGTGTGAAATGATTAGAAGGCTTCTGTGGACGTGGAACCCAATGGTTATGAAAGCTGTTGTGACTTTAGAGGCGGAACATTGCTAAAGAGTAGTAACTCATAAGCTCAATGTATTGGTGTTGACTGCTGACACTGTTTAATATAGTATGATTTGTGTTGTGTGTGCCTGGATGTTGCCGGTAGAAATGTTGCCTTGGAGTCTTGAAAGTATCCATGGTTCTGGGGAAAGTTTTAATCTGGCGTTTAGGTTGTGAGTAGTATACGCTATGTCGAGTTTAGGTCACTTCCTAAATGGAGTCGCGTTGGTGTCATGTTATAACTTGATCCTGGGATCTCTGTATATAGCCTTACTTTATTCTACCTCGATGACATGGCATGGTTGTGATGGTTGTATGTAGGTTGGTTCTTTTTGTGCCTATAAATAGTCATCAACCTGTTACTATTTTCGTTGGGTTCCTGTACATATATCCAATACCAGCTTGAACTTCATTTCTACCCGAGGTGACAGCACAACCTTTGAACTGCGAACCAACATGCATATATCCAATACCTGCTTAACCTAGATTTTTGTTACGGTCTATTAAAACTTCATCTTTTACGTCACGGGTACCTTCCTCCGTACATAGGTGGTGCTAAGGGTATTGGGACCAAAACAATTAGTTGCCCCCATAGGGCTCTCAAATTATTATATGCAAAGTGTTATTTCAACAAGAGATACATTGTATTTCCACTCAAACATCAATATGTCTTAAATATCTTGAACATATACTTTGAAAAACTTGACGGTGCTCTTATTTGGCAGTGCATGGCGATGCCTGCAGGCAACGAAGTAGAAGATCTAGGCGGACCACTATCTCGGTTATTAGGACTGGTGAGTACTATGCTCCTTATTGTTTCCCCTTCCCGATTAACTAAATGCTATTCAATTCAATTTTAGAACTGCTGTGCATGAGAGTAAAGTTTGTCTCTTTCTATAATTTCCACCAATTGAACAGATTCAAGATGTGTGCATTGTAGAAAGTGGGCCACATCTGGACTCCAAGCACGCATATGTTATTGTCCGGCATGTGAAATTTGCAACCAAGAAAGGTGGAAAGAAGGCTAGCAAGGCCATGGAAGACGCAGGCAAAGGTACCGCCCGCAGTGTTGTCTCTGAATCGTCAGCCGCTGCTACGGATAGCGGGGACGTGACAAGTGAATATGGTTTGGAAGCTGGCAAGACGCCCACCCGTGAACTTTACATGCAAAGGGAAGGGCCAGACGGAGGCTTCAGAAGGGAGTTAAACACCAACCCGGGCAACAACCGCGAAAACACACACAGCATGAATGCTGGAGGGAACAAGATGAACGCTGGCCAGGGGGACCGCAATCATCGCCAGGAAAGCGAGATATGGCACCTGAGCAGACCAACAGGTACGCTAGCCGTAGACAGCAGCGCGGAGGCGGCGTCGACAACCAAGGCCGATTACCGCCACAAGACCCGAGACGAAGCGAAAACGAAGGCCGGCATCGGTTCAACGAGAACCAGAGGCCTTCGGAACAGCCCAACCAGCCACCGCCGCTTCCAAGGTTCAGCCAAGGAGGCAGATCACCACCACCGCCACAAGATCCATGGAGAAACGAGAGAGGAAGCCACATGCCACCGATTAGCAACAACCAGCGGCAGTTCCAGCAACCGAATAACCAGAGCGCCGAACCGGCAGCAGGCCGCGAGGCGGGGAATCCTGCTTCACCAGCCAGGAGTATGGGCGTCTTCAGTAGTCGGACGCCAGCCACGCCTGAGGTCAAGAAGACGGATGGCGCGCCTGCTAGCAAGCCCGCGGCCACCAAGAGCTTTGGGATCTTTAGCTCGCCTAAAAGAGGATCTGGCAGTAAAAGCTCGTGAGAATGTTTCTGAAAGAGAAGTTTTGTGGTGTATCTGGAGGAGGGGACATTCTATTATTACCGTGTGAGGAAGGATTTTTGGTGGCATCGATCTTTTGAGAATGTTTCTGATGTTCCTGTGCTTCCTGCTTTTTTCTACTCAGCCTCTGTGCGTTTGGTATGACTTGGGCAGTGCAGAAATTGGTGATAGCCAAACTGTTTGTTGGACTTGGTCACGCTCCAGGTTGCTCGCTTCAGTGGCGCAGGCTCTAGAAATTCTCCACCATTAGAAGAAACTCCAAAGCTGGCAAGATAATTTCTCAGAGCGTTTTAACTCAATAAAATATAAAGTGTCCAGATAGGCATCAGAGTCGGGTTATAAGGCTAATCCAGTGACTAAGCTTGCATGCATTCTCTCACCACTTGTCTTGTGACGATGTTCATGCACAATGCGATTCCTCTGCGAACATGTAAGCCATTTTTTGCATTAGCATTTTGGCGTCCTAACGAATAATAGTCTGTGGCCCCTTGTATTGTTGGACCATTTCTAATTGTTCTTGCCCTTGTATTCTTGGACCCTTGCATGGACTGACAATGATTTATTTTTTGCATCAATTTAAGTTTTTAAAAAATCTTCCTATATGAAGTCTTTTGTGCGCCATATATCTTCGCAGCTAATTGATTTCCGCCATTGCTATCCCTTGCTCGCTAACAAATGTTGCGGAATTTCCTGGCAAATAAATGGAGGACAATGTGCCTGCATACGTGTCCAAGGCACACGCTTTGGTTTAGATGATTCATAATGAGGATTAGTTGAGAGATGATTATGCAGCTTTACTTGAACTTCCGATCGATGGCGGCGAACAAGGCAAGGACAAGGTCCTTTCAGCTGAAACCTCTGATTCTGTGCAACCATGGTCAGTGTTCCTCGTCGTTCCCGTCCGCTGAAGATGATACTCGGTAGAAAAAATAGCAGCTCGGAGGGAGACAGGCCACGCTCCCGACTCATGAGTGAACTCGAATGAGTTTTCAGGCTACAGGCTCACCACCCAGCAATACCTCCAACCTACCGAGCTGCTGCCCCCCATTAGGCTAGGGTAACGAGCTCACGCCACTGAGCTCAGCGAGAATACATGTCCCAAGCCCTAATTTAAGCTGCGTTCCGCTGTGTTCCTAACAAAAAAAATAAGTCGTTCTCGTAGCAACAGCGCTCTGCTCAGCCCGAGTGGTGCCTGGGCTGGAAGCGGCCCAGATAACTGGGCCTGAGAAACCGAAGAGCCCAATAAGTGGCCTACAAACTACCGTCGCTCACACACACCGCCTCTCGCGCCGGGTGGTGCTTTAGGTCGCCTTACGGCGACCGTCCTACGCAGCGTCGCCTACTAGGAGGAATAATTGGGCCGGCCCATATTAGCACGTGCGC
Organism: Poa pratensis; assembly: GCA_947311845.1. Taxonomy (NCBI): domain Eukaryota; kingdom Viridiplantae; phylum Streptophyta; class Magnoliopsida; order Poales; family Poaceae; genus Poa; species Poa pratensis. The sequence continues at coordinate 31,549,998 of CAMZMU010000108.1, read as the reverse complement.
GACGGTTGCTTGTTTCCGTTTGTACTGCTTCAACGAGCGTGACGACTGCTTTTTACGTCTGCTTTTTACGTGGCGACGACTTTTCCACACGGTTCCAATTTTCTGACGTGGCGACGACTTTTTCCTGGCGAGGTCGAATTTCCGCAATGTTCCTCATTTGTGACTGTTTCCGAGGTGGCGAAAATAAATTCGAATTTGAAAATTTTCGAACCAAAACAAATTTCAAATTGGAGCAATTTTGAACAATTTTAAAAGTGAACGAAAATTATTTTGAACGATTTTAAAAATTGAACAGAAAAAAGTCGGTGAACAATAATTATTTTTGAACTGATTTAAAAAGTGAACAGAATTTTTTTATGAACGAAAGTTATTTTTGAACGATTTTAAAAGTGAATGAAAATTATTTTGAACGATTTTAAAAAGTGAACAAAAAATATTTTTTAACGATTTTAAAATTAAACAGAAAAGGCTAGTAAACGGAAACTATTTTTGAACAATTTTAAAAAATGAACAGAAATGGGGTGTGAACGAAAACATTTTTGAACAATTTTAAAAGTGAACAGAAAAAACGGTGGTACAGAAACTATTTTTAAACGATTTTAAAAGTGAATAAAAAATGGGGGTGATCGGAAACTTTTTTTGCATGAATTTTGAAAACAGAAAATGGGGGTGAAAAAACAAAAAAGAAAAAAGAAAATGTAAAACAAAAACAGAAACAGAAAATAAAAGTGAAAAATGAGAAAAGAAAAGAAATTGGAAAAAAATTAAAAGATCAAAAATAAAAATAAAAAAGTAAATGAAAACAGAAAACGAAAACATAAAAGAAAACGAAAACGAAAATGAAAATCGTTCAAAAATAAAAATAAAAAAAGGAAATGAAAAAGAAAATAAAACGAAAACAGAAAAAGAAACGTAAAAAGGAATCTAAAAAGAAAACAGAAAATAAAAACAAACAAAAACAGGAAAAAGAAAAAAAGAAAAAGAAAGACGGAAACATAAAAAAAAGGAAAAACCGACTATTGGGCCGGCCGACCCGCGGCGATGCGTGTGCCCCTTCAGGCGACGCAAGCGGGAAGCGTCGCCGCGGGGCGATGTATAGCATTTGCCCTCGCGCCGATCCCCTGACCTTTCACTATTAGTAGTTCCATCTAGAATTCTAGATCCACGCTGTAGTAATGATGCATTAGTAGTTAAAATCCATCCCACGGAGGCCACCTTTGGTTGAAGCCCCCCAAGCTTAGGAAGAAACTTGCCAACCCGACATCCTTGTTGTTGAAGAAGCTGAACAGGACGAACGCCGAGTTTGAGTCCCCAAGGAAACATAGAATTGGTTGTTCGACTTAAGGAGGAGAACAAAGTCCCGAAGAAGGAGAATGATATATAGCCTGAATGCCAATCTCAAGCGTCTTGAGAACATCGGCTTGAACAGGCATAAGTCGATTGAAAAATTGACCCAATTTTTTTTCGATTGTGGGCATTTTATTACTCACGCATCAAAGTGATACAAAAGTTTACATCCGGACTGTGCATAACAAGATGCACAAAGCCAACAAGGTTCGAGGCGAAAATAAATGGTAAAAAGGGCGCACTACACGAATCCATAAGAGCTCGTAATATGCCTAAGAAGCCGGTGGACCAATCCAAAGACTATGCCACCACCCATTTGGGATAAAAAAAATCCCTCATCGCCTACTCCAACCGAGCATGTGTGATAAATAAAATCACACACCGTCTAATCCAAAACAAGCCGTGAAACTCCACACGCTGCAAAGACGACCATTAACAAAGCAGACGTGTACACCGGTCGATGACCAACACCGGTCGATGACCAACATAGGAGAGAAATTTCTATCATTAAAAATGTGGTGACCCAGCACACCACTGCATGTTGTAGTGTACAAGTCGTTGGCATAATACTCACGGAAGGACCAGTCCGTAAATATTACATCCTTCAGAGTAGTACAACAGAAACATAGCTGGTCTAAGATAACACTATAGGATTACAACACTATTCAATACAAAATCTTGAGATCCTCCTTTACAAGCAGAAGTAGATCTCGTGCAATGAAACTCCAGAAATAATTAAGTCGTATCACTAAACTGAATATCAGCTCTACCTTTAACTCCTAATCCACTACTGCTGTTGTCACAGCCTTAATCTATCCATCTGGAATCTCCGTGTCTAGAGTTGTGCTCCTCCATCCAATCATAGTCTTGTCCATAGGCATTATTGTCGACGTGTCCACCATTGCACTGTTGTCGCCACTCCTTCGTTGGCAAAGTAGAGGTTGACTCCTTCAGGCTCCACCAGGTTGATTTAACTCCTCGTTGAAGACCTTCCCCAACGTCGTGATGGATTCCTGTCATTACTCTACTGTCTCCAATAATCTAAGCAGGGGGTCAACGAAGTAAAGGGTGAGCAACACGAGCGTTACTCAGCAAGTTCATATAGTAGGAATAAGGTGTTTTATGCACTAGCTACCATCCATACCAAAAGGTCATGGATGAACATGCATATCTTTGTAAAACATTTTTAAGAAAATATTCATTTTATCTTCAGAAAACTATGCCCGTCAACCATTCACAGGTGCTAGAACTTCATGGAGTTCCTTTCCTACAGCGTTCGCATCTCCTTTCCGGAACAGGGAGTAACATGTCACAATTCTTTACACTCTGCAGAGGTGCGTTACTTTACCCATAAGAGATCAACGCCTTGTTGCACAACCGGGCGATCTTTCCCGTCCACACTCTCTTTGGTGTGGGGCCCAGTCGATGATCCAAGCCATTCACCGTGCTTCTCCAACAACCCCGCATGCCCACCCTTTTGTAGGTTTGTCCTCTCCTATATCTTGTGGTAGACTGTTCCAGACCAAAGTCCTCCCCTATACCACAAAGATAGACTGTTCCAAACAACCCCTACAATCCATCATAGACACCAGAAACCGTGGGAATTAAGGGATCCCACCCATGTGCATGTAGTCTCGCAAGACCTACAGCCTACGGAACTGGCTGTCCATTGACATGCGAAAGGGAAAAGGTCACAGATGACTTTCCCGTCCCATTCCAAGTCTTATGGTTAACGCTTCATTTACGGCGCAAGAACACTGATGGCATTGGGTATTAAGTCCTAGATAATACTTTCCCGTGCAAATGGAACCTCCACCAACCACATCATACCATGGTCCCATCTGCCAGCCAACATATATATAGCAATTCACATCATTCAAAAATAGGCTTTTCTTTTTCATGCAATGATAAACCATAGTGTAATACCCCAGCATTTAGGAACTAACGAAGGGTAGAAATAGGAATTTGTGCATCTGCATGCATGCATTTGAAAATCCTGAATAAATTTTTCGCAAATTAAAACCCTGGAGTGATCGAAGTTTGATCATCTTCATGATTTAAGCTTTAGATCATCTTAGGTGAATTTGATAATTTTCGACATGACCTTTAGGAATTTGCTTGTAGAAGGAATTTGAATTCAAATATAATATTCAAATAATTGAATTCATAAAATAATTCAAATTAAAACACTAAAGTAACAAAAATAACAATTAGGTAAATGATTTAATAATTTTTTGAATAATTCAAACCTTATAATAAATATTACAACTTATTGAATTCTTGCAAAGACAAACAAATCATTTTATTGATTAAACACAAATTACAATGTCTTTACAACTTTATTACAACAAACTGAAATTCAAAAAGGAAAATTACAATTGTTTCCTAAACTAAAATGTCTTGTATTTCTTTCTTTTTCTTCTTGATCTTTATTCCAATATTGTTTTCCTGCAAAACAAAAGAAAAGCAGAAAAGAAGACAAAGGTGGGGCTATTCATCATCGAGTTTAATTAGGCGACTAAGTATAGTTTCTGTTCTTAAATCGCCACCTTTAGCCTCAGGACACCCTCATTGGCTGGGCTGTCACAGAAATCCACTTGGCATGCAAAAGAAATGTATCACACAGGGATAAGATCAACCAGCCGAAGCTCCAGTTCACAGAACCTGGGATAGCACACAGCACACACACCGCAGTGTTGTCAACATCACAGTGCAATAGACATGTGAAGAACAAGGGCAAAAGGGAGTTGTAGGAGGCAAGCCACACAGCACTGTTTCACCAACCACCAGCTCAATCATCACACAACACATCCACTTCACTCCCAAGAGGATAAGAGCAAGAGGCAGCCGTAGCAAGCAAGGAGCAAGCTCATTTCACTCACTCAAGCACTCAGCTCGAGTTCATCATCCATAGCACACAGCTCAGGACAAAACCACCAATCCATCCACTTTTCACCACACAATCCTTGCCAAAAGCAAGAGCAAGATGGAGTCAAAGCTCAAGGCCAAGCAGGAGCAAGGAGAAGGCCAGAAGCTAGGAATAGCAAGCTGGAGCTGGAGGAGAAGGCCCACAAGGTGAACAAGGGGAAGATCCACAAGATCAGTAGATCAAGCAACTAGAGGAGCCACAAGCAACACAGCAACACCACCATCACACCTGATAACAGGTCGACCCTTTATTTCTCTAGCAATATGATCTGCTAGATACACATGGGTGAGGTGGAGTGTTTTCCCTCAGTCTTGCATAGAAGTGCTATGCTAAAATCATCACAGGGAATCAATAAAACAAGCTAGCATCTGTTCTTATAAAGAAAAGGGCCTCAGCCTATGCATCATAGGCAAGGGGAAAATAACCCACAATTCTGAGCAAAGGCATAAACAAATATGGCTTTTCACAGCTTTGTGTGAAGCACAGATCCAATATTTGATGCTGGGCACAAATCCCACAAAGGGAAAAGCACCTCAAGCACATATGTGCACTAACAAGAGCACTGGAAAGCATAACCAGATTTCCTAAGCTAAGATTAGTAGCTAGCTTCTGTGTAACTCAACAGAGGCATCACATCATGCTTAGCTAAAATTATTTAGCTACAGAAATCTATCTTACACTTGATTTTAACAGAGGCACATCTCTGAACTTAATAGTTCAGAGAAGCACACACATGCTATTCTGCTTTGGCAGAAAACTGAAATTAGCAAGAGACAGCAACATGAAATATCACCACAGCCATAGCCACTAGCTATATCATCTTTAGCAAATGGCACAAGAGAACTGGAGGTATATCCAGAGAACACCACGGGAGCATCAGAGCAGCTCATCACCTGAACAACATAAACTCTAAAAAAATTACTACTAGCTACTTAGTAACACAGAGCATGGCACGAAGGCCGTAACGCCCCAGGCCGTAACGCCATGACGACGGGGCAGTGCCCGTGTGTTCAATGGAGGAGGGCCAGGGAGAAGCGAGTACCACACCACCACCACGGTGACACACAGGGTGCAGCTCTGCACCAGGCCGTGGCGGAACACCTCGGGGCAGCAAGAGCACGGCGGAGCCGCGCCGTCACCGAAAACCCAAAGCTTGGGTTAGGATGTGCTTGACCACGTCGGAGCCGGAGGAGTAAATCCAGGGGGTGGAGGTGGTGGAGCGGAGCAAGAGCTCTCGATTGCGCCCCAACACAGCGGCGGAGCCGGCCGGAGCACACCGGAGATGGCCGGCGACGACGGAGGCGAAAGGGGATCACGTCGGGCTCGGGAGCGAGATGAGCGTGAGAGAGAGCGAGGGGAGGGACGACTGGCTCGGTCGGTCGGTCCGACCCAAGCCAGGCTCGGGTTTTGGTTTGGTTCAACCAAGTTGACCCAGGGGCATTTTGGTCATTTCATAAATCGAAATTTAATAAGAAAATAATTCCAGAAATATTTTAAATGGCTTAAACTTTGGAAATTAATAACTATTTCACATTAAAAACAGAATAATATAAATAATATATCAAAATGATCAGAAAAATAAAATCTATCTGTTTGTATAAATAAAATACTTGGTTGACTAAATTAAATCATTCTAGAACTTAAACAACGATTTACTTATTAATATAAATATGGAGTTAATTTAAAATGCTATTTTGGATGCATTTCAACTTCATTATAAATGCTTCACATGTATAAACTTCAAATTCTAAAATATGTTTTAATCAAGATATGTCCTACATTGTGAGCATTTGAAAATACCATGTGTGGATATGAATAATTGATATTTCATTAAATGGTTAATTAAAACAATATTTTCTGTGAGAAAAATAATTATTAAAAGATGTTTACATAATCTAAAAATGAAATCTCTACTTAATAAAATATGAGCACTATTATTATTATCATTAACATTGGATTAACTTTGTGTTATAGTTTTATTCATTCAAGACCATATCCTAAAACTAAGAATTTTATCACAAGATGATGTTAATTTAATTATTTCGTTTAAGTGTGATACTTAAATAATAAAGAAACTTAAAAGTGGTTGTTCTTAATATTTGTTAATACTTCTTCATTTAAATAAAAGTGAAACACACTTAAGACTTAAAACTTGTATTCTGAAATCACCAAGTGAATCAAATCAAATTCTAAAATCTTAAACATTCACTAATCCCAACTCATTATTAACGTAAGCACTTGTAACAACACCTAAAGAGGATAAAATAACCTAAGCTAAATTTATGATGTTATCGAAGTATCATTTTAAAATAAAGCTTACCTAGTTAAGCTTGGGTATGATTTGGGTGTATTTTGTGATGCATTTCATTACTATGCATAATAGCATCTTGCCAGAGTTTTCTGCAGTCCTTATCGGGATTACATTGTTATTTTCAGAATTCGGGGTTTTACCGCAAACCCTAGAACCCCGAAGGGTTTGAACTGCTATATCTACCCAAGGCAAGTTCACTCTTGCTCATGTCCTACTTGATTATGTTTATCAAAGTAAATGCAAAATACTATGGTTTATCAATTGCATGAAAAAGTAAAACCTATTTTCGAATGATGTGAATTGCTATATATATTGTTGGCTGGCAGATGGAACCATGGTATGATGTGGTTGGTGGAGGTTCCATTTGCACGGGAAAGTAATACCTAGGACTTAAGAACCAATGTCGTCAGTGTTCTTGTGTCGTAAATGAAGCGTTAACCATAAGACTTGGAATGGGACGGGAAAGTCATATGTGACCTTTTCCCTTTCGCATGTCAACGGACAGCCAGTTCCGTAGGCTGTAGGTCTTGCGAGACTACATGCACATGGGTGGGATTGCTCTACTCTTCTCTTCCCTCTCCAGTTCCTCTACTCTTCTCTTCCCTCTCCAGGCCCAAGGCCTTGCTCTGTGTTGTTTAGTTTACCATGTGATTTAGGTCTTTTGGATGTTTAGGTGTTGGCTCAGCTATTCTGATGCTTGGGTGACATCCACTGGATGTTCTAGTCCTATATGCATTCAGTTGAGAATGCTATAGCTAATAATTATCTGTGGTGATGATCTGGTAGTTCTGTCACTCGACAGATTTCTATCTGACCTTGACAGTGGTAACAGATGGTGCTCTCGGAACCATGGTTCAGAGATGTGCCTCTGTTGTGTGCTGCTGTCACTCTGATCATACTGTTCTAATTATGAATTTGCTCTAATAGTGCCCTGGCTAGTGTATTTTATTTCCTTGCGCTAAATGATTTAGCTTTGCTTGTTGTGATGCCTCCTTTGAGTTACACAGAAGCAATTCTATGTATTTAGCTTAGGCAAATTAAATTACACTAAGCAGTGGTGCTTCTAGTGCATTTGTGTGCTTGTGGTGCCTCTCCCCTTTGAGGGTTTTGTGCTCAGCACATACACTGGATGTGTGCTTCACAGGAATATGATTTCAAGCAATAAAAGCTCGTATGCCTTTGCTCAATTTGATGGATTTATGTCCCTTGCCCATAATGCATAGGCTGAGGCTTTTGATTTAATAAGAACAGATGCTTTTCTTGATTTAAATCCCTGTGATGATTTTAGCATAGCATTTCTATGCTTAGCTGAGGGAAAACACTCCATCCAAACCACATATGAGTACTTAGCCAATTTATTTACTAAAGAAAATTAGAGGATCAACCTCTTGGTGATTTGAGATGGTGGTTGTGGTGCTTCTTGTGGATCTGTTGCTTGCTCTGCTTGCTGGCCTGCTCCTCCTGCTCCAGCTTGGCCTTGAGCTTCGACTCCATCTTGCTCTTGCTTTTGGCGAGGATTGTGTGGTGAAAAGTGGATAGATTGGTGGTTTTGTGATGAGCTATGTGCTGTGGATGATGAACTCGAGCTGAGTGCTTGAGTGAGTGAAATGAGCTTGCTCCTTGCTTGCTACGGCTGCCTCTTGCTCTTATCCTCCTCCTGGGAGTGAAGTAGCTGTGCATGTGTGGTGATTGTGCTGGTGGTTGGTGAAACAATGTTGTGTGGCTTGCCTCCTACGACTCCCTTCTGCCCTTATTCTTCACATGCCTATTTCCCTGGGATGATGTCAGCACAGTGATGTGTGTGATGTGTCGATTGGTTGAGCTTATCTTTCAGATTTTTCATTTCTTTTCACTGGCCATGTGGATTTTATAGCCTATGATGTTGTACTGAGGCAAAACTGTGCTGATTAAGAACAGATACAACACTTAGTTGCCTAATCAACTCAATGATGTAATTAGCAATACACCTTATTGCTAATCTGAGAGTAACACTTAGTTGCCTAGTCAATCATTTATTAAATCATTTACCTAATTGTTATTTTTGTTACTTTAATGTTTTAATTTGAATTATTTTATGAATTCAATTATTTGAATATTATATTTGAATTCAAATTCCTTCTACAAGAAAATTCCTAAAGGTCATGTCGAAAATTATCAAATTCACCTAAGATGATCTAAAGCTTAAATCATGAAGATGATCGAACTTCAATCACTCCAGGGTTTTAATTTGCGAAAAATTATTCAGGATTTTCAGATGCATGCATGCAGATGCACAAATTCCTATTTCTACCCTTCGTTAGTTCCTAAATGCTGGGGTATTACAAAAAATCTTGTCATTTCTATCACACACCCCTTTATGCCACACCCACCCCCGCTTCCCGGCGTAAATGCACGCCCCCCACGACCTGCCGCTCGGCGTTAAAAATCCTCTCCCCACTCTCTCCTTACTCAGTTTTTCATTAAATTTTGCCACACACCCCTCTCCTCCCCACTCCCTCCACCAGATGCGTCGTTTTCGTCGGCGCCACGATTTGTAGGAAACTGAAGTGGACGATCGAGGACCAAGGTGGCTCTCCTGCTATCAAACTTTGAAATGATGAATAACCAGACCAACTTACAGGAAATTTATATGCATCAAAAGTGAAATGAAACAACTCCCACAAGTAAAAGAGGTAAGCCGAGGCCTGTCTTCAAGGTATTTTTGCTGCACTGAACTGGGGCTTGTTGAACATGATTGCCAGGTTCTTATCAATGCGCTTGCACGTTTAAATTTTAATCTCCGATCTTTCGTGTTTAGCCCTTGGGCATGTAATAAATCTGCATGTGCCACAATTGGTGCTTCTGGTGCTGTCGGCACTGGACTTCTGTGGCCTGAAGATGTGTCGAGGTTTCGTGGCCAGCGATTCAGCTGAGGCCGGGGTTTAATGGAATGAATCATGATGTTCCATGTCAAAAAAATAATATATATACAAGTAGTTAGCTATATATAAAGTAGCTATCTCTCAACCAGAGCAAAATCTTGCAAAATCCAATAAATTCAGGAACTTCTCAAGACCATAATCGGTGAAATCGGATAAGCCCCAACACAAGATGACATCACATCTCTATTGCAAACAGCAACAGTATACCTGCAAGAATCCAACAGCTCATTTCCAAAGAGACAGAGACAATAAATAATAAGCATAGTATAGCACGATTTTTTTTTTTTGATAGAAAAGATATTTGGTGTTCATCCCATGGAGCACACAAATAATTTTCGTACTGAAAAAGAAAAAGAAGGCCGTAATGCAACTTTGTTAATACACATGGACTAGTAGGAAAGTTGATACCATTACATTTTCTGTAGTTAACCGACAGTAGTATATCTAGTTGAAATTACATGGTAGATGGTATAGAGGAGCACGAAATAGTAGAGATGAAAAGATAGAGATAGCACTTTGAGCTTTCTTAAACTAAAACACCATTGAAGAAAAAAAAACATTTTCTGCTGATTGGATCGACTGCCATCATATGACCACCGGGGATACCAGGAAAAAAAAAGCCAAATTAAGACGAGCGTTTGAAGCTTAGCTTACAATGAAGTTATATTGATTAGATACAAGTACTCGAAGCTTTGGATGTTTACATCTCCTTTTGTAGGGCATCTAAACCGACTCTGTCTAGCGAACACAAATATTTTTGGAGCTAGTTGTACTTTGACAGCTCAATTATTTACTGTCTTTTACCTTTGACAAGCCAGGTACTCTGGCATACTACTTGATCCCTAGCTAGCTGCTGCTAGTAGTCATTCTTTGAAGTTAAACTTCAAGCCGTATTTTTGGCTGGTGACATGCATGCATGATGTTTGGCGTACGGGTGGGCATCGGTGGCAGCACAAATTCGGCGTATGGGTGGGCGTCGGTGGCAGCGCGGCTGGGCGTGGGCGGTTTTTCATTTTTTTTACAGCTAATTACAAGTTGATGGGCCTAATTTTAGACGCTGTCCTATCCAGCGTTAGATCAAATCATACTGTCCCTCTCCCAGTACTAGTAAAAGGTAATGTAAAAGACGACATATAGGTAGTCCAGATCTTCAGGTTCAATATTTAATCGTATCTGATCTAGCTGCTAAAATATATACTTTGGTGATGAGATTTAACTATAGGGTCTTTATACATTATTAGTCAACCAGAAATAACTGACATGTGTTCTTGGTCGGAACTGTAATGCAAGTTTGACAATGCACAGGGATTGGTAGGAAAAGTTGAAACCGTTACATTTTCTATAGTTAACCGACAGTAGTTTATCTGGTTGAAATTACATGGTAGATGGTATAGAGGACCACAAAATAGTAGAGATGACAAGCTAGACATAGCACTTTGAGCTTTCTTAAACTAAAACACCATTGAAGAAAAAAATTACCTCTTCTGCTGATTGGCTCGACTGCCATGACCACCGGGGATACAAGGGAAATGGAGCCTAATTAAGACAACGAATATATTTTTAATTAAAATTAGTGTATGACATATAACATAGAAGTATTTTAGAAATAATGGCAGTGGAGCTTACCAGTTTTTGGTAGGAGGACAACTCATGCTGGAGACTGGATATGAGTTGAGTTCGTGCTGCAGTCGACGAGGCTGTGATGTCAATGGTAAAAAAAAATCTTACAGTTCTGGTTGCAAAATATTGTTGAAGGGATATTAACTACAAGCAAAGGCTTAGCCGAACCAAACACTTGCCGTGCACAATATTTTTAATACTCCCTTTGATACATATTAATTATCGCTGAATCGGATTTATCTAGACATCATACATCGGATTTAGCAACAAGTAATATGGATCGGATGAAGTAACATGTTTTCTCAATGCATACTAGCTATATCATATTGAATGAGTGGAGCGTTTATGTTCCAGAAATCCATACCTCGTTTAACATTGAGCCTATCTTCAGCGTTTCGACAATTTCCTGTATGGAAGGCCTTTTAGACTCTCTTAACTTTGTACACCGTAGTCCAGTCTGGATGCACAGTTCGAATTGATCAATGGAATCGGTATCTAATGACTGGTACTTCGACTCCACGTATCCATCTTTCAGATGCGTACCTACCAGATTAATGATTAATGAGGATTTTAAGTGGGACGCTACAGTAGTAGTAGACGTAACCATTCCCTTCCAATCGTCAAGAACATTTGCCTTACCATGGAGATTAATTCTACGCCAAAGTGGTTTGCAATTGATGGTTCATTTTCCTTTCCAGTCGCGATCTGCATGATTAAGAGACCTAACCTGTATCACTACAGGAATGGCCACCTGTGCCGACGGCCGCAGCCCGTCGGCAAAGGACCCAACGCCGTCGGCACACACCTATGCCGACGTCCACCGTCGGCACAGGGTGGTCGGCATAGGGCCCCGTAGGCACAGGCCACCTGGCCGTCGGCACAGAAAGAAACCGTCGGCACAGCTTTTCCCGACGGCCAGAGACGCACCGTCGGCACCTAGTTTGTCGGCACAGCGGCGTGGGGCCCACATTGGCCGGGCGATTTGGCGGGGCCTACTGCCGTCGGCACAGCGTCGCCACGTGGAGGCAGCTGGGCGCTCCAGGGAGGGGCCTGTGCCGACGGCAGTGCCGTCGGCAAAGGTATGACCATTTGGTCACATTAAGGGGTCTGTGCCGACGGCATTGCCGTCGGCACAGGCTTGCCCAGAATTTTTGATCCAGCGGCTCGTTTTTTGCAGCAAAAATAGCAGAAAAAATAATCAAAAATCACGACAAATTCACAACAAACAAGATCACACAATGGCTCCATATATCATCAAGTAGATACACACATAGGACCATCATCAAGTAGATACATACATAGCTAGATGTCTAGACGTCCAAAGCCCTACATCTATTGCGCCGACGGCGACGGGGTGAACCCCATATCTCCCCGGCTGATAATAGGTGAGCGTCGGATCGGCAGCAGAAGCACCGGAAGAAGGCGAAGCACCAGGAGAAGCTGAAGCACCGGGAGAAGGACCACCAGAAGCGCTTTCCTTGCCCTGGCTCATATTGTTCAATCAACTGCATTGAGAAAGAGAAAACAAGTAAGCATCAAGACATAATAAAATGTAGACACTAAGCATAAAGACATATGCAATGAAGAAGCATGTCGAAAAATAAATACTAAAGAATAAAAGACATAATAACATGTAGATACCAAGCATAAAGACGTAATGCAATTAAGAAGCATGTTGGAAAATAATTACTAAAGCATAAAGACATTATAGACCGTCACCTATCGTCATCACTCTCCTCATCAGGGTGTTGGTTCTCATTCTCACTATCACTATCACTATCACGTGAGTAGTAGGGCGGAAGCTCATCGCCAGGCTCGTCATCGTCGTCATTTTCCGCATGAAACTTCGAGAGCACATCTATGTCCTTCAGATCCACCACTGACTCACCACGAGTGTGTGCATTGTTCTCGAGGTCCTCGAGACCACCTATTTGTAAGTCAAAGTGCCCGAAGTCCTCTTGCTCTTGATAGAAAATTCCCTCGTATGTTTTAGGGTCAATGTTGTTGTAATCGTCGTCGGAGGGCCTGGGTAGCTTACCATGTGGGGATACCCGGAACACGACTTCCCAGCCCTTGAGGTTCTCTTTCTGGCATGGGTAGGGCAAATAATAAACTTGCTTGGCTTGGTGAGCCACAATATAGACATCGGCTCCGGTATAGGTGGTTGAAGGCTTAACTTCAACTAACCCAATGGAAGGCTCACTTCTCTGTCCACCATGTGGTCCAGTGCATGGGTCGAACCAGTGGCACTTGAACACAACGAGCTTGAGTTCTATGTTCGTACGATTGAACGTCAGCTCGTATACGTTTTGTAACCTTCCGTAGTAATCTACGTAATTGGCTCCATCGGCTCCTCTGGATCCTTTGGTGAAGACCCCAGTATTTACAGTTTTTGCTCCAGGACGATTATTCTGGTGATACTCTGTATGGAAGCGGAACCCATTCACATCATACTTCTCATACTTAATGACGGTACGGTTAAATCCTTGGGAAACACATCTCAGCTCATTTGTCATCTCAACGTTGGGATCAGCTCCCTACAAGTACGGTTCAAATTGTTTTGTGCATTAGTTACGTGTAATAAGAGGGACAAGTCACATATTGCAAGGTAAGAGGGACACGTTAGAAATTACTTTTCCCATGAACCAAGACACAAATTTTTTTCCTCCGTGAGCACCCTCTTTCAGAAGAGTGTCCAGCTCCGCGGGATCGGGATCCACCGTTCCCAACCAGTATTCATCTTGGAATTGTCTAAAAGGAGAAAATACGTATTAGACCGAAACTGAGTTACTAGTTGCAAAGTAATTTGTTCACCATTTACCTCATGAAATCGAGTACTTCCGTCATGTTTATAAGCACATAGAGCATTATGCAATCCTTCTCTTCCTTGGTCAATTTACATTTTTCACCGGCACCGGCCTTGCCACCGGGACATTGGAAGAGGAGGAGCTTGGGGTCATTCTTGGGCTCGTCGACATTGTACCGAGTGACCGGGTTATGCATAGTGGCAACTTCATCGGGAAAGTACGTTGTCACGGCGTCTGCCATCTCCTCGAGTATTGTTGCCTCAGCTATGCATGCTTCAATCCTAGCTTTGTTTCCAGTTATGTTTCGAATGTACTTAAACTCTCTCTCAATACAAAACTGCCAACGAAACTGCACCGGTCCACCCAAGAGTGCCTCGTTCGCGAGATGCACAACGAGATGTGCCATCGGAACAAAGAAGCCTGGCGGAAAGATCATCTCTAACTTGCATAGCAACTCCGGCACAAGATCACGCAGCTTCGCAATAATCAGGGGACATATCTGTTTCGCACAGAGCGTGCGGAAGAAATGGCTCAACTCCGCAAGCACTCGCCAGATACTATCGGGGAGATACCCTCGAAGCATCACCGGCATCAACCGCTCAATCCATATGTGATAGTCGTGACTCTTGAGCCCAGTGACTTTTCCTGTAAGAAGATTGACTCCATTACTTATATTGGAACAGTAACCATCAGGGAACATCACGGCGATGTTTTTGAGCCACTTGAATGCCTCCTTCTTTTGGATATTATCAAGGCAGTAGTCGGCATTTGGCTTAAACCAATTTTTTTGACGAGGGTTAGGAGGCTTCATGTGTAATCTCTCCCTATCACAGAGCTTCTGAACATCAACTCTAGCCTTCACATTGTCCTTTGTCTTCTTAGGAATGTTCAGGACTGTGTGAAAGATCATCTCTCCAACATTCTTTTCGGTGTGCATCACATCGATGTTATGGGGAAGTTCGAGGTCCTTGTAATACTCTAGCTGCGTTAAGCCTGCCACATGAGTCCAGTTGTGCGTTACACCATACCCTCAAATTTTCGGATAGATCCCTCAGCAGGCACGAGAGCACGTAGCTCGGCATCAACTTTTGCACCATCGAACTTCGGTATCGCTTTTTCTTCACGCACAACTATGCCCTTCGTGAAGTTTTTTTGGTCTTCTCGATAAGGATGCCTTCCTTCGAGGAACTGTCGATGCTTGTCAAACGCGACATACTTGCGACCTGACTTTAGCCAAAGGAACTCAAGTTGGTTCCTGCACACTGGGCATGGCCATTTACCAGCTGTACACCATCCGCAGAATAGGGCATACCCGGGTAGGTCGTGCATGGAATAGTGGAACCAAATTTTCATCGAGAAGTTTTTCTTTGATGCTCGGTCGTATGTCCACGTCCCATTGTGCCATGAGTGGTGCAAATCATCCACAAGCGGTTGCATGTAGACACTCAAATTCTTCCCCGGGTATTCGGGCCCTGGAATGATCAGCGACAGAAACATGTGCTTCCTTTGCATTAGTACCCCAGGAGGGAGATTGAGCGGAATAACAAACACGGGCCAGCAGCTGTACGACGCAGTCGACATCCCAAATGGATTGAACCCATCTGTTGCTATTGCAATTCTGACATTCCGAGCATCTGCTGAATTAAGGGGGTGTTTCAAGTCGAAGTTCTTCCATGCCTCACCATCAGATGGATGTCCCATCTTTTCCCGTCCTAACTCGTCGACGTATCTCTTCCCTTTCCTGTGCCAAGTCATTTGTTTGGCAGACTCCTCGGACATGAAAAGCCGCTGCATTCTTTTTATGAATGAGAGGTACCGAAGAACCTTCACAGGGATTTTTCCCTGCGTCTTCCGACCATCAGGCAGCGTTTTCTCCTCATACCTAGAGGCCCCACAAAGGCTACAGTACTTGTCATTCGCATATTGTTTCCGGAACAACAGGCATCCTTTTGGACAACAATGAATCTTTTCATAATCCATGCTGAGCGATCCCAATAGTTTCTTCGTCTCGTGCATGGATTTTGGCAGACAATGCCCTTTGGGCAACATGTTACCAGATGTTGTCAGATTAGCTTCAAAGCCTGCACGGGTGGTGGAGAACTGACACTTGTCACTTAGTAGTTGAGCTACGGCATCGAGCTGAGAAACGTTTGCACCCTCGTATAGAGGCTTCGTAGCCGAGGCCATCGTCTCATAGAAAGCCTTCGCGGTTGGCTCTGGTTCCTCCGGTTCATCCGGTGCCTCCGGTTCACCCGGTTTCCTCCTGTGGAGGTGGCGAATCCGGCATGTAAGCAGCATGGTGATCATCTAGCATGTTTCTCAACCCATCGTACTCATTGCCATCGATCCGCTGCCGCATCACCCCAACTCTGAGACGTTCGTACTGATCAAATTTGACATGCGTGACGTAGTTAGGCGTATACCCATACAACCAAAGATGTTTAGTCATATCTTCCTTTCCTTGACGGTCACGATTCTTGCAATGAGTGCAAGGGCACCTTCCACGAACTCCTTTTGCCTTTGAACCACGCCCTAACTCCTTCACTAATATATTGGTCTTCATCTCCCACTCCTCTGTTCTTTTAATCTTATCGACACGGCCACTGTACATCCACCCATTATCAGCCATCCTCTGCTTTATTGGGAGCGAAACAACACGCAGTCTTTTAATATGCACCAAGTAATAATAAAATGATTTAGTGTCACCAGATTAATTACGGTCAAATTTTAATCTTTACATCATGCAAGGGTTCACCTACACTTCTAATAGGAGGGCCTATCCCGCCCGAGTACGTGTAGATCGAGCCGTGTTCCATGTTCTACCCCGACCCGAGACGGAATTTCGGCAGCACCTCCCCGCTGTTCTTCAGAATACACGTCTCGAGCTTGTCAAGCCGAGAGGGTGTGCATCCGAAGAACAACAGGGAGGTGCTGCCGAAATTACGTCTCAGGAAGGGGTAGAACATGGAACACGACCCGATCTACACGTACTCGGACTGTCCAACAGGACAACCCGGAAGTGTTACGGTTATAAATATGCAAAGATGGACAATCCTGCATATTTATAAATTTGTAACCCTTCCGGATGGGATCTGACTCGGGTTACGCGACTGACTTGGTGATCTAGACCAAAATAAACCTATGCAGCAAGAGAGGCGAAAGATTTATACCCTCGAAGCGTGATCGGCCAGAGAAGGTCGAGGACGTGCTCCGGAAGCAGGGCGACAAAACAAAGGGTACCAAGGCGGCCCCTCCTCGCTGGAGAAGAAGCCCCGCAATGACACGCGGGACCGACGGTGCTGGCTGGCGGGAAGCTACGTCATCTGAAAAAGTAGACAAACAATAAACATTAGCACAGTTGTATCCAACATAAATATTCATGAAAATGTTTAAAACAAAAATTCTATAGCTATAAATAACAACTAAACCTAACCCTAACACTAAAAGCTAACACTAACCCTAACACTAACAGCTAACTCTAAAACTAACCCTAACCCTAACACTAACAGCTAACACTAAAACTAGCACTAATACTAAAACTAACACTAACAGTAACAGCTAATTCTAACCAAAAAAATACATAAAAAGGTGGATGGAGCGGTGGTGCTACCTCCGGTGGCGGTGCTTAACGGCGATGCAGGGTCGGAGGAGGCAGTGAGGTGCCGGTGGAGGTTGGCCGGAGGAGGTAGTGAGGCGCCGGGGTCGGTGGAGAGCGGCCGGAGCCAGAGCAAGCAGGAGAGGGGCTGGGGTCAGAGCTCAGGGGCCGGGCGCCGGAGCTAGGAGGGCGGTGCACGGGGTGTGGCAGCGAGGTCGGGGCTGTGGCGGCGGGGTCGAGGCCGGAGAGGACGGCGAGGCGCGGGCTAGTGGCGTCGACGACGGGAGGGCCAGAGAGGGGCGGTCGGCGCCTAGAGAGGACGGCGAGGTGTGGCGGCCGGACGTCGCGGGTGGGTGGGGATCGACGGCGTGGCGCGGGTGGCTGCGTGCGTGTGTGACTGTGTGTGTGCGCGCGTGCGTGTGTCGGTTGTGTGGTGCTGAAGGAGAAGAGGATAAGGAGGGCTATGCCGACGGCTTTGCCGTCGGCATAGGTGCCTTTTTTTTACTCCTATTTTTTAAATGAATAAAAAACATATTGGACTTAATTGAGTATTAAATAAATACATAAAAAGTAAGATATGGTATGCATATGGTATGCATCAACCTAGGTTTTGGTGGGGTTCCGACGCTCCGGGGCCCCGCTTCGGCGAAACCCTAGATCTGCTGGAAAAAACCCTAACGTTTTTGTCTACCCCCATAGATGTGCGTCGAAAGGGGGTAGGCAGTGGACTTTTTTGCTTGGTTGTGTTAGGTTAGGCCATAGGAAGGTGAGAAACCAAAGTCTACCCCAAATCAACACAAGATTCCTTCCGTTCGCCCGAAAGGGGAGTTTTCACCTCTAAGTGCAGAAACTCACTAGAGAGAAAGTGAGGCCGGTCACACCCCGGAGTAGGATACCGGACATTTACAACACACAACACACTTGTACACATATGGTATGCATCAAACTAGGTTTTGGTGGGGTTCCGACGCTCCGGGGCCCCGCTTCGGCGAAACCCTGAATACACTGGAAAAACCGTAACGTTTTCGTCTACCCCCATAGACGTGCGTCGAAAGGGGGTAGGCCAGTGGAGTTTTTTGCTTGGTTGTGTTAGGATAGGCCATGGGAAGGTGAGAAACCAAAGTCTACCCCAAATCAACACAAGATTCCTTCCGGTTCGCCCGAAAGGGGAGTTTTCACCTCTAAGTGCAGAAACTCACTAGAGAAAGTAAAGCCGGTCACACCCCGGAGTAGGATACCGGACATTTACAACACACAACACACTTGTATACATATGGTATGGCATAATCTAGGTTTGGGTGGGGTTCGGACGCTCCGGGGCCCCGCTTCGGCGAAACCCTGAATCCGCTGGAAAAACCCTAACGTTTTCGTCTACCCCCATAGACGTGCGTCGAAAGGGGGTAGGCCAGTGGACTTTTTTGTTTGTTGTGTTAGGTTAGGACATAGGAAGATGAGAAACCAAAGTCTACCCCAAATCAACACAAGATGCCTTCCGGTTCGTCCGAAAGGGGAGTTTTCACCTCTAAGTGCAGAAACTCACTAGAGAGAAAGTAAAGCCGGTCACACCCCGGAGTAGGATACCGGACATTTACAACACACAACACACTTGTATACATATGGTATGGCACAACCTAGGTTTGGGTGGGGTTCCGACGCTCCGGGGCCCCGCTTCGGCGAAACCCTGAATTCGCTGGGAAAACACTAACGTTTTCGTCTACCCCCATAGACGTGCGTCGAAAGGGGGTAGGCCAGTGGACTTTTTTGCTTGGTTGTGTTAGGTTGGGCCATAGGAAGGTGAGAAACCAAAGTCTACCCCAAATCAACACAAGATTCCTTCCGGTTCGTCCGAACGGGGAGATTTCACCTCTAAGTGCAGAAACTCACTAGAGAGAAAGTAAAGCCGGTCACACCCCGGAGTAGGATACCGGACATTTACAACACACAACACACTTGTATACATATGGTATGGCACAACCTAGGTTTGGGTGAGGTTCCGACGCTCCGGGGCCCCGCTTCGGCGAAACCCTGAATCCGCTGGAAAAACCCTAACGTTTTCGTCTACCCTCATAGACGTGCGTCGATAGGGGGTAGGCCAGTGGACTTTTTTGCTTGGTTGTGTTAGGTTAGGCCATAGGAAGGTGAGAAACCAAAGTCTACCCCAAATCAACACAAGATTCCTTCCGGTTCGCCCGAAGGGGAGTTTCCACCTCTAAGTGCAGAAACTCACTAGAGAGAAAGTAAAGCCGGTCACACCCCGGAGTAGGATACCGGACATTTACAACACACAACACACTTGTATACATATGGTATGGCACAGCCTAGGTTTGGGTGGGGTTCCGACGCTCCGGGGCCCCGCTTCGGCGAAACCCTGAATCCGCTGGAAAAACCCTAACGTTTTCGTCTACCCCCATAGACGTGCGTCGAAAGGGGGTAGGCCAGTGGACTTTTTTGCTTGGTTGTGTTAGGTTAGGACATAGGGACATGGGAAACCAACTTTTATCACAAGTTTTTACAAGATTGCCCCCGTTTCGTCCGAAGTGGGAGTTTTCACCTCTAAGTGCAGAAACTCACTAGAGAGAAAGTAAAGCCGGTCACACTCCGGAGTAGGATACGAGACATTTACAACACACAACACACTTAATACATATGGTATGGCACAACCTAGGTTTGGGTGGGGTTCCGACGCTCCGGGGCCCCGCTTCGGCGAAACCCTGAATACGCTGGAAAAACCCTAACGTTTTCGTCTACCCCATAGACGTGCGTCGAAAGGGGGTAGGCCAGTGGACTTTTTTGGTTGGTTGTGTTAGGTTAGGCCATAGGAAGGTGAGAAACCAAAGTCTACCCCAAATCAACACAAGATTCCTTCCGGTTCGCCTGAAAGGGGAGTTTCCACCTCTAAGTGCAGAAACTCACTAGAGAGAAAGTAAAGCCGGTCACACCCCGGTGTAGGATACCGGACATTTACAACACACAACACACTTGTATACATATGGTATGGCACAACCTAGGTTTGGGTGGGGTTCCGACGCTCCGGGGCCCCGCTTCGGCGAAACCCTGAATCCGCTGGAAAAACCCTAACGTTTTCGTCTACCCTCATAGACGTGCGTCGAAAGGGGTAGGCCAGTGGACTTTTTTGCTTCGTTGTGTTAGGTTAGGACATAGGCACATGGGAAACCAACTTTTATCACAAGTTTTTACAAGATTGCCCCGTTTCGTCCGAAGTGGCAGTTTTCACCTCTAAGTCCACACACTTGGTAGAGAGAAAGTAAAGCCGGTCACACCCCGGAGTAGGATACCGGACATTTACAACACACAACACACTTGTATACATATGGTATGGCTCAACCTAGGTTTGGGTGCGGTTCCGACGCTCCGGGGCCCCGCTTCGGCGAAACCCTGAATCCGCTGGGAAAACCCTAACGTTTTCGTCTACCCCCATAGACGTGCGTCGAAAGGGGGTAGGCCAGTGGACTTTTTTGCTTGGTTGTGTTAGGTTAGGCCATAGGAAGGTGAGAAACCAAAGTCTACCCCAAATCAACACAAGATTCCTTCCGGTTCGCCCGAAAGGGGAGTTTCCACCTCTAAGTGCAGAAACTCACTAGAGAGAAAGTAAAGCCGGTCACACCCCGGAGTAGGATACCGGACATTTACAGCACACAACACACTTGTATACATATGGTATGGTACAACCTAGGTTTGGGTGGGGTTCCGACGCTCCGGGGCCCCGCTTCGGCGAAACCTTGAATCCGCTAGAAAAACCCTAACGTTTTCGTCTACCCCCATAGACGTGCGTCGAAAGGGGGTAGGCCAGTGGACTTTTTTGTTTGGTTGTGTTAGGTTAGGACATAGGAACATGGGAAACCAACTTTTATCACAAGTTTTTACAAGATTGCCCCCGTTTCGTCCGAAGTGGGAGTTTTCACCTCTAAGTCAACACACTTGGTAGAGAGAAAGTGAAGCCGGTGAAGCCGGTCACACACCGGGGTAGATTCTTGGATATTTGAATCACCCAAAACATTTGTACACATATGGTATGCATCAACCTAGCTTTTGGTGGGGTTCCGACGCTCCGGTATAGACAATTATTCGCGACATTATTTTATGTGGGTGGAAACCGCTATTCGGCGTAGCTATGTACATAGAATATGAATAAAACATATTAAACTTAATTGAGAGTAATAAATAGATACATAAAAAAGAAGATTAGGGTAAAAAACATTATGACTATTTTCGGCGAATCTGTATATGTACATATAGCTATTCGGTGTATCAATATACATAAAAATGAATAAAAATGGTAGAGCCCTGTGCCGACGGCCAGATTGCCGTCGACGTCACCTTATTGTCTGTGCCGACGGCTGCCTGTGTCCCGACAGTGGCCGTCGGGATAGAATATCTGTGCCGACGGCCGTTTCTGTGCCGACGGCCTTATCGACGGCTGTTCCTGGTACGCCCCTGTGCCGACGGCCCCGATAAATAGCCGTCGGCGCAGGTGCTGGCCGTCGGCACAGTTCGCCATTCCGGTATCTTCTGTAATCTTTTCCTCCAGGTACTGTGTACCTTCAAAAGATAAAGCAAGGGAGTACAAGTGCCTATACATAGATTAGTATCGTGGGAAGGAACTGCTATAATATATTTTTTAGAGAATAACTGCTATAAATCCTATGGTGGCCATTAGTGAGGATAAAAAAATTAGGCGAGAAGACATGGTAAGCGACCCGCCCTCAGTCCACCACTCCGGTCTCCAGCCGTGCTGCTGGTGGATTTTGTTCCCCAAGTCGTGCCGTTGTCGCCAGATCCTGTGCGCCGGCGCCCCGTCTGGTATGTCACCCTCCTCCACGGCTGCCAGCATAGATGAAGTTCCCGAGACGCTTCCCGCCACGCCTTTGTCCGTTCCACCTCTTGGCCAGCCCAACACTGCCTTGACGACAGCCTCTGCGACCCGCATTCACGGCGAGGAATTTTAATCTCAAATGCCACAATCTTCATTGTGATCTATATGAGTGAGTACATGCCTCCATTGTACTTGGTGTTTGATACATTAATGCAATAGTCAATGTACCAACTTCATTTATATATTCAACGAGCTCTGCTTGTAGTGCACAATTTACTGGGTCCCTATCATGCTCCTTCAAGAAGATCATCCGGAAGATCCCCCCCCCCCCGCCAAATGGCCGCTTTTTTGCCTGGCTGGCGGTTCAGAACCGCCTGTGGACCTCTGATCGTCTCGCTATTCGGAGGTGGCCTCACCAACCCACTTGCCAGACTTGCAAGTGTCAGTCGGAAACCGCTAGACAAATCCTCTTCGAATGTAGATACTCCAAGCGAATTTGGGCTGCCGCGGCCTCCTGGCTCTCTTGCCCTCCCGTGTGCAATGCATCGGAATGGGAAGGCCTACGTTTCTTCAATATTGTAATGCCATCTCCGTATCCCCTAGCAACTCTCTCAAAGGACTTAAGTCAGACAACATCCTCATCACTTGGGAAATTAAGAAGGAACGGAATGCAAGGGTGTTCAACAGAAAATCCACTATGCAAATGGTTCTCATGCAGAAGATCACAGACGAGGGCAAATGCTGGATTATGGCCGGTGCAAAGAAGCTCTCTGAGATTATAGGAAATTAGGTTTTTGTTTTGTTTCGTTAACTTGGCTCTTACCACCCTGTTTGCTTCTCTTATATCAATATAAATGATAAATCTTTAGTCCCGTTTCAAAAAATACTATGATCACAGTTTTTGTACATTAATAAGTCACTTTACCATGTCATTCTAAGTTACCTTTGCATAATAGCCTTCTTTACTTTATGTCAGCACGCTTTATATGGGATTTTGTGTGTTGTAATTTTTTAATGTGGCACTTTTTGGGGAGTGGATTTTTGGAACCCGGGCTACATGGAGCTCATTTGTTTTGAAGAAATCGAAAATGAAAATTTTCAGTTTCCAAAAATCGTGAAAACAATCACAGATGTAGATAGTGTCGAGATCTACAAGCGTGCAAAATTTTACCTTAAATTCGTAGTATTTTGGGCTGTACGATAAAGAAAAATCGGAGTAAATTTCAAATTGTTGCAACTGTGTATTGTTCACCGCCCGGATCCACCCATTTGTCTTTTTTTGTGGAGCCCAAAATACGACGAATTTGGACTTGAAATTTGCACGATTATATATATCGACAATATCTACATCCGGGAATTTTTTATCGGTTTTTGGAAACTTAAAAATATCAATTTCGAATTTTTTGAAAAAACAGGCACCATGTAGCCTGGGCTACATTTTAGGTTTTCGCACTTTTTAACCATTCTTATTGTGGAAGCTCATGTAAGAGGATGGAATTTGGGGATGTGAACATTTTTTCTCCCTAATGAAAGATCTTTCCATCCCTTTATAATAGTTTATAGTTATCAGATCGGATGGCTAACAGCGTCTGACTTGGAAATAGTTAGTCAGCCTCAGAAATATAAAAATGGAACATTTTCTTTCCGCATGAAGCAACTTGGGAAGGAAGAGGCCAATCGGCAAGACACAGTAAAATTGCACAGAAAAATAATTTGACCCCGGAGTAGTAACTGAACAACTAGGGTTGAAATATAGAGAAGGAAACTATTCTTACATGCTCGATACATTCATGATCATCCATGCCAGAAATATGATTCCAGTAGTCCATTCCAGTCAATATCCACTTAATTGTAACACCCAGGCTAAATATGTCAAACTTTTCTGAGAATAATTTCCTGTCTATGTACTCTGGTGGCAAGAATCCACTGCATGAATGATAAAACTAAAATCAGAGTAAGTAAAATCAAATATCTGGTAATAAATATGTGTTTAGATTAGACAATAATCTTACCGTGTCCCCAGAGGAGTATCTATCAATTCGGTGCAACCTTCCCGCAATAGCCGTGATATACCTAAATCCGCTATCCTCGGCATCATTTTCTCGTCTAGCAATATATTATCCGGCTTTAGATCACAATGCATAGTAAAAAGCTCATGAAGGTATTTTAAACCACGACATGTCCCCTGGATTATTTGGAAGCGTGTGTGCCAATTAAGTGTTAGGTTGATCTCCTCTCCTGTGTGACCCAACGGTCACACCGGACCCTTGACCACGCCCTGATCGGGGGCGTCCAACCGCATTAAGGTTGGTGGGCCCCTGTGACCCGTGCTACATAAAGGGTGGGGGGTCGGTAGCACTGATCACGAGGTTCACCTGTGCGCCACCGCCCCACCACATCCCCTACCGATCGAGGGTCAGCGCGGTGCTCACGGGAAGCACCACCGACGCCACTGCCTACTCTCTGTCACCACCGCCGTCCTCCACCATGGCCGGAGCCTCGAGCTCCTCCGCAACAGGAGAAGGTACTGTTTTTCCTCTCCATCGATCTATTCTATCGGTAATGATCTAGACTAGTGATCCTACGGGTCTAACAATGGCATCAGAGCAGTCTAGGTTCTAGATCATACTCGTGTAGACAGAAAAGAAAACAATTCGAGTTTCGTTTTGTTCAGATCGATTACAGTAAATGAATTAGATTGATTATCTTTTTCTAGATTGTTTACCCTCCCGCAGAGAAAAGAAAACCAAAAGAAAAGTAAAATTCCCCTCCCGTAGAAATCCCTAAGCCTAAAAGATTAAAAGGGAAAAGAAAGCTCACCGGTTTTGCCCTCGGGCTCGCCGGAAAAGGAACGCCGCCGTCACGGCCGCGTCGTTCCTCTCGATTCGATGCGCACCAGAAGGGGCACCGAACGAAGAACACGACCCCGCACGGGGCAAAGGGCACCACCACCGAGCCGTTTGACGGCGGCGCGTTCACCCTCGAGGTGCTCGCGCACGCCGGCAAAGGGGCCAGCGGGGGCGCCGCCTTCACTTCCACGGGCACGCCGTGTGTGCGTCACCGAATGGCCGGAGCAGATTGGTCGCCTCGGCGCCGTCTCTCTTGGGTGCGAAGAAAGCAGTAGGAGAGAAAGGGAGGGGAAGTCGGCCGCGCGGCGTGATGGTCTCCGGCGCCGTCTCCGTCGGACTGGCGGCGACCGACGCGAGAGCAGAGGGAAAAGAGTAGCAGAACAGAATGGAGCTAGGTTTTCGGACGGGAGCAGCTCTCCCGCATTGATCAACCGAAACGAACGGAGCACCGTCCGATCGCACGGACGGTCAGGATGCAATGCGATCCGAACCCTAGCTCCCAGTGGGCTGATGGGCCGAAAGATGCCACAGGCCGCGGGCCGCAGGCCGTTTTCCGCAACGCGCGGGCGGCAGATTGAGCGGCGCGCGCTGGGCGGGCTGTGGGCCTAGCAGGCCGTGGGCTGCGCCGACGCAGCGCACTGTGCGGCGCGCAGAAGGTAGGCCGTGGGCCGGGCTGCGAAGAAGGAGTTTTCTCTGTTATTTTTTTACAGAGCAGAGTTTTGATGTTTTTTGTCCATTTTTGAGCAAATTTCATCCAGTTTTTTCCCTATTCAAATTATTCCAACGAAAATTTGTTTAGAGAATGTAAAAGTAATAGGAATTTTCCTAAAGCATTTAAAAGTTGATGAATTTTATTCATTTTTCCGCTGCAAAATAGATAAAAGGATTATCCAACGAAATTTTGTTTAGAGAACTAAAAAGTGACAGAAATACTTCTGAAAAGTATAAAGTCCATGAATTTTTATTCATGTTTTCAGCTGCAAATAGTTAAAAGTAATTGCTTAAAAGCATGATAAAGTGATATTAATGATGATTATGATTCTATTATTAATTGACCAACGTTGTTAATAGCATTATCATGATTTAAAGTGAGAATTAACAGCATGATTAAAGTGATATTAAAGATCATTATGATTCTGTTATTAAATGACCAACGTTGTTAATAACATAATCATGATTTGTTAATCGTTGGACAGTCCAATGTTTGTGAAATACAGATAATATTTTACAGTTTCTGTTGTAAAGTAAAAGGACTCGCCTCTAATTAAATTGGAACCAACGGGAAAATTTAATTAGAGAGGAGGAAAAAGAGAAATACTTGTTTAACAGATTAATTATGGTATTGTTATTTTCTGACCAACGTTGATGATAGCAGTACTATAATTATATGAGTTCTATAGTCAAAGGGCTAGATCTCTGATAATTTTGCATGAAAGTGATCAATTTTCAGAGAAAAGATAAAAGATCAAGAAATGAATTTTCAGAGAAAAGATCAAAGATCAAGAAATGCTCTTGAACTATAGAAATATGTATATTTCATATTTCCGCTGAAATAGAGTTGATGATAATGTCTTTTTCTAAACAGAGTTCTTTATTTATCATCATATTGTTTATGAGTTTTATGCATTGATTCTATTTCTGCCCAACGGTGATGTAGAATTAGTGTAGAAAGATGATGTTTCATTCTAATTCTGCCCAACGGTGATTTAGAATATAGAAGAAAGTTTTAAAGTTATTTTTATGCTCATTATTGTTTATTATTATTGAATATTTTCTCAGACAAAGATTCTCAGTTTTCATTCGTGAAAGCAAAAGGATGGGTACTTGTGACCCGAAAGATGACCAAGAAAGGTCATAAAGTGAGAGAGTATGTTCTCTCTAAAGAATGACTGCAAAAGAAAAAGAATTCTTGGATGTTAATCCAAGAATACAAATAGATCATCGAGAGTCTTGTTTGACAAATGTCTTTCATGTACTCTCCATGCAGAAAATAAATAAATCATTCAGAGTTTTGTTTAACGAATTTCTTTCATGTACTCTATATGAAGAAAAATTTTAAACGAGCAACATGAATGCTTAATTTGACTAACGTTGGATTAAGCATGTGTATAAAAGAGTATTCAGATTTATTTCTGAATTTGATGATTGAATATGCAGTCTAAAGAGCCAATTGTGGCATCTGTGTCTCTTAATTACCCGCATGACGGGAAAAGACGATAATAATACCCACTTGGGAAAAGTCTGGGAAAATACCCGCATGGCGGGAGAAAATTTTGACAAAGGACTTATCCTGTATGACAGGAAAAGATGTGATGACTCATGTGTTTTTATATCGACCGCACACCTTGTGTATCAAGTTATAAAGCACTTAATGAGTCAAAAGAGAATAAAGTTACAAATGAACCTAAAGATAAGAATGTTATGCAAGTGTGACTTGCAGTACCATTGAGAAAGAACTCTTGTGAGTTTTGAAAAGGGAATGAGGAAAAAGTACTCCCATACGTTAAAAGATAACTTCATATTGAATAAAGCAATAATCAAAGTTTCGAAATTGTGGCAAAAAGGTTCTTGCCACATTTCGAGGGGGAGATAGAGAATGTTACAGAATAAACTCCCCTATACTTCAGATGTGATGCATATATGCATCTAAGTGATCTATGATGAATTGTGATCGTCTGGGTGTACGACGGTCATAATAATGATACCCCTAAAGTAAAGAAATAGATGTATTCTTGGATATTTTACAGCTCCGAAAGGAGACTAAGGACGGTACTCAAAGTGCCATAAAAAGACAGATTGACAGGTTAACAGAATAAACCCAAATAAAAAGAATTAAGGATACACCATTTTGGAGAAAATGGTGTAATCTGGGGGAGCATGGTATGAACATACCTAAGGCTCGAATAGATTTTATCTGGGGGAGCTTGTTGCTTTATAATAGAGATGAACAAGTAAACATGGATCTTGTGATTTAGGTCCTTGTAAGAGCTATTGCCTTTTGGCGATAGAAGACTACAGAATTAATTGCCTCTAGGCAATGACAGAGCAACAACATCCCCATATGAGAAAAACAGATGACTATAAAGTCTATATCAGAGAAATTTAAATGAAGGTTGATCCCACCTCATTTACAGAAATTATAAGCAGTGCTCAATCTTTTGACAAGTGCTACTTGTCTTAATGATTAGAGACTATGTGAATCCCGACGATGTTTGGGACTCATAAGTAATTTCCAATGGAGCCAAAACAGTAGGCTATAAAGGGTCTACAACGCCAATGTGACTCCAAAGGAAATATGTAAAAAGCGATTTTAAATCGAAAGATTTGCGCTAAGAGAATAAACAGATTAAATGAGTGATAATGGCACATAATGATCTGAGTTACATCAGATGAAAGTAAAGAACATAAGGGATCTTACGGACTAGAGCAAGTCTCTAGAATAAGAAGTTATTTTGGGTTAAAGAGAATGAGAGGACAATCGTTTTTCTACAAACTTATAGAATGGGAAATTCATTCCCTAATCCTGTGTATGTGGATGATATCCTACTTGCTAGTGGTGATGTCAATCTACTACCGGTAGAGAAAAGAAGTTCTTGTCCTCAAAAGAGTATTCTCGGTAGAGCGTCTGTCGTTAAAAGTATCGAGATTTACTAAGAAAAGAAGAAAAGGGGTATTAGAAATATCGCATGGACATGCTGAGAAGAAGTTTCTAAAGCATGCACGTCGAGAAAACCTACGCCAGTTCTTATTGTCAAGGGTAATGGAATTGGAAACTTTAGTGTTCCAAGAGATAACATAGAACGGATCAAATGGATATGGTACCATATGCTTCAGCTGTTGGAAACTCAATATTACCCTAACAGTTCATGTATCCGGGTTGTTTTGGCAATGTCCAATCCAAATATAGATCACTGGAATGGAATCAAAGATATCGGCCTCATGCTAAATGAAACAGAGTGCTCTCAAAAGGTTGTGAGTACAAAGATAGATCTATAAATGTGCTCTCAAAAGGTTGTGAGCACAAAGAAATAATTTGTGAAATGTATAGCGAAATCCACAATTGTCGCTAAATTTCACATTTGGAGTTTTTGTGTGGAAAACTCCAGAGAATGAAATGATTGGCATCAGTGTGATGTAAAGACATGTTATAGCATGATATAAGGCCGAGGGATAGGCAAAATGGTTAAGGAAACCTGTACCCGGAATTGATAATGGTTGACAACAGCAATAACCATTAAGTAATTCACTCCTAAGACAACGAGTCAAGTGTGGTGCCAAACACATTGACACAGAGTTATACGTTGTAAAGGAGAAAGTCCGGAATTATGTTGAAATGCTTGGAGCATAAGAGGAATAGATAAAAGAAACATACAAGTGTTTGCAGATCTGCTAATTAAAGGCTTACCGCCCAGTGTGTTTTGGAGAACACATAGTCGACATGGGTTTATGGTATAGTCTATATGATTTCCGGACAATAAAGAGGCCCAAAAGTAATAAGATTTGTTTCAAAACAGAGACGTATATTGTAGCTGTCTGATTCTATCGGCAATTGAGCTGTGACGATGAAACATGCTCTATGTACTGATCCGTGATGAAACGAGTAAAGTACAAAGTATAAAGTTAAAAGTAAAAGTTGAGATCAAGGGGGAGAATGTTAGGTTGATCTCCTCTCCCGTGTGACCCAACGGTCACACCGGACCCTTGACCACGCCCTGATCGGGGGCGTCCAACCGCATTAAGGTTGGTGGGCCCCTGTGACCCGCGCTACATAAAGGGTGGGGGGGTCGGTAGCACTGATCACGAGGTTCACCTGTGCGCCACCGCCCCACCACATCCCCTACCGATCGAGGGTCAGCGTGGTGCTCACGGGAAGCACCACTGACGCCACTGCCTACTCTCTGTCACCACCGCCGTCCTCCACCATGGCCAGAGCCTCGAGCTCCTCCGCAACAGGAGAAGGTACTGTTTTTCCTCTCCATCGATCTAGTCTATCGGTAATGATCTAGACTAGTGATCCT
This sequence comes from Poa pratensis, assembly GCA_947311845.1. Classification (NCBI taxonomy): domain Eukaryota; kingdom Viridiplantae; phylum Streptophyta; class Magnoliopsida; order Poales; family Poaceae; genus Poa; species Poa pratensis. The sequence goes on along the minus strand of CAMZMU010000108.1, from coordinate 31,519,767 downwards.
ACGGGTCTAACATTAAGTTGATACTCTTTATCTGCAAGGACAAACATAAGTAATCCGAAAATTCAAATTTGCATTATCATTTTGATTACAAGCTGAATAACACACTCGTCTACGTAGATAACCAACATACCAGATCACCATCACTATTGCGGGAGCAGCCACCCTATATATACCAATTAGCTGATGGTCTCCGGCCATCCACTGCGCGCCTCGGTGTCACGGCCACTGCGACGGCCGTGGTAGCATGCCCGATCGACCCACACGACTTGTAGCGGCGAGAGGCTGGCACCGTGACGCCCCTGTTGCGACGGTGCACATCAACGGACGTCAGCGACGTGGCCGGGATTCTTTGTACCCTGCTGCATGAACGTCGTCTGCACCTGCGTGTTGACCATGAACTACAACACCGAGGTGAGCCATATAGGGATCAGACTCTGTAGGTCTTGAGCTTCTCCACTAGGGTCACCAGGTACAGCTTCCATGGTTGGTTGTCCTGATTTAGGACGTAACAATGGCAGCTAGAGAGGAGTGTTGGATGATTTCAGGATCATCTAGCTTAAGCTTAGGCCACACAATAGGAAGATTAGCAGAATTACCTTGATCTTGAAGTGTTCCCATCATCAGATCTTCCACTAGAGCTTGTGCAGGGTGTGTTCTGGTCCTTCCTGGTGTTTCAATGCGTTGCTCTGATCGGTGAGCAAGGAGAGAGCTTTTGGTTGAATTTTTAGGGTGTGAGAGAGAGGTAGTGTAACTTAGAGCAGCCACCAGCCTCTATTCGCTTGCTCTCCTTTTATAGTTGCATTGCACACCAGGGGGACCGACACTTGGTTGGACGAGAATTGCCCCCGATCAGGGCACTGTTCATAACGACCTACTGTAGCATCGACTTACTGTAGCAGTACTGCAGCAGCCGTGATTTTTGACTTCAGATTCGTCTTTAGCCAAAGATCATAAGTATCCAACATTCTCCCCCTTGATCGTAAGGCTAAACTTATAAGCCCACTTATCAATGAAATGGCATACGGGACAAAAAGATTACTGCGGTCAGTTGTTTAGTACCGCAGAACCCAGTTACTACAATATACCACCTCATATCAAAATGGAACTTCTTTAACTTAGGAGCTCTGTAAACTTAAAATTTAGTGGAAAGTTTATGAGTTCGTCCCTTTGTCGGAACTTATACAGAGACAATAAATTACAACAGTCAATTAAGTACCGCTGAACTAATTGACTACAGTACATCATTCCAGCGAAGAGACAAACCCTTCTTAGTGTTTGGGGAGATGTGTCATAATGGTCCCAAAAGTGCAGTTGGTTCTCTTATATACAAATATACTTGACCTTATGCGCGCGCTTAATGAGAGAACACAAATATGTTTTCAGAGTCATAATTAGTCCCTTAATAATAGGCTGCCACATAAACTTAATGCCGGCAATGTTAGAAGGCAAGCCTCTTAAATATGGCACTTAGAACTTAATATCTTATGTAATGCTTACATACAAGCACCCAAAATTTACTTTATATGTGTTCAACCCTTATGTCGTAAATCTAATACTTATTTGTTGAACATCAAAACTTAATTCATCAAGGCCTTGAATATAATTGACTCTGTATTCAATCTTTCACAATATCTTAGGTCTGGCAGGAACCTTTTGACATGTTACTCGAGTAGACTGCACTCTTATAATATGTCCCGGGATAAATTTCTTAATAAAATTCCTTATTCTTGAATTTATATGCATCAGGGACACAAATCCATATCTTAAAACATAGGGATCGAAACATGCCACAATTTAATTTTCATCTTAACGATGCCTTTAAGAATTTGGGTGAAGCCATTCCACAATATGGCTCCCCCTTCAAGAGTGGAACTTTTGTGGATAGAACTGAAAAGGATTTTCACTCCTTGCAGAATACCTTAAAGATCCACAACTTGGTGGTCATTATTGTTTCTTGAATGTGAGCATGTAATCCCTTAATGTGATATATTATCACACAATTACTTTAGTGCTTGTGCCAACTAGGCAAAGCTTTTCTTAAGTATTTTCCGGGAGGTCCAAACCCGGACTTATGTCTGCCAAGATATCCCGGACACAAGATCTTTAGGGCACATAATAACTTAAGCATTAGTGACAACGTAAGGAAAAAACTTATTGCCCTTGAGAGAGTAAACATAAACTTTAGGGTGAACTTAATACTCCCTTTAATGGACCAATCTTAGTGAGTCTTAATAACTTTAAAGTGCATCACCAAGATGAACTTATCAACCCCGAGAGAAAACTCCCGGGTCTTATGCAATATCCCTATTGCTCATAATTAACATAAGACTGATTCATCAAAAAATATTATTGAACTTTGTACCATTATAAGATGCTTATTGCCTCAAGGACAATTGATCATCATTATTAATTCTTTATTTCATAAAGGATGGTTTCTATCTCCAAAATTTTAAATTTGGTGATCATGTGCCACTTTTCTCACAAACTCCCAGTCATATCATTATAACAACAAGTCTTTCGTCAAGACCCGTTGCTTAAACTTTAGAGAGACCAATTGGGGAAAAAATCGTCCATAATTTTGTCAAGGTGACCCTTGACAATCTGGGAGTTAGTAGATGGCATGGTATCCATGATGGAGTTCTTAATTGCCATGCAATATTTGACTGCTCTCTCTTAAATTTCATTATTTTATTATCCTCCTTAAGTGATTTAGGAGAACTATTATAGAGAGCAGAACCAAAAACTTGTATCTTACTTAAGGAAACATGGCACGAAAATTCTTAGTAATAATGATACCCTTAGGAGATGGAATCTTAAGAAATCTGACTAAAAGTGGTACTGGATAAAAAAACTCAACTTAACCTCAAACTTAAAATACCTTAGTGATGGAATATAAAACATATTCGAAGAAGAGCTTCTAACTTAATTTGTAGTTCATGGGAAGTTCAATTCTCTCCCTCGAAATGTGGACTGAGCCATAGCTCAATATTTCGACGAACTTCCATAATAAATATTCCACCTTTAGTAGAGAAGTCTGTAAAACTTGTAGCACGAAACACATTATTGGAATGGAGGATGAAGAACTTAATTTAGGCTAATGGAAATCTTCCAGTAGCTTTAAACATTAGCCTCCAGTCCATCTTTAAAACCTCTTTAAAACTTTCTTATTTATGAGGCCATAATAACATTATGCATATAGCATCTTTATCTAAAGTGTTTATACACTTTCTTATGGATATAAAATCCTTTGAGCTTAATCAGAGTCCACTTTTGTGCTTTATTGTAGATGACATAACAAAATGAACTCAAAAGCTCCATAATTAAATCATGAGAATTTTCATGATCAACATAATCTTATAAAATTTTGAGAAGCTTCTCCAAATTACTTCTTCATTAATGCCAGATAAACTTTATTGTAAATGGACTAGGAAATTATTTTCCTAGATCCTTACTGGCACACTCCCCTAGATTCTTACTGGGTCTTGCTCCCAATAAACATTAATAGACAAGAAATCCATTGGATTCTCGTCAATACTTTAGTAATCAAAATTTCTTTAATGAGAGCTCATTATTTTTGTATATACTTCATTACTTATGACTTCATGAAACAATAATATGTACATAAGCTTAACTCATTTCTCATAAGAAGCATTAAATCAGCCGAAAACATTATGGCTGAATTGAAAAAGATTAGCAATAGGGATAAAATTCATGATCACAAATATTTTATAGTGATCATGTAGAACATAATTCCTCATGTAAACATTAATCTTTAGGGAATAACACATGTATCCAATCAACTTTGGTCAGAATGAATTCATGTGCCACAACCTATCCCAAAATAATCATTAAATCTCCAACCAAAAATTCCCTTTGGTTCCATCATAATTGGAGATTACTTAGTTAGGGATAGCTTAATAATCTTGATAATGATCATAAATGTTCAAAAAATTCATAAGTTAATTGATTTGGGAACTAATCAGAGACACTTAATAACAGAAGCGTATCAAAGACAATTGATGTCTTTTACCTTAATTCTCCGAAGGTACTTAAATATTTGTGGCCTATTTCATTATGTCTGTAAGCCTTATGGATGCAATTTTCCCAGATCATAAACTTCTTTTGTTGATCTGATCCACATCAGCTTTGGCCAGAAATAGACCAGAACAACAAAAATTTGTGAGCAAATATTCGTTAATCAGCTTTGGCCAGAATAACAAATACATGTCACACTTTATAGCCTCTTAAACTTCTTTTACTAATCTAGCCCATATCAGCTTTGGCCAGAAATGGACAAGACCAGCAAAATATTGTGATTAGATACTTATCAATCAGCTTTGGCCAGAATGACAAACACAAACCACACTTTATTTAAATTATAGACACATAATCGAAACAACTTTCTTGAACATGCATGGCTTAAGGACAAAAACCTTATTGATGGGCACGTAAACATGGCAATCCATGGTTTAATAAAGTATAACCATGAAAAGTCAACTTTAGAGATATTTATGCCCAAAACTTAAGTTTATGTGAGATCAAAAGACTTAAATCCTCCACTTAATTTTCTCACATCATCATAATCCCTTTTCAGGGCATCATATTTTCAGTACCTTCTGTCGGTACTATTAGGAGGATCATGAAGGAGAACATAATCAATATTCAGCAAAAACTAGAGTAATCTCTAGTTTCTCCTTCCATGAAACATAATTGCTATCATTTAGTTACTCCATGCTGTTAATTCTCCCGACAATAAAGAGTCATTAAATGCTGCAAAATGAATCAGATGCTTTAACAAGCATCAACATTATGAACTTTATTTACTGATCGAACCCAAAACAGCTTTAGCCAGAGATGGGTAAGAATCAATAAAAAATTGTGGTCAAAAGAACCACACATAACTAAATCCTCACATATATAATTCTTTCATCAATCTAGCTCGCATCAGCTTTGGCCAGAAGCGAACCAGACCAACAAAAAAATGTCATGGTCAAAATGCCCGCCAATCAGCTTTAGCCAGAATGACGGACATAAGCCATGCTTAATTTGAGGATTTATAAATTTAATTTTGCAGCAGAAACATTATGACATCATGATAGCAATAATCATCATCCTAATTCTAATGCCATAAAAGAATTTACTAAGCATAATAAAAATGCATTAAAGGTAACTTAATATGGCACATAATTGCATGATGATATAATAAAACACCAAAGAATAACTTGGCACCAAAAAGCGTAATATTTCTAAACATAAACATTATTTTTAAAACTTATTCAATTTAGCCCTAAAACTTTATTTATTTTAGCCCCAAAGCATAAGTATGCAGCCCATAATTTTTTTATTCGGGCCAAAAACCTCCCGAACTGGGCCAAAAATAGCCCAGCCCGTAACACTCCCCCTGATTCCCCTTGGGCTCAAGCCCAGTTTGGCCGCAGCAGACATGAGCCGTCAGATGAAGATCCGATGGTCAGGAACGTACGCGTCTGGGTCAAAGCCAGCGCGCAGCAGAGAGGCGACCGAGAGAGCGCACAGCAAGGCGGAGGCGACGAGCACCGCGCGACCAAAGGAGAGGGTATTGGTGTCGTCCAGGCCCCCTCGCCGGAACTGCGTGCGGCTTTGGCTAGCGCGCAGCTCCGTCGAGCGGCGCTGGGCGGCGCCCTTTGCGTGGTGGCGGTGCACGAGCGGGCATCCCCGCGTCGGCATTGACCACCAAAGCCATGTCCGGCACCGCAGCGGGCTTCAATCGGCAACGAGTGCGCGAGGAACCACCGCCACGGTCCGGTGCAGCGGACGGCGAGGTGGCTCGGGTGCGAGCCCAAGCACACCTGCATGCATAATGAGATGGCTCAGACGCCGCCGTGGCCAGCGACGGCGACGAGTCCCATAAGGTAAAATCCGTCACCATGATAATCATTAGTTCATTAACATTAGGGTTAGGGTTCCTCATAATTTGGGGATTTTCATTAACTTGGGGTTTCGGATTGGGGAGAATCATCTTAGGAAGCCACATAATTGATTTTCCCCTTTAAATCATCAGCATAAACCGAAACCACAAGATTAAAACAAAAGGGAATCATGTAATTTCTTGAGTTAGGGTCTCGGATTTGGGAAAAGCATCAAGATTCATGCATAATTTGCTTCTTTCCCCATCAATTCGTTACATAAACCGAAACCACAAGCTTAATTACAGGGGAAAAATATAAAATTTCAGTTCTAGGGTTTCAAAATTTGGGGATTTACTTTAGGGTTTGCATGATAACATTAATCCCCTCTGCATAATTGATTAAATTGAAACCCTAGATCCACTTTAGTATTTTCAGGGCTAGAACTTAAAATAAACTTAATATCGTAGGAAGAACAGCTCACTTATAAACATGAACATGAGGACATCTTGAACATAAGCTTGAGACAGCAACAAAAGGTTGCTCAAACAACTTACTTGAGCGCATATTCTTCACAGAATCATAAGAAAAAAAGATGTGCTGTTTATAAACAGCAACATAAGTAAGATCTATTGATCTTGAGCATGATCTTAGCATGATTGAGGGGCCAAGCCTACAGCTAGACTGCTCTGATACCATTGTTGGATGATTTCAGGATCATCTAGCTTAAGCTTAGGCCACACAATAGGAAGATTAGCAGAATTACCTTGATCTTGAAGTGTTCCCATCATCAGATCTTCCACTAGAGCTTGTGCTGGGTGTGTTCTGGTCCTTCCTGGTGTTTCAATGCGTTGCTCTGATCGGTGAGCAAGGAGAGAGCTTTTGGTTGAATTTTTAGGGTGTGAGAGAGAGGTAGTGTAACTTAGAGCAGCCACCAGCCTCTATTCTCTTTCTCTCCTTTTATAGTTGCATTGCACACCAGGGGGACCGACACTTGGTTGGACGAGAATTGCCCCCGATCAGGGCACTGTTCATACCGACCTACTGTAGCATCGACTTACTGTAGCAGTACTGCAGCCGTGATTTTTGACTTCAGATTCGTCTTTAGCCGAAGATCATAAATATCCAACAAGGAGGAGTCTAAGAACACACATGATTCCCTGCTGAAATTTGTAGTATCATTTGTTTGATGGGGTCCATGAGGAGTAGTCATTGCATAATTTAAGTGTGGTGCCGGCCGGATGCAACAAGGAGGTTCAGTTCGTGTGCCACTTTGCACTTTTTTGGTGAAAGGCTACTGAAATCCATCTCATCATGTTGCTACCAGATGTGCTATACTCCAATACTCAGAGTGGTATTTGACTACTCAGTATTCAGAGTTTCAATTGACAATATATGGCAGATTTTGTTCTTGGCATGACTGCATAAGTGAACCTAGACGGTGTGCAGCAGATCTGGTTTCAGCAAAAGACTAGGGCAGCATGAATCATCATCATTGATCAAGCAAGGCAAAATGTTTTTCTGGAGTTTCCTCTGATATGGCAAACAAGATCTCACTATTCACATCAACATATGCTTTTTTGCTGTACGTAATAATAAAAGTAGGAAGATGTCCGTGGTTTGGTACGTCGTGTGAGTTTCCTCCCATCGATCGTTTGGTTTTTTACACTGTCTTTACTCCGCGAAAAATCTCCTTGGTATAAAAAATATTAAACCGTAGCAACGCACGAGCATATTTGCTATATATCTATATCTATATCTATACCTAATAATAAAAACATTAAGCTTTCTTGTGGTACGTCACTAAGACTACCCCTGAACTTGACACAAATTACCCACCACTGCCACCGGTAAGTGAAAAAAACGTTTCGTCCGTCGTTTGGTTTCATACGTCGCCAATCTGTCGTACCAAAGTTTGTTTGTGGGATAGAAAACGATTCCGTCTCCAGATCGAAGAAGGTTTTCTCTCATACTATCCATCCGATGTGATGACCAGACATGGCAACAGAGTCCGGCACGAACACGATCGACACTGTCCTCAAATAGCCGGCACGCGTGATCGATCAAACAACCGGCCGGCAACGATGACCAGGAGCGACAACGAGCCGGACAAGAACAACGTCGGGCTGCTCAAGGAGGCCACACCGTCGGCGACTCGCCATGATCGACCAGCCATGCATAACGGTAGATGCTGCCTATATCTCCGCGCCGGTGCCGGCGGTTTGCCGCTGCCACCTGTGCTCCGCGGTGTCCGTCTTTACGCCAGGAGCCGGGTGAGGACTGAGGACAGTGGTAGTGCCACCGCGACTCCCAACATCTCCACCATCTCCTCGCGCTGCCGTGCGCCAGGTCGTCAGGATACCTACGCCTCTTCATGGCAATTTCGTGCGCCGCCGCACGCCGTCTCCGCTCTCCCGAGGCACCGCTCGCCGGCTCCGTAGCAATGTCCTCTCCCATCCAGTGCGGTTCTAGACCTGCTAGGCTGCTACGGAGACGGCGATTGCCGGCTCCCGTACGGGCCCTCCTGTCGAGCAGCCTCAGCCGGTCAGCCCTCACCAGCTCCTCTGTTCCGCTTCCTCCCGAGCGGATGTAGGCACTCTCCGGCCCATAAAGCTCTGCCACATCCCGTGGCTGAGGAGCTCAAGGATAGAACGAGCACTAGGAAACCGAGCGGGTTGTTTTTCTGCAGGTGACTAATTGAGAGAAAAGAGGGCAGCAAATTTTGGTGGTGAAACTCCGGTGAACAACAAGAAGAAACGAAACGCATGATGATTGTTTTAGCATCTTTCATGGGAGCGGTTTGGGGAGGCAGCAAAGGAGCAAGAAGAGATGCAATTTTTCTGCCCTACGCGCAAGGCAGGTCATTCTGATTGTGGCCAGCCCAGCGGCCAGTGCATCACATAGTCGTGCATCAACGACGACCAAAGCTGACTGTCTAAATAGCATGATACAATTAGCTGTTTCGTTTCTTACGCGCACGTCCAATCACTTGCACTGTATAACTGTATATACTAATTGACAATTCATGCATTTCAATGCTTCGAGCGTGGTCATTCCAGTCGTGGCATGCATGTGTTTTACTATGTTTGGTTGACCAAATAAGAAATAACCAAATCGATTTTTTTCTGATTATTTTTCTTCTACAAAATTCTGTCAACATTATGGGAACCGGAATAAATAGAAGGTATACACTGAATAAAAAAACACCAACAATTTCAGCCCTAATTCTTGGATCTGATTTTTGTAATTCCCTCCATTTTCACATACAAGCTTATTGCAAATTGAAGAACTCGGTTTGATCGGTCACTTTTAGTCAAATACATGTCCATGTACATTTATATACTCAGATGAAAAGTGTCGTCACAAAATCAAATTGATATCAATTGCAAAGTAGAAAATCAATATTGTGTAGAAAAACCATCCGTAGCAACGCACGGGCACGTTTCCTAGTAGTACTAATACGGTTGAAATGTATAAAAGCATAAGTATCCAATCTATTAGTTAAGTCGCCATTTTCGTTCAATAAATTTACTTTATTTTAGGCTGAACAGTGGGTTACCCCACTACTTATATTTTTGTAATTCTCAATAAAAGTTATGTACAAAAGAAGGGAGATAAACAAAAGAAAGAAAGCACTAGACCATATGAAAATACATACATTGGAGCACATGGGTACCCCGATATTAAAAATAAATTAGTAATTCAAAAAAGTTCAAAATATTTCGAAACTTTCAATCATGCAAACATAGTGAAGTATTGTATCGGTATAAAAATATTTGTCAGAGAATAACTTTAATTGCACATTGGGTCAAAGATTTTCCCCAAAAAACACTATATACACGCTATATTCGTCATAGATTTGTCTTTTTGTCTTGAATTTAATGAGAATCATTTCCTAGCCAAACGTTTCATACGAGTACAATACTTAACATCTTTGAGAACAGAAAATATATGTATTTTTTTGACCTTTTTTTGAATTTCAATTTTTTTTACGTATATCAGGAGCGTGGGTAGCCGAGAGCCATTAGTACTTGTCCCTGGACCATATAGTTAGAAGCAAAGATTCACATGATGGAGTCACTCCAGCTTTCAAAGTCCTTGCTGCTTCCTGGTAGCACTATGAACCAGGAGTTTGATCTCATCCTTAAATTACTTTCTACATCTATAGAGGTACACCCCAATAGGGGTATGGACCCAAAAAAAAAAACCGCCTTGAGTGACACCCTTTATTTGTCCAGCCGATCTAAAAAATGTCTGGGACCGCTGAGACCAACCCATACTTGGGGGCCAACTCGGAGGCACCGGACAATGTCTAGACGTGTTATGCAACATCAGACGGGTGGGCCTAGATTGTTGTCCGCCCACCGGTCACGTCTGTTTCAATAACACCCAGCCTTCTCGTCTTTTGAGGCGGAGCTGCCACACCGACGTGGCGGAGCTATGACTACCCATGCGTCGCCGGCATTTGCTCTGATGCCCACCTAACCGCGCTTTCTGCCCACACCACAGTTTCCCGTCGATTCCGCCGTGCTGCCAGGACTCCATCTATCAATGAAGTGCACAGCACCAGTGGGAAGAACACTTTAATTTGCAAGTCACTGTGCACGGATTGTATGTCCAATCTTCGGGCCCACGCTTCTTCTAATATTACCCTTAGTGAGAGTAACATGGATGGTAATATGCATGCCACCTAAGTAATAATTAAAAAGATGCGCGGTAGCTAATTAATGAGACGAGAACAAATAGAGTAACATATGTTACCGTCACATAACGCTTTCCAACAAAAGATGAGTATACAATCAAATAAATGAGACAATCTACGATACTACTACCTCTATATTATTTTGCACTATGGAGATACTAACATATACTAGTAATATATGCAACATATGTATGTTACTACTCTAATTAAGTTACTCCTCACTATGACCACCCTAAGTGAACAGTTCGCTCCTGAGCCGTGGACGCTAAAAAAAGATGATTTTAACACTGTACGAGTCGTGCCCCGCCAAAGAAAAATAATGTGCGGGTAGTGTGCTTTCCCGGTCGGAGTAGAGCGCCAACTCCAAAATTAATCGCGCTTATGGACCAACATTGTGACATTCTGGTCTAGGCCTTAATAGGATTGATAGGATATCAACAAGTTCAACTTCTTGTTCGGAAGCTCATCTCGAAAGAAATCCGATGCTAAGTGTGCTTGGCTTGGAGCAATTCCGGGATGGGTGGGCGATCGGGAAATCCTTCCTGGGTGCGCACGAGTGAGAACAAAGTGCGCAGAAAAGACTAGTGTTAATATTGGGCCAATCTAAAAATCCTAGAGAGCTGCCAGATGTAACAGCCGTCGGCCCGGCCCCAGGGTTGGGCTGGGATGTTATATTTATTAACAAAGCCGACCCTCACGGTTACACGGACGTGTGCGAGTCAGGGCACAGACATGTGTGACATGTGCCGGTGTTGGACGCACAGACGGGTGCTAAGAGGGGAAATTCCTGTACTGGGGTGGACCAACGAAGGCGTCGATCTTGTAGGGAGGAAGAATGTGACACCGAAACCCTTCCCGGGTGCGCACGAGTGAGAACAAATTGCGTAGAAAATACTAGTATTGATCTGTGAGTCAGTAACAGCCGCCGGCCCGATGGTGGGCCGGGGTCTTACATACACATCCCACTGCACAACTGGATTATAACTCGTAAGCGAGCAAGGGTCGATCAAACTATGCTTGCATCTTTGTCCGAATCTACACCTGAATCTGCCACTAAGCAGGGGGTGCGCACGTAACCCGAACGACGAATCATTTCCTTTACAAAAAATTAAATAAACTTTCAGGGCGCCGCTAGGCACCATTTCTATTATGTCAGACATGTATCCGGCACCCCACAAAGCGGACACAATTTAAAGTTGCGAATTCTAAGAAGGAGGTGGGGTTACTCTATAATAATTATCTCCATGAAAAATGACAGCTGGATGCAGTTCGTCGGAATTAGAATGAGGTCCTGTATAGCAGATGATTGCGGCGTACAAGATGGAAAGATGTGCCGACAGCAAAAGGACACTGATATAAATTTTTTGGAAACATAAAAATGCAGATTTCTATTTTTCAAAATACCGAGCTCCATGAAGCTCGGCCTCCTGATGGAATTGCCGATGCAAAGCGGGAGAGTACCTCGTACACATCGGCAGACGCACCATAACCAAGCAACCGGTACTCGGCGAAATCTCGTCTGTAATCTCCTTTAACAATTGGATTGATAACTTCGCTGGCTCACCACGCAAACCTTCCGACTTGTTATCCATGGTTGTTCCTGTACACAAATTCCATTTCAGCAAGAGCATCAACATGTGTTCTTAAGAAGATGTAACTTGTACAAATATCAGTACGAGGAAACCTTACTTCCTTCTGCTCTCCTCTTCCACTAGCCCTTTCAGAATCTTGTAATGACCAATCTAAACAGATCTGAGCGTTTTTTTTTTTGAGGAAGGATCCGATTCATAAATCAAGAAACTCAGTACAAATTACAGCTAGGTCCCAAAGAAACAAAGAAATTACAAAAGAACTCAGAAATTTGCACGGAGCACCCCGAGTCGCCTGAAGAGAACACAATCGGATCCACTTCGATCCCCAAGAGCCTAAGCATCGCCGGAGACGCCGTACCACAAGCTGCCAGAAGCCGAGCACCACCACGACATGTAGACGACCGCAAGAGCCGTCCGCCGCCGAGCGACGGAACTGAAGAACTCTGAACGACCACGGCCATAGCGCCCGCTCCCAGCCACCACCCATCTTCCAGCCGCCCCGCCGACACCCAGGTCCACCACCACCATCACCGAACCACCTCCAGAAGCCGCTCCCCACGCCACCACGGCCGGCCAGAGCAGGAACAACAGAGGAAAGCACCAGAACCACCAACCACAAAAACGGGTCGCCGAACTCCGCCAACTCCTCCCCTCGCCGCCACGGCCGGCCGGAGAAGCAACACATAATACAAGCAAAAGATCTGGTGAGGTGATGCTAATGCTACATACAGAACACATCAGAGCCATCAGAAAATTGATTGCGCGGTAGTTTAGTTTATGCAACACATAATACAAGCAAAAGATCTGGTGAGGTGATGCTAATGCTACATACAGAACACATCAGAGCCATCAGAAAATTGATTGCGCGGAAGTTTATAAGAGCAACAACCATGGATATGAGAAGGTGTGAAGGCTCTTACCTGGAGAAGACGACCAGCAGTGCAATGGCATTGGCCCGGCTAAAAATGAGCAGTTGACCTTATAACACTATAACAGGGATGGGATCGAGCTGACAACTGAGATCGAGCTGATTGATTAAAGAAGTGTGGCTATTAGTTTAGAGCTCACGGCAGCCCAGATATATGGGTATCTTGCAAATTTTAACTTGACTGGCATCGTTCCAATCAGAGTTATGGTTGCAGTGCAGTGGCGGATCTAGAAATTTATTAGAGATTCAGAGGGTACTAGTAATATTTAGTGCGGCGTCACGCCGCACCCCTGGTTTTTTTTGCTTTTTTGCGTTATATATGTAAACAAAGGTGCAGAAAATATTAATTTGGAAATATCCATGTTTAAATTGTGCTCGAATTTGGATGAACGGAAATATAGAAAAGGGAAACATTTATAATTTTTTGATATCTGTGAACTGTTTGATTTGGAAAAACCTAGGAAATAGTGGTATTTGAAAGGAAGATGAAATTTTAAAATTTGAAGATCGTTATTATTTGACATATCGTTTATGTATAATGTAAATTTTCTAGGCGTGCAATAATTTCGAAGAGGGGCTAAAGTATTTGGAAATATTGTTGTGTTTTTAAAAAAATTTAAAGCTGGCCTTAATTGATTATGTGTAATTTAAATTTTGTAGGTTCGCAATAATTTGGAAGAGGGGCGAAAGTATTTGGAAATATTGTTGTGTTTTCATTATTTTACATATCGTTTATGTATAATGTAAATTTTCTAGGCATGCAATAATTTCGAAGAGGGGCCAAAGTATTTGGAAATATTGTTGTCTTTTTTGTAAAAAAATTAAAGCTGGCCTTAATTGATTTGTTGTTGTATTTGGAAAGTTTAAAAAAAATTGAATAATAGGAAAAAAGGGAAAAAAAAACGTGCTGGGCCAGGCGCGCAAAAAGCGGCCCAGCCCAGCAGCGAGCCCAGGTCACCCAGCCCAGCCCGTACTTACGTCATGCTGACGTCAGGGGAGACGGGTGGAGACGGGCTCGGCCGCGACGGTGGCAAGCACGCCGGCGGCGAACCAGCGAGAGCTAGGACGCGCGCGTCGGCTGCCCGGATGCGCGCGGAGGCGCTCTGCCCGGGTGTGGCGGCGCCGCCTCAATTTAGTTGTCGGAGCACCGCCGGCGAGCACCAAACGTGACGACGGATAGCGCGGACCGCGGCGGCGATTCCGGCGCCGGCAACGGCGAGGCGCATCGGCAGGCGTTTTTTTTGGCGAGGGGAGAGAAGAGGCGACGGCGAATCCGTCCGTGGCCATCGATTTGAGTGCGGATGAGCGGAGCGGCGGTGCGCCGCGTCGTCACTTGCTAGGAAATTTGTCAAATTCAATCCTTAATTAGAAGGGACAAATATTTTTTGTGGGTTTTATTTGAGTTCGGAAGGAAAATATGGAATACATTTTGTAGTGTGTGAAATTTCCAAGATTCCAAATAAGGTGGAGAAGATCACAAAGTATTTTAAATGTTTGTTTTTTTACGAATTGCTTGAAGTTGGTTTGGAATTATTTAGAGGTGAATTTGGAATTTTGTAAAAGTTTTAACAAAAAAAACAAAAGGGGAAAAAGGAAGAAAGGCCGAGTGGGCCGCACAGTCGACAGCCCGGCCCAGCAGTCGGCCCGCCTAGCCAGCCCAGGCCTGCTGGGGCGTCACGACGACGTCAGTGGCGGCCGGGCGGAGCTGCCGCGGCGGCGTGGACACCGGCGGCGCAGGAGGGCGTCCCGGGACGCGCGCGTGGGCGCATCGGACGCGCCTCGACGCGCCGTGCCTGGACGTGGCGGCGCCGCCGAGTTTTCGTCGCCGGAGCGGCTTCAGCGGGCAGTGGACGCGGCGGCGGGAGGTGCGGAACGGCGGCAGGGATTCCGGCACCACGCGGGCGTCCCGGGACGCAGCGGTCGAGAAGGAGGTGGAGGGCGGCGCGGCAGTGGCTCCCGTGGCGTCCGATTTGGCCGGAGAGGCGCGAGGCGGCGGCGCCAGGCGTCGGCGTCCGCGGCGAGCTCGGCGCGGCGTCGCGGGAGGGGAGAGGGGCTGGGTGGCCTGCGGCCGTTTTACGGAAAACAACCCGGACTTTCGCGTAATTGCAAAGAGGTCCCTAGAGCCGAATTTTCTGTGAAGAGTATGGAATTTTCGGGCGGCCGTGTGCTTCTCTGCAAAAAAAACGCAGCCGGCTGTGTGGCTGACGTGTGGGGTCCACCCCGCCACTGTAGCTACTGTAGATTTTCTACAGCACCACTGTAGCTAATCTACAGTGGCACGCGCGCGGAGAGGCCATCAAATCCTTGGTCTTTCATATAGTGTAGTATGGCTGGCCATGTGAGTCACTGCACTGCACTGCATCCTGACGAGATGGATCGTCGGCTCAATAACTCTATCCTGGCTTGACTGAAATGATATCTCTCCTGCTGGCCAGCGGCCGCTATCCTTACGTGATGGATCGTGGGCTCGATCACAGACTGATACGATCGATACCATCGGGTTCGACAAGATCGCGAAATTCCGGAGCAAAGTTGATCGATTCACGTGCTGGACCAGAACAACGCGTAGGCACAGAACAACGTGTAGTGCTCTGCATATCCATGGGCCTCAATATTGGATTTTTAAAATAATATTTTTTAACATTTTTTTCAAAAATAGCACGCATTTTGAGTCAATTTGAAAAATAGCGCGGTGTTGTCACCGTCCATGCCGAAAGTGTTTGTTTCGTCAACGGCGGAGCCGAAAGCGTTGGTTTCGTTATGGCGCGTGCCGAAATTGGCCTTTCGTCGTGGTCCACTCTGATCTGCATGACTCTGGACGTGACCACCCTCTGGCCCACAGTTTCGGCAGCGGCCGTGCCGAAAGATGGTTTTGACAGTGCCCGTGATGAAAGTACTCGCTGCGCCTCGTGCCTTTCTTCTTCCTCTCGCTCGCTCTAGTCTCTGTTTCTGTTCTTCCGTTTTGAGGAAAAACATCACTGATTCCTGCTGCAAAAAAATCCCTACAAGCCTATAGATTGAAGGAATAGAAGATAGCAGAGTTGGGGCATCCCCGATCTGTTGATGGATAGCTCTTTTTGGAGGCGTTTGGGGGTGTGGAGTGGAGCAATGGTGGTCAACAATGGTGGATAGTGGTGGTGTGGGGTGGTGCTGAGGAAGCTAGAGGCATGGTGCAGCGGTGTTGATGCTATCCTGATGTGATGGATCGTGGGCTCGTCGTGGAGCTGACCTGGCCGAGGCAGCCGATCACAAACTGATACGACCGGTTCGACAAGATCGCAAAATTCCGAAGTAAAGCTGATCGATTCACGTGCTAGACCAGAACAACGCGTATGTACAGAACAACATGTAGTACTTTTGATTGTCAAATTTGACCCTTTTGACGAACTAACCACATGTGTGGCCCTTTTTCAAAACTATTTTCAAATATGACCCCTTGAGGTCGGCGTTAAAAAGGTTGGAGCCGAACTTGTGTAGTTCGGCGCCATCTGTTTCGGTTCTGTAATTTTTCTAAGGATTAAATTTTTTTAAAAATAGAGGTCGGCTTCAGAGTGCAAGGTCGGTTCTATCCTCATTGGCGCCACCCTTAGATGCTAAATTTAAAAATAGTTTTGAGAAGTGACCATATATGTTATTAGTTTACAAAAAAAAAGCCATATTTGGCAAAAAATACTGATATCCATGGGCCTCAATATTGTACAGCCGGCTTTGTTTGTGTTGTAATGGGCAAAGACGTGTTTGCTGGGTTTGTTAAATATAAATATATTGCCTAGTCTCTTTCCCTCAGTTTGAACGTTTGGTTTAAATGGCTAGTGCATCAGTTCTATATGGTATCAGAGCCAAGAGATCTCGAGTTCGAGACCCTGCTCACGCAGTATTAAAAAAAGTAAAAACTCATGTGGCTTGCACCGATCCCATGCTACGGATTAAAATAGCCTAAACGTGAGGGGGAGTGTTAAATATAAATATATTGTCTAACCCCTTTCTATCACTTCAGACGTTTGGTTTAAATTGCTAGTGCAACAATTCTATAGGATCAGTCGGTGAGACGTGTCGGTTCCTCTAGCCTAGTGTACGTGCCTGCTGTGTTTGTTTGTTTTGCAGTGTCTTCGACCGAGCCAACCAAGTGTGCAAGCCCAATACATACGTATTTCATAGTTATGGTACAACCATAATTGTACCTTTCTATTTCCAGAGGTATCAGTTAATTATAAAAATATTATATAATGATTGTGTAAAATAAAGTATAAAAGCTATAAAAATTAATTAAGTCTAATTATAGATTTATTAAAATTAGTCCATATTAATAAAGGAATTTTTGTACTTTTTATGCAGTCATATGAATTTTTATTGTTTTTGTGTGATGATTGTTGTGTTCTATCGATTTTTCAATAAAATATAGACTAGTGAAATTTGGAGAGTTCGATGTAGAGTTTACGAAAATGCAGGTGCAAAATGAAGCGGCAAATATTTTGGAGAGCTATCCAAATAGTGATATCGACAGTCAAATATTTGAAAATCAGAATACTTAATCCAATGCAAAATTATGCTCCGCGACACTTTACTCATAATCTAATTTGTATTTTCGATGCAATTTGTATTAGTCTTTGGATAGAAATCACACAAATGTATATTATTCTTGAATATGCTATCTACAAAAAAGAATTAAATATTTAATAAAAACAAAAGTTTTCATCGGAATAGAAAAAACTTAGAGATGCCTTAAGTGTATCATCATTTTGAATTTTTCTATTAATAGAATAAATCACACTTTTACCGATCACAAGAACAGGAACATGATGAAGTCAAAGGTTCACTAATTAACATAATACAATTTTCTTTTTTGTTGAAAAAAACAAGTTTAAAAGTGTAACAGTATTGCATTTTTTTAAAATAGTATATATGTCTAAATGTATTCTTATGCGGAAACACACTGGTGATGACATAAAAAAAATTAAAGTACCGTGGCAACGCACATGGGTTTTGCTAGTTACCACTACTAATCATGGGAAAAAAAATATAGCATGCATACCGTTCAACTAGACGTGATGGATCGTGGCTCTCTATCCTAGCTTTTTTTTGACATTGTATGCCCGCAGACATACATTACTTGTATTGGTAAATGTACGGATACAAACACGACACGAATAAATGCAACATAAAACTAGAAGAAAATAAATGATTAAACTGCTGCAAACCACCATCCCCGTAACTAATTTAGCTCAGAAGCGTGGCTGCTAATTTAGCATGCTGTATTGGTTATTTTTTTACATAATTATGACTGTTCCTTTTGGGAAGTGAAAATTTACTTTAGTTTCTCATTCTGTTCTGCGTAATGGTAGTGATGTCTAATGATAATAAAAAGGAACTACACTGTTGCTGACACTCTGATTGTTGTACTTTATAAATGACACTATGACTGTTGCTGCTCTGAAGATTGATGAGAAGTAGCCATGCGCTCGACAATGTGCAAAGCCCAGCTCATCCCGGAAGATGAAACTGAAATGTTTATGGAGGATCCTGAGATTGATATCTAAACTGTGGAACTGCGAGTGAAAGTAATATGTGTAAGCTAGATGTGCCGTGTGTGTGTCCACAATATGCATGCTAGCCATATTGAAGTTTTAAGGTGTGTGTGCGCTCCGTCTATATAATCTAGTATGATAACTGTTCTGTGGAACGCTGGAATTAGGCACGCAAACTCACATGAAAAGTTTCTGCTTGTTCCAGGGTATTACATGAGATTCTAGTTCTTCTTGCCCTTGTATTCTTGTACCCAGAAAGGCTAGATAATAATATTTTGTATCAGTAATTTATCTATACAAAGTCTTTTGCCCGCAACTAGATCTTCGCAGCTACTTCCTTCGTCTTGCTAAAATGTTTTATATTATGAGACCGAGGGAGGAATTGATTTGTACCATTGCTATCACACTTGCTCACATCCAACCACAACCCTGGATAAATCGGCATGTTCGCCGTTAGAAATCTCACGTCAGCAAAATTAAATTGAAGTACTGGGCATAGATTGTGAAGCAAGCAAGTGAAGAGCCACAAACCCTCTAGCTACAACTAGTGTAGATATACAACTGACATAGATGATCCTGCTTCCTGCATCGGGAGTTCGGGACTAGCAATGCCGTGGAATTTCTCGGCAAATAAATGTGCCCGCGTCCAAGGGGGCACACGCTTTGGTTTGGATGATCCATGTCAAGATTCGGTGACTCATGATTATGCAGCTTTACGTGAACTTCCGATCGATGGCGGCGAACAAGGCAAGGCCAAGGTCTTTTCAGCTGAAACCTCTGATTCTGTGCAACCACCGTGAGTGAGTCTGTTCCTGTCCAATGGCCGTCCTCATTCCCGTCTGCCGAAGAAGATGATAGAAAAAAAAGCAGCTCAGAGGGAGAGAGGCCACGCTCCCCGACTCATGAGTAGTAGAACTCGAGGCCAAGGTCTTTTCAGCTGAAACCTCTGATTATGTGCAACCGCCGTGAGTGAGTCCGTTCCTGTCCAATGGCCGTCCTCGTTCCCGTCTGCCGAAGAAGATGATAGAAAAGTAGCAGCTCAGAGGGAGAGAGACCACGCTCCCCGACTCATGAGTAGTAGAACTCGAGGCCAAGGTCTTTTCAGCTGAAACCTCTGATTATGTGCAACCGCCGTGAGTGAGTCCGTTCCTGTCCAATGGCCGTCCTCGTTCCCGTCTGCCGAAGAAGATAATAGAAAAGTAGCAGCTCGGAGGGAGAGAGGCCACGCTCCCCGACTCATGAGTAGTAGAACTCGAATGAGTTTAGGGGCAACAGGCGGAGAGCCCAGCAATACCTCCAACCTACCGAGCTGCTGCCCCCCACTAGGCTAGGGTAGGAGTCCACGCCACTAGACTCGGCGAGATTCCATGTCCCCACGCCCTAATTTAAGCTGCGTAGCCTAGCATTACTTTGTCGAGGTGGGACAAAAAATAACTTTTCGTAGCCTAGCGTTCCTCGCATCGAATCGTAGCTCAGCCCGAGTTCGAGCGTGCGCGGGATGCGGTCCAGCTAACTGGGCCTTAGAAAGCGAAGAGCCCATCTAGAAGCGAGGCGACGTCGCCTTACAACTCTCCGACGAGGAAGACGCCGCCGACCCTCTTCCACCACCCCGGCCTCTCACCCACCGTCGGGCCGCAGCCGAGGCCTCCGTCGCCCTTGCCTTCCGCGCGCGCCGCCTTCCCCCAGCCAGTAAGCCCCGTGCTGCTTCTCTAGGGTTTCGATTGTAGGGACTGGGATTGGTGGGGAGGTCGTTGATTTGGGCATTGCTTGCCTTGCTGGAGTCCTTCTTTGCGCCTACTCAATTTGGACTTATTGATGTCATGGGTGATGGGTGGCCATCGAGTAGAATTATGAGGATATATGCTAGAGCTTGAGCTACTTGGAACAAAATCAGCATGCCGTAGAAGAAATTCATGCAGCAACACAGGTCATGGTTGCAACTAGTGTGTATGTGCAAGCCCGTATGCTCATGGATGTTAGATTCGAAAGGAGGGTTCATGCTGGGTCCACCTGTTCCTTGCTGCTGGGCATCATGTAGCTTCCGAATCCAGAGAGCGCGTTTTGTGTTCATGTACTTTAGCGTCTCGGTATAGAGAAATTGCCACTCCAGTGCTGAATTGCTGAATATATGGAACCAAAGGACGACGTTGGCATCATGCTCTGATGGATTGGATGGGAGGATGAGGCAACATAGAGACAGCCAAAGAATCTGCATGCTAGACATCACCTTTCCGGTTTCCATGTGCACATTTTATGAATGGTTGTCACAAATGCTTACCTTAGAATGCAGTCTTGTCCTGTCCTGCACATTTGAGTGTGCAAGGCCAGAGCTCTGGGCTTCATTTTCAGATGACAGGGCCACACAGATAATCCAAAGTCGACCATATCAATCGGGAAAGCTGCAAACTACCTGAATGTTGATACTCCAATAGTCTTCCAGTGGAAAATGCGGAACCCTCGCAATCATCTGATAATTAAGTTCAACTTGCCACCTGACAATAGCAGCTACTTGTCTGCAAATCGGACCTGAAGTCTTTTTTGCAAACAAGATAGAGTTCACTGGTTAATTATTACAGACTGTTGACAGAAGAATTTGGTAGTATGGTGACTTAAAAGAGCGAGGGTATTGAGAATCTCAGATTGTCTGCAATTAGTTGAAGCAAAACACAGAGATTGAGTTGGGTTTCCCCGCAACCGGCTGCCTGACTTTGTTACCTTCTGGATCAATTTCAGGTCTGCATCTTGTATATCATAACTCTTATCATTTGACCAATTAGATTATTACATTATCACCCCTTAAAGCTATCTTGCTAGTCAGATGATTTGCAAATGTTTATTTGATAATCCTGCTGAATTGACATAAAGAATGGTGTTTCTTGTTTCCGTATCCTAACTGCATACTTGGGGGTCAGGGCTATCTTGGTTCAAATTCTGTGATTGTCAACTTATTGAATGATGGATTTGATTTGTTCAAGTCACCTGGTAGGTTATTAGGACCACCATGGACATGGTTTTCATCATTCAACCTAAATAGAAAAGCAGGCCTGGACGGAGCAGGCAAGGTAGTAGACTTTCCAACAAGCATCAGGATCACACTGGACATGCTGGGTCTATCACTTGGATCCTCTTGAACACATAATAGTCCAATGTGTACGCACTTGAGAACCTCACTTTCAGAACATTTGTAGTGCAATGATAGATCTACTATCTCAGCTTTTGTCCCCTGGTCCAGTTCTCCCATACCTGTGCACAAACAACAACTCGTCAAAAAAGCTTACGACATGATCACATTTGAGACTTGAAAATCAATGTATGTAATACCGACATAGGTTAAAAGATGCTCAGCCATCATTGTTTCAGATGATACACTGTTTCTCCTCCCAG
This sequence comes from Poa pratensis, assembly GCA_947311845.1. NCBI lineage: Eukaryota > Viridiplantae > Streptophyta > Magnoliopsida > Poales > Poaceae > Poa > Poa pratensis. The sequence continues at coordinate 31,497,751 of CAMZMU010000108.1, read as the reverse complement.
TCACAATTTCTAGAACAATCATTCCAAAGCTGAACACATCTGATTTGGTTGAGACATGTCCAAGAACCGCATATTCTGGCGCCATGTAACCACTGTGCAATAGAAAAATGGTTAAGCGTTGCTTCTTTTGTGAACGTGATAGTTATGAACTTATCATAAGAATAACTGGATCCATATAGACTTACTAGGTTCCAGCTACTCTTCTTGTGATATGCTTTGTATGATCACCCTAAAAAACACTTGCCAAACCAAAGTCAGAGATCTTTGGATTCATATCCATTTCTAGTAATATATTGCTTGGCTTCAGATCTCTATGTATAACTTTTATACGGGACTCGTCATGTAGATATACCAAGCCTCGAGCAATACCACAAATGATCTTGTACCGTGCATCCCAAGATAATTCTCTACGCTTCTCGTCATCTAAACATGCATTGTAAGCCAAATAAATCATGGGAGACAAGAATTACTTAAAACATGCACAGTGGGACTAACTTCAAAGTTGAAAAGATGCATGTGAATGAGAAAACTAGACATTTTGGGCCTTTTGGCTACTCTACCAGTTTAGGTAACAAGTTCCCTTCTTATCCATTATTGTAGAATCACTGTGTGCCGAGTTCCTGCTCATGTTAAATAAATAAAACCAATCATCGAGAATCCAGATTTTAATTTTGTTTCACTGATGTCCATGCAATGATTTGTTTAATTAACACGAACCGATTTTCGTATTTTCTTGCTACCCCCGAATTTATTTTTATTTGTAAATTTATAGTAGCTTCGTGAAATGCTTGATTTTATTGTATCTCAATAATATTCATTACTTAAAGAACAATGCGGTGATGAAGACAGTACACCTAGTATTTGGCAATCCAAAGTGCTTGGAATAAGAAATAAAGTAGAAACTCCAGTACCGAAAATAAAGGCATCAAGACTTTTCTTTGGAATATATTCATACACAAGCAACTTATCCTCTCCATCGAGGCAGGCGCCTATTAACTTCACCAGATTCCGGTGCTGAAGTTTGGCAACTAATACCAGCTCATTTTTTAGCTCCTGAAGGCCTTGTTTTGATTCTTCTGATAATTTTTTTACTGCTATTTCTTGTCCATCTGGCATCACACCCTGAAAAACAGCAACTTAAATTAATATAACATCATAAAGTTCAACTATGACCGTAATCTAACTTCTCATGTACGTATAGTTTAGGCTAGGATAAGTAGCGCAGTGAGAAACTAGATTAGAAATTGGATCGAGAAGACAAAGTCACGACCCAATTAGTAGATCAATTTCGAATGACCGAGATAAAGTAGAAAGCCCACACCACTAGAAAGGTAGAAAGAGGAGAGAACAATCAGCACATAAGTGCAAAGTGGGATTTAAGAAGAACATAATGGCATTAATCTAAGGTAGCTAATCTGTACTATCCTGGTAATGGATAGTTCTCAATTGTTCATGACAGAAATAAGAGTCAGCTGGAAGTCAGGTGAAACAATATGGTGACAATAGCAGGAAGCTGCAAACAACCAATACTGGGTTTGTTGCCGGTTTACCTTATAGACTTGCCCAAATCCTCCTTCCCCCAGTTTATTTTCTTCAGAAAAATTACTTGTTGCTATTCTTATTACTGATGTGTCCAGTAGAAGCGATTTAATATCTTCAATATCCTCTGAACAAGCTGTATCTGCATATAAGGTACAAAGATCTGTCAGTTGTTCTTTTTCCGCAGAGAGCTGGTAGAACAGCAGTTACAAAAGAAACAGTACTGAGGGAGCCTTCAGAAATGGATGCTTTATGAAAGGGTGAAATAAAAGAGAAAAAGCATAGGTTGCGTTTCGATCCATAGATATAAAGAAAGAGTTGCAACCGTACAAGCACTCAAGACTAGGCTGAAACAAGCAGCACTCAAGACAAGACTATGATGATCAAGGGATGCTAGACAGAGTAGAAGTAGAACAGACAATACCAAACAAACCCCAACCTAGCACTCAAGAGAAAACCACGGCCAACGGATGCTAGACAGTCACTACAACCACATAACGGCCAACCAAAACCAGCCTATTAGTCATCGACACAAACACACGGGTCGCAAACCCTGCCACAGGGAGCGAGAACCCTACTCTGAGAAGACTGGCTGCTGCATAATTCAGTTTACTAAAGGTAAACATAGATACTTACATGATAGTGTGGTCTTGTTTAGACTTGATCTCTTTCTCCAGATGCAAATTGATATAGCTGAGATTAAACAAAGTGCTGCTACCACAGGAAGGACAATCGGCAGGATGGCAGGGCTACTGCCGTGTCTGATTGGGCTGCTGCTGTTTGCATCTGAGGTATTGCCATTTTCCTTGGGCTTGGTACCATTTCCTTTGTTTGTGCACATGTAGAAAGAAACAGTTAGACTTTATTATGAAGGCAATTTCGCCAATTAATTCAACCGTGATGGAGGAGGATCCTACCGGAAGTTGGGGTGGTGCCGTCTAGCCCGCAGCCGGAATAGGGGCGCTCACCGGCGACATTGCCAGGAGGGTCGTAATTGCAGGTGATGAAGGTGCCCCCACCTGCGCAGGTTACAGTCGCGCAGCCAACCCTGGTGGAGTTGGCCCAGACGAGCTGGGTGTACTCCCCGCAGACCGTCCCCTCCTTGCACACGTTGTGTGTGCAGTCGTAGTTTGGCTTCTCTCCGAGCCAGGAGAAGAAGGCGTCGGAGACGGTCCAGCTGACGCCGGCAACACCTTGGAAGATGTTCTCGCCGTATGGCCCGCCGGAGGGAACTTTCAGGCAGTCGCTCTTTCTCTTCTCTGAGTAGCTTTCGGCGTAGGCTGCCACCGTGCTGTCCCACGAGAGCATGCCCACTCCGACGCCGGCTCTGGCCGCGTTCTGGAGGTTGAGGAAATCTTGAGGGGAACTCTGCGCTGCAACACCAAAAGAAATAATCTCTCCATATGAGTTGACAAACATAAGCATAAAGAAAGCAATACCACAAATTGGGATTTTGGAAAGTACCTGACCGGTTGAACTGCCCACAACCGGCGTACGGCCGGCCGCCCTGCAGGTTCCCCCTGGGGTCGTACTCACAAAGGATGAACGTTCCGCCGCGTCCGTCGCAGGTCACGGCGGCGCACCCGACCCTGGTGGTGTTAGCCCACACGACCTGCGCGTAGTGAGTGCAGAATTGTCCAGCGGCGCATGAGCCATCGCTGCAGTTGTAGTATTGCTTCTCCGAGAGCCACAAGGCCACCGCGTCGCCGGCCGTCCAGTTAGCGCCCGCGCTGCCCCAGAATAGGTTCTCCCCATAGGGCCGTTGGAGTGCGCCAGCTTGCAGTCGCCTTTCCTCTCGCCGGCGTATCTCAGAGCGTAAGCCGCCAAGGTGTCGTCCCACGCCAGTGGCGCGACGCCAACGTCGGCGCGGGCCGCGTTCTGGAGGTCCACGAAGGTCTGGGCGGAATTCTGGGAGGCGGCACCGGCGACCATGGTAACTATACAGTACTGCAGTAGTAGCAGCGAGGCCGCCGCGACAGCTGCCATCCTCTCTTCTTTGACTCTTTTTGTTTGTGCTTCTCTGACAAAGATGGTGCACTTGTTCTTGTTAGAGAAGGATTCCGACTTGACGCGTAACTCGCTGATGATGATGGAGACCTGGTAGGTGACCGTGCCCAATGGGAAGGCGTGGTGGTGGACGGCAATGCCTACAGTGCTGCCGTGACACCAAGGGGACGACGGTGTGGAAAATTGCAACCTAGCAATGGAAAAGTCATCAGAAGACAAGTCCATACTCTTGAAGAACAACACGCAGCCTTGTACTAGAGTACTCCAACAGTACTACTATTCGGCTCCCGCCTGTATAAATATACAACAAACCCTCTAGCTGCAACTAGTGTGGATATATATATGCATCTGAAATATGCATGTCAATTAAATGTGCAGTTCTTTGTGCACCCAGGTTTTGCTATGTTGATGATCCTATGGTGTAAGGTTGACGGGAAAACTCGTGACTAGAGAGCTTCGAATGATCCTCATCCATCCTGGGGACAAACGATGTTGTGGAATTTCTTGGCAAAGAAATGGAGGACAATGTGACTGCGTTCATGGGCACACACGCTTTGGTTTGGATGATTCAGTATGAGGATTAGGTGAGTGATGAACTGATGATTATGCAGCGTTAGGTGAACTTCCTATCCAGGGCGGCTAACGAACAAGGTAAAGCCAATGTGTTTTCAGCTGAAACCTCTGATTCTTTGCAACTATGGTGAGTGTTCCTGGGACTGGGGTGGCTTCTGGTGTACATGGTTTGACGCGCTGCTGCCGGCGACTGTGCGCCGCCGACAGCCGAAGATGATGAACGCAAAAATAGCAGCTCGGAGGGAGAGAGGCCACGCTCCCCGACTCATGAGTAGAACTCAACGAGTTTAGGGGCTACAGGCGGCGAGCCCAGCAATACCTCCAACCTACCGAGCTGCTGCCCCCTATTAGGCTAGGGTACGAGACCACGCCACTGGCCTCAGCGAGATTACATCTCCACAAACCCTAATTTAAGCTGCGTTACGCTACGCTAATGACTCGAGGTGGGACAAATCTAGTTCAAGTTCTAGTAGCCTAGCGTTGTGTGCATGGATGCTCGCTTTTTCAGCCCGACAGCTGCGTGCGCGGGATGCGGCCCATATAACTGGGCCTCGGCGAGCGAAGAGCCCAACACGTGGACGCGGCCTGGGTAGAGCCCAACAAGGACGGATCTGCTAGTATTTTCATCCCTCACAACTCCCGCGTGGCGCGTACCCTGCAAACTCCCGTTCCCGTCATCGCCGATCTCCTCCTTCGTCGTCAGGTCGCCTTCTGTGTCCACCAGATCGAGGTTTGTTTCCATCAGGCGATGAATTACTAGTCAAAAGTCCCACTGAACTTCATGCGCGAGTACTGAATGTCCATCAAGATCCGCCCCTGCGCTGCAGTATATTCTCAAACCCTAGATCCATCTGGAGTAATTCTTTTTTTTCTTTTTCGTTTGGGTCGATTGGCTCCTTCCTTGTCCTCTGTGTACATGCCTTGATATTGTACCTGACATTATGCTGTGGTGCCATGCCTTTTTTTTTTAACAAAACGGGCAACATTGCTTCATTTTATTAAAAAAGTAGGAGGGAATTGATGGGTTCATTAGTGGGGAACCAGCCAAAAACCGTTACAAGTGCACCAATGTAGACATGAAACACCACATTGGGCAGACCCGCCCGACCTGGCTACCCACATGGAACACACACGCCGCCGAGGAGAAAAACAACATCAAGGTCGTCATCGAGCGTCATCATCGTCACTCCTCCCCGAGCAAGCGATTCCGACTTCACCTTCGGCGACCACCGACGAAGTCCTCGCTGCAGCCGACGCAGAAAACCATGTCGACCTATGCCAAACAGTCGACCCAAAGGAAGAGGCAGCTCCGACTACGACGAAGAGCTTCACCGGAGAAAGATGCACACCTTGCACCCACGGAATCCGCGAGGCCACTGCAGAAAAAGTGGCATCGTTGCCAGCCTGCCCGCCCCGAGACACGCAGCTCCGACTTCACAGCGGGAGACGGCACGGACTGTCGGTGATGAAGGACATGCCGTGACTCGGCTCCGCTCGCCACCGTCATCGTTGCCACACAGCTCGCAACGCCACCATAGCACCCAAGACATCGTCAGCCGCTGCCAACCACGATGTTGTGTGAGTCCAGCCCACGAGCGCGCACACATGAACCATCATCTTCAAGACGATGCCCTCAAGAGGGGAGGCGACGAAGATCGACGCCGTCGTCCGACCCTACACAAACAGGGTCCAGGTCTTCACCCGAAGAGGAGGTCCAAGACTGAGGAGAATCGAGGAGCTCCAAGACGACCCCCAAGAGGGAGAACGGCGTCCACGGACGTCGCGTCGTCGGGCTTTCGCCTGGAGCACTCGAGACTCTCCAGCCCCACGCAGCCGGGCCAAGGCGGGGAGACCCGCGGCACCGCCGGCCTGCCCACCCACTGATCCAAACACCTCATGCGCGACGGCGGCGCAACCATCGCACAGAGCCTTCCAAACCTTCTCCGACCTCGTCCAGACGTAGCCGTCCCCGCCGCTGCAGCCTCACCAGCACCACCGAGCAGCCCCGCAAGCCGCAACCCTGCCGGCCACGCCGAACCACCGCCGCACCAACCTGCCCTCGCCAGGAGCCAGCAAGCCGCCCTCACGGGCCCGCTAGGCCCAGATCGGCCCCGACGGGCATCAGATCCTGTGCGCGAGCTCCATGCCGTCGCGAGCCTCGCCGACGGCGCCCTCTGCGCGGCACCACCGCCGGAGGCCAAGCACCAGAGCACCTTCCCCGGATCCGCCGACCCGGCTTTCCCGGACCCGCCGGCCGAGGACGCCCCCACGGGCCAGCCTCCGCCAGCTCGAGCATGGGAGACCCCCGACTGCCTTTGGCAGCGGGGGCCGGCCGCCACCACCACGGAGGAAGCCGGCGGCGGCAGCGGCCGAGGGGGCCTGGACGGGGGAGGACTTGCGGCGGCGGGGTTGCGCCCCTGGCGTCGCCTGGGGGTGGCGACGCGAGGGGAGGGTGAAGCTGGGCAGTCCAATACAGAAATGATGGTGCCATGCCATTTATAATTACATGCTATTTGGTCTCCAAGCATGCACCGGTGACAGTGCTACTACATCGTTTAAATTACTCTCTAACAAAAAGACAATGTCACTTGTGCACCAGTGCTAGGTAATGGAGACAAAAGGCAAGACGGATGAGAAGAAGGTGACACTGCTACCACATCGTTTTCTCACACCTTATCCTCCTCGCTCCAAGGACTTCTACTCTGGAATGGTAAAACCCCTATACAATTTTGTTTTCCCTTTGAGCTGGCTGGCTCTCTGCAATATGGGTCAATCTCATCTGGATGAGCCTTCTTAATGCTGCCTGTACCTGATTGACCTAGCTAGTTTCATCATGTGTGACACACAATCTTCAGTTTCTGTTGCTGAGACTTTACTAGGTAGGAGAATGCTCTCATTTTGTCTGTAGCTAGGTACAATTTTTTTTTGAGCTCAAGGTACAAATTAATTGAGTTGATCAATTGTTGCTGAGATATTGTTACACTTGCTGACAAGTTTCAGATCGACGATTTGTTCCGAATTAGTTTCACTGTGCTCGTGATGCAAGTATCATTAAATACTACTTTCTGTGTGTAGGTGCTTGTTCTGTCAGTGTGCATGATGTATGAAACCAGTTAACCGAACCATCACATGTGTTAGGGAAATATGCAACTTGTATTTCCAGGGGCAAAGCCCACAATATATAGTACATGTACAGGTGACAAATATGCAGGAAACCCTTTATACAACGGGAAAACTATACAGGTATACATGGACACATAATATAACTCTAACACCCCCCCTCAAACTCATGGTGGATACACAACACTGAGTTTGGAGAGATAAAATCCATGATACGCTCTAGTCTGGGCCTTCGTGAAGAAATCTGCCAACTGCAACTCGGAAGGCACATACTGAAGAGCAATAACCTGATCCTGCACACTAGCGCGTACAAAAGAAGCATCAACACCAATATGCTTGGTAAGCTCGTGCTTCACCGGATCACGCGCAATACTAATAGCACCTGTACTGTCCGACAAGAGGGTAGTAGGTGTTGTAACAGGAACACCAATATCCTCTAATAGCCATCGTAACCAAGTCACCTCAGCTGTCAAAAGAGCCATAGCCCGCAACTCTGCCTCCGCACTCGAACGTGACACTGCAGTCTGTTTCTTCGTCTTCCAGGCAATGAGAGAACCACCAAGAAAAACACAGTAAGCAGAAAGTGAACGGCGATCCGAAGGATCACTAGCCCACGTAGCATCCGAATAGGCCTGGAGTTGTAACGAGCTAGAACGGGGAAAGAAGAGACGGTGTGACATCGTGCCACGAAGATATCGTAGAACATGAAGAAGGTGACTATAGTGAATAGAAGTGGGAGCAGAAACAAACTGACTCAGAATATGGACAGGATAGGAGATATCCGGACGAGTGACTGCAAGATAGACAAGACTCCCAACAAGATGACGATAACGCGTCGGATCAGATAAGGGATCACCATCAGAAGCACGAAGGTGAACATTGAGCTCCATAGGAGTCTCAACAATACGATCATCACTAAGAGCAGCACGATCAAGAAGATCCTGGATATACTTCTCTTGAGAGATAAAGAAACCATCAGAGGTAGAAGAAACCTCAATCTCAAGAAAATAACGAAGAGGACCAAGATCAGACATAAGAAACTGCTCACTAAGACGTGCCTTGACAAAGGCAATATACTCGGGGTCGTCACCAGTAATGATCATATCATCAACATATAGAAGAAGAAGAGTCCGACCACTACAGCCAGTTCTTCTGCTTTCGTCGCTTCAGCTACCGGCTCCTTCCAGCAGTGGCATCATCGACTCGGTCATCTTTGTGGCTCACGTCTATCGTCATTAGTTCGTCGAGGTCTTCTGGGGTCTGTCTCAGGAGATGTCTCTTTACAGTGTCAGGGTTGTCGCCTTGGCAAACAGATTCAGTTGCCTTATCCTACTAGTGAGTCAGTGTCTAAGCGTCCTTTTGATTTAGTTCATTCCGATGTGTGGGGTCCGGCTCCCTTTGCTTCGCAAGGGGGCCATCGCTACTATGATCTGGGGCCAACTCGGTGCTGTAGCGATCTGGGGCCAACTCAATCGATCGGGTCAACCGCAGCGACTGCTCCTGGAAGGTGTTCCCGCGGTTGATCTGGAGAGCACCACGGGCAGATCGGGCTGCGGTGCGTGCGGCGGCGGTCGGCTGGGTGTGGCGGCAGACGGCCGGACAGCGACGGCAACCGGACGATCGAGCGCAGGACAGGACGAGGAGAGCAGCGGAAGACACACGCCAGCCAGAAGAAAATCGGCGGCGACGACGGACGAGTTGCGCGTCCAAGAACGAGAGGAAAAAAACCCTAGCTCATGATACCATGTTAGGGAAATATGCAACTTGTATTTCCAGGGGCAAAGCCCACAATATATAGTACATGTACATGTAACAAATATGCAGGAAACCCCTTATACAACGGGAAAACTATACAGGTATACATGGACACATAATATAACTCTAACAACATGAACTTCAGGGCCAATTGAAAAGAAAATGCTTAAACCCTTTGAGCTGGCTGCCTGGCTGGCTCAGTCTCATCTAGATGAGCCTCCTTCATGATGCGTGTACCTGATTAACCTAGCATTTCTTATTGAGACTTGACTAGCTAGGAGAATGCTCTCGTTTTTGTCCATAGCTAGACACAACGTAATTGAGATGACGCTGAGACAAGTTTCAGATCGATTTGTTTTTCTACAACGTAATTCATGGGCTTTTCTGGAGGGTGTCATATATAGTTAAACCCTGTCAATGATACAAGGGCTTAGTTACTACTCCCTCCATTTATAAATATAAGATGCTTTAGGTATTGCACATTTTGACTAGATGCATATTGAAATGAGTGAACATGTACACTAAAACATGTTTAGATGCATGTAGGTAGATACATGTGAGATCTAGAAAAGGCCTAAAACATCTTATATTTAAAATGGAGTGAGTAGTACACATCGCTAGGAATCGTATTATTCTTTGCTACCTACAAACTTTGCTTCCCAAATTTGGTGGATGTTTTCAATCAGTTTGTTCTTAGTTTCACCGTGCTCGTGATGCAAGTAGCATTGAATACTCATTCTGCGTGTAAGTGCTTGTTCTGTCGGTCTGCATCCAGGGGTCATGTATGAAACCAGATTACCGAAAACTTCTGGGCCAATTGAAAAAGACAATGCTTATCTTCTCCACGTTGAAACTTGAATCTGATGCAAATTTCATTCTACTCAAAGTCCTGTACTAATGTTCTAACTGCAGCATAGTACTGGACCTCGACCTCCAATCTTCGAACGACCTCAGCCTACTTGCTTCGAAAAAGCTGTTATTTTCCAACGCTTGTATGACGAGCTGCGTGCAGCGCCAGGTGATGTGACTGCTGAAGATGCTATTTTCCATCGCTTCTACGACGAGCTGAGTGCATCCGTTGATGTGAGTGGCTATATATATCTTCATACATTCTCTTCTTTTAGTTAACCAGAAAGAACACTCCCCAGCTGGTAGGCAAAAATATTGCTCGATAGGCAAAACCCAAATATAAAAAGCAACAAGCTTGAAGCTACGCACATAATAACTGGAAACTCTAGAATCGCATAGCCTATTAGGCTGTTTTCAGATTACAATCAATTTCCTGCATTTAGGCTTTTCTGCAACGTGAAACATACATTCTGTTATTCCAAAGCACTGTCGAATTAAGGTTGTCATAAAAAGTTGCCTTGCCTCCTTCGTTTTTGCAGGGCAGTGTGCCTTTCAAAAATACCCCACACCTGCAGTTTCCCTATGTTAACATCGGAGCCGTTTCTGCGGTTGATTCTCCTGATCCATCAGGGCAGGCAAAGACTACCAAACAACTGTGATGTGCTATTTGTTACCAAAGAGGGTGGCTCTTCTGCATTTATCGCTTCATATTATGATTGATTTCCAGTTTTCATAATGTTCTTCAGTCCTAATAAACTGTACATGATATTACCAGAGAGTTCAGTAGATTCTTACTACCTGGTTCGAGGACGACTTTGTGAATTATCATCGGATGGTACTGTATTAATCATCTCTTGTCAATTGGTTGTAACTTGTAAATATTGTCTCTTATCTTGACAGGTTGGCATAGCTAGTTAGCTACTGGATACCCCAAGAGTAATGATAGTTCAGTAGTCCCAATCCCTGAAGGTTTGTGCCATGTATCCGCATTTGTTTTTTGAAGAACAGTTTTGAGACTTATCAAGTATGACTATAAATATATTTTAATACAGTAAAGCAAGTCAAGCTAGGATAAATTGGTTAACTTGTTGATTGGGTCAGATGCCATGGCTGTTAATTTAGCATGCAGTTTTGGTTATCTTTGTTACTTAATTATGACTGTTTTGTTTGGGAAGTGAAATTTTACTTCAGTTCTCCTTCAGTTGTGCGTAATGATAGTGATGTGTAATGATAATAAAAAAGAACCTACACTGTTGCTGACACTAAGTTTGCTGTACTGTATGTATGACAGTTGCTGCTCTGAAGATTGACAAGAAGCCATGTGCTTGACGAGAATTAGTCGGAAGATAGAATTGCATTATTTACGGAGAATCCTTAGTTGGATATCTAAAGTGTGGAACTGCTAGAGAAAGTAATATGTATGAGCTAGATCTGGCACGTGTGTCTACAAACTAGCCATATTGATCTTTTAAGCTGTGTGTGCGCTGCGTCTATGTAATCTATGATATGCATGTATTCACACTCGGTTCAGGCTGTATCTGACAGCAGATTTGCGGCCATCTTTCTTCACCTATTGTTCTCTCTTGAGAATTTTTTTTCCTCTACTGTGGTGTTCCTTTCACAGTACCATGTCGATTTTCTCTCTGAAAATTCATCGCTGTATATCTTGATACCTTGTAGGCTTGTACGTTGAATTCCTGAGAAATATAAAAATTTCTCCTGTACTGTGGCGACCATCTCACAGTAGTACAGTACCATGTCGATTATCTCGACGAAATTCATCTCTTTAAGCTATGTATGCGTTCAGTTGCTTGTATGTCGTGATGTCTGGTACAAAATGCTGGTACTCTGTAGAAGCATGGAACAGAGGGGCGCAGACAGTTTTGAGCACCTGGTACAAAATGCTGGTACTCTGTAGTCTCAGGGGTGCACAATGACACTGCTTGAGTTGCTCATATGCATCTGCTCTGTCAGTTAAACCCCTCATTGGTATTGAGGAGCGAGCAAAAGCCACGAGAGTTAGGAAGGGACTAACGGAGGAAGCCACCACGGCATGCAGCACGACCCCTGTTGCCCCGCGCCCCTTCATCCGCAGACAGACTGTTTCTTTCTTCTTCTCGATCGGATCGGTTCTCGCATGCATGGCCGAGGGAGTTGAGTCGTCACTGCTCCACAACCGGAGAGCCGCGTACGCGAGGTCAAGAAAGAAACAGTCCATCGGCGTGCCGCCGTTTGTGCCAGAGAACAGCGGCGCTGCCTGCATGGTAGCTGCTCCAGATCCTTCTCTTGGCCCTCTACCTATATATAGCCTCCCAGATCAGACACCGACATCCACTACACTGCAGCACACACCACTCCGACATGGAGCTCCTCCGTGCGCTCGTCGTCTTGCTCTCCCTGGCGGTCCTGGCTCACGGCAGGGACACCGACCTCAGCCGGGACAGCTTCCCCAAGGGCTTCGTCTTCGGCACCGCCTCCTCCGCGTACCAGGTGGAGGGCAACGCCCTCCAGTACGGCCGGGGGCCCTGCATCTGGGACACCTTCCTCAAGTTCCCAGGTGCTACTCCTGACAACGCCACCGCCAATGTCACCGTCGACGAGTACCATCGCTACATGGTCAGTGATCAATCAAAACAAGAAACTAATCCTTTCGATTGATTGATTTCTTATTTGTGTTTTGTGGTCGATCCATGGCAGGACGACGTGGACAACATGGTCAGGGTGGGCTTCGATGCCTACCGCTTCTCCATCTCCTGGTCGCGCATCTTCCCCAGTATGTCTCTCAGAACATGTACAGTGGCCAGTGATGCGTGTATTTCTTCTTCTGAATCTCTGTACGAAAAATAAAATGCAGGTGGGATCGGGAAGACCAACAAGGACGGAGTGGATTACTACCACCGGCTCATCGACTACATGCTCGCCAACAGTACGATCCATCCCTCTCTGAGTTCTCTGAATTATTATCAATCTCTGGATACTAGCTAGATGATTTCTTTTTCTTTTAACGTTTGCCCATCAGAGATCACTCCATACGTCGTGCTCTACCACTACGACCTGCCCGAGGTGCTCAACAACCAGTACAACGGCTGGCTAAGCCCCAGGGTCGTGTAAGTGTTTTCCCCTTTTCAAGTACAGAAGCTTCATATCCAACACGTTGTGATTGACTGCTGACATCGAGCTCGATTTACAGTCCGGACTTCGCCAACTTCGCCGACTTCTGCTTCAAGACGTACGGGGACCGGGTGAAGAACTGGTTCACCATCAACGAGCCCCGGATGATGGCCTCCCACGGCTACGGCGACGGCTTCTTCGCCCCCGGCCGCTGCTCCGGCTGCCGCTTCGGCGGAAATTCCGCCACCGAGCCTTACATCGCCGGCCACCACCTCCTCCTGGCCCACGCCGCCGCCGTCAAGATCTACCGTGACAAGTACCAGCCCGACCAGCAAGGGAAGATCGGCATCCTGCTCGACTTCGTCTGGTACGAGCCGCTCACCTACACCACCGAGGACGAGTTCGCCGCGCACAGGGCGAGAGAGTTCACACTTGGCTGGTGAGCACCATCTCTATTCACAATCGTCCCTCCGGTCACCGGCGACGGCTGAACTTGGCTGAAACTGATAACTGGATCTCTCTCTCTCAGGTTCATGCACCCGATCACCTACGGCCACTACCCGGAGACGATGCAGAAGCAGGTGGGGGAGAGGCTGCCAAACTTCACGGAGGAGCAGACCCGGCTGGTGCAGGGCTCGGCGGATGTAGTCGGGGTCAACCACTACACCACCTACTACGTCAAGAACCACGAGAACCTCACGCACATGAGCTACGCCAACGACTGGCAAGTCCAGCTTGTATGTAAGTACGGTTAGCTCAAACTGCACACTGCTCCATCCGTCAGAAACATAGTACATTTTGATCCTTTATACTATATCATCAGCTTGTCTGACAAATCTGATCTTCTTTTCTGTCTGCTCCTTCAGATGAGCGCAACGGCGTGGCGATCGGAAAACAGGTAATTAACTGTCATTTTGTACGATTATCAAATTTGCAAATGATGCAACATCTTGTGATTTATGAATGTTGTACGTACTCAGGCGCACTCGAAGTGGCTTTACGTTGTTCCTTGGGGGTTCTACAAAGCCGTGATGCACGTCAAGGACAAGTACAGAAACCCCGTCATGATCATCGGTGAAAACGGTACAAAAACAATGCATGTCGCACACATCACGAATCTTGATGTGCATATCTAACTGTGTGGGACTCTTTTTGGTGGATGCAGGCATCGACCAGTCGGGCAATGACACTCTCCCGCACGCGCTGTATGACAGTTTCAGGATCGACTACTTCGACCAATACCTCCACGAGCTGAAGCGCGCTACCGACGATGGCGCGAGGGTCACCGGGTACTTCGCCTGGTCGCTGCTCGACAACTTCGAATGGCGGATGGGGTTCACCTCCAAGTTCGGAATCGTCTACGTCGACAGGAAAACCTTCACCCGGTACCCCAAGGACTCCACACGGTGGTTCCGGAAGGTGATCAAGAACGAGGCTTGAATCAAGCGAATTGGGCATCCTAGATAGCAGATGGTTTTTCTTGCGTGACATTTAGTTTTTTGTTGCATGAATAATATGTCTAGTAGATAAGGATGTTTAGATCAAAGTGAGATTTTTTTTACTGTTGCAACTTGAAGGCCATGTTGAATTTTGGATGAACTGTAACCGCTTTAACTAGTGTTATGCATCCAGTTTTCTGAGACGTTGCTGATAAAATTGGCAGATTTGGAAATTTGGCTTCCATATACATTTCAAAGAATGTGTTTCACTTACAGTATTTTAAAAAGAAAAATACACATAAAAATCTCGCTAATATTGTGGATGGGGTTCGCCTCCAAGTTCAAGATTATTTACGTTGCTCGAAAAACATTCACAATCGTCGTTACCCCCACACGGTGGTTCCTGAAGGTGGTCAAGAACGAGGAATGGGTTAAGCAACTTATTCGCCCTAGGTAGCAGATGATTTTGGTAGTATCTCGTTTCTTACATTTAATATGTCTGGTAGTTCAGAGAATCAAAGAGGGTTTGATTTGTTTTCTGTTATAGATTTTTGCAAATTGCACGTGAGTATGATTTTTGGATGTAGTTAAGCTCTAACTAGGGCTACGCATCCTATTTTCTGATATGTTAATTAGAGAGGAAGATTTAGAAATTTCGCTTACACGTATAGTACAAAGAATTTGTTTTCTTACATTTTTAATGAAAATCTACATATAAGTTTTTTATTGAAGTGTAAATAGTGCTGGTGAAAGGAATCCCACATTATTAGAACTAGAAGATACCCGCGCGTTGCGGCGGGCATTGTATGATGCATTTCCCCCCTAAAATAAGGTGTACGCCGCGTGAAATAAAATAAAGAATATGATATACAATTGTAGAGGGATTTAATTCGTCATCACCATAATTTGACCAGCAAAATCATGACGTCGGAGAACAGAAAAGAACTAAAAGGGCAAATATTTAGTAGTGTAGGATCCTCTGGACAACATGCTAAATCATGTACTATTTTTTCATCTGTAGGACCACCCAACTGAAAATAAAGCATTATAATTAACTTTAACAGATAAATTGTACAACAACAAAGAATGAGGCGAACCTACAGAATTCACAGTGATCACTATGAGCATATAACATTAGGTTATCACGATCATATGGTCCACTGCATCTAACCGGTGCATCCGTACATGTAATGCAACAGATATACCGGAAAACCCAATTCATTACCTAGAAAAATATCTAAAAAAGGAATGCAAAGAAAAATTATAACCTAATTGTTGAGTATTTCCTATAGCACATACAGCATTCTGTCTATAATACCTAGAGAATTATTCATGGAATATGGTGGAAGCTTCATCAAAACTTAATTTTTTTTCTAAACTGCTGATGGAACATGCCGATAATGTTTCCTGTTTCCTATGCTTTACACAAAGAAATAGTTCTTTTAGAGCCGTAAGCTATGGAGCAGGCTTGCAAAATATAACCGGACTGAACTATTACAGCCAAACATAACCAATCATACCTGACAAAGCATTGTAGAAAATTCATAGATGCCATTCCACTAAGGATATCTCGTTTAGCAAATAAAACAAATTGTTTCTTCAGATTTCTTTTGAGAATAACTGAGCCTGTAGATCATCTTATATATAAAAGGATAAGCACAATTGCTTGTACAATATTGACCATAGTATACATGTATCAGCTCACCTTGTTGAAACAAAAAAAGAAATATTTCTAAGAGATCAAAGAATTTAAATGGAGAAGACTGCACATGAGAAAGGACATTGCACACACACCTTCATAGCATTCTTGGACTGGAGATACAGCTCTTTACCTTGTGATAGTGGCGGCGGCATCCAAGCTCTTGCAGGAGGCGGGCATACATGGCAACGCTGGAAGGTGATGTTTTGGACATCTCGCACAGGAAGAAGTTATTTGCCAGAGAGCTGCGAAGGGAGAAGAATCCGAGCGAATAGTCAAGCAGTTTCCATGGAAAAGGAAGGAGTACTGGAAGAGTCGGGAGGGGAAGGGGCTGCCTATGAGCTGCTTTGGACATGTCACAGGTCTGTAGAAAGGGATTTAAAACCCACGTAGTACTACTATGTATGCTTCAGTTTTCCATGGTGGAGGGATGGCATTCAGGGAATTAATCACCTTAGGCCCTACCATGCGTAATGGACTGTATTGTGGAGCGATTATTGCATGCAATGGTGCGACTTTATTAACACGAAGAAAACATGATGAACTGGAAGGGAATATAATTTGCGGAACGGGGCTCGTGACGTTTTTTGCCACGCTAAGCATGCGACGATGGAACATAAAAAATGGACGGTCAGATGGTTACAATCGGACGGCTCTGAATATGTGATGATGTGGCTATGCTGCATGTGAAGATAGAAAAATCATAAATGAATTTAGTGGGGTTTTGCCTTATAAGAGGTATAGATACATAGGCTATAGAAGGCAGTGACCATACATGAGTCTCACTACTGTATTTGGTGACCATAACTTGATGTTCTCAAAATACAAAGACCAAGGTGAGCCTATATAAGTTGTAGTACCGTGGATACATTGTACTCCACTGAAGGATATTCACCTCCTTGATTTGAATTCCTAGGTAGACTACAAAATGATTCAGAAAATCATTAAATTGAAAACATATATATGGTACCATAAACAATGTTAATTTTAGTTGAAGTCAACATTAGTATATGTTATAGTATTATTTGTTAACTGGATACTTCCAGTGAGAATTCTTTTAATCTTAGAGTTCCACGCCTGATTATGCATCGAATGCGAAGGAGTATGTTGTTGTTCCTTTTTCTTAGGTCACCTACTGAACTAGATCCCCCGCGGGTTGACGCCATAAAATAAAAGCTTATAACTCCAAATGTTTACAGCATTACATCTTTCTATCAAATTATTATCTAAGATGTTTATTTCAAAACAAAATACAAGACAAACTTTTTGAATTTATACATTATATGAATACAATTTCAATATTTTCTGAATGAGTCATATGCTTGTACCTCTTGCAAAATAGTATTTTCCTCTAGTTTTGATTTTGTTTGTGATATATGTTTTATATAATCGGCTAACTGGTTTTTTATTTGTAGATGTGGCATCATGTATTAAAAATGGAAATGGACGAAGAATTGTTACAAGATACAATATCAGATTAGTAGTCAAAATTGAAATCCTATTACATTTCCAAGTTAAGTAGAGGATCATATGAATGTGTATGATCTTCGAGATGGCATTTTACTTTTAAATGTGAGGGGAACCATCTAGATATGCAATGTTGCAGAATAAAGTGCACCGCAGTACTGATCCAATGGCGAGCAGCACACATATCTGCCACCTCCCTACCATTAGGTGTGACAAATTTAATGGTGTATTATTTGAAGTTATTCATACACTATATAGTATAGTAGTTTCTGTGTATAGTTGCTCATACTACTATGTGAATAAAATGTTTAACCACTTTAAGACACTCATCGAAAATGTGCATTTATCAAGAATTTTCACTAGAGTGAATATTTGTGTTAAGAAATATTTGTAGATAAGCTAGCTAGTTTTTTTCCAAAGTATCTTAAACAAGTGACATTCGAAATCCTTAACAACTGTAATATTCAAAATACATTCTTTAATTTGTAGTGTTGTGCGTCAATTTTTTAATTTCAAGCATGTCACCAACTTCATGTATTTTTAACTATTCAAAAATTTACCTTCAGTATTGTTATTAAGGCTGCCACTATTCATTTGGCTTGATATACTTATGTGTACAAGGGGTGGATTCTGAGATAGCTATATGTAGAGATTGTGTTTTTACATGGTGTTTACATGAGGCAACCTTCAGGTTTTGAGAATAAACATGTACCGTCATGTGTGTACAAGCTAGCTTGACAAAGTCCTTGTATGTTTGATACAGACTCCCAGGACATGGTACTCTTGATTGAGTTCTAAACTTCTTGATTTTGGTTTTGTGCCATCTACAACTAATACATCCTTGTTCATTTAGAGATAAACGCACTCATGGTTACTCTACCTATCTGAGATGAATGAATTGGTCACTCAACTCGTAAAATGTAAAAACCGATCACTCAACTCGTTTGACAAGACTGAATTGGTCACGAACCGGCTCTCGAGCCGTTTTTCTCTCCACATGACATTTGGAGCGGGTCCATGAAACAACGACCATGTCTATTTTACAAAAACAACCCTATCATTGAATAAATTTTAGTTTCTAGTCCATGGCTATTCATTTACATGTTTACCTTTGTTACCGATACCAAAATTAATCGCGCGAGCTTGGCGACTCTGGCGTGTTGGTGGAGTGGCCAGTGGAGGCCGGTGTCGGTGTGCCCCCGGGGCGACAGTGGAGGCTCGGGATAGCACAGTCGTCGATAAAGACGATGAGGACGCGGGATCCATGGAGATAGGGCCATTCCCAGCGCCATTCTCGGTCGCAATGGCAGCGACCACCGTGTCGTCCGGCCCCAACTCCGCCCACCTCCTTACTCTGGCTGCAGACCGCATCCGACACGGTGGCAGATCGCCCTCTCCGGATGGATTTCCAGGCCACGGCGCCGCGTGTAACACCCCGGCCCACTCCTGGCAGCTCTCTAGAATCTCAAGACTGGCCCCAGAGATCAATACCGGTCTTTTCTGCGCATTTTGTCCTCACTCGTGCGCACCCGAGAAGTACTTCCCGGTCGGTCACCCATCCTTGGGAGTGCTCCGAGCCAAGCACGCTTAACCTCGGAGTTCCTTCCAGATGAGCTTCCGAAAAAGAAGTTGCAACTTGTTGATATGAGTATTCTATTAATCCTATTAAGCCATGAGCCAGGATCTCACATCCTTCCCCCCTAGAAGACCGACGCCCTCGTCGGTCAGCCCCCAGTACAGGAACTTCCCCCTTGGCACCCATCCATGCGTCCAGTGCCGGCACAAGTCCACATGTCCGCACACTGACCCGCACACGCCCGAGTTACCGCGAGGGTCGGCTCTGATACCAAATGTAACACCCCGGCCCACCCCTGGCAGCTCTCTAAAATCTCTAGACTGGCCCCACAGATCAACACCGGTCTTTTCTGCGCACTTTGTCCTCACTCGTGCGCACCCGGGAAGTACTTTCCGGTCGGTCACCCATCCTTGGGAGTGCTCCAAGCCAAGCACGCTTAATCTCGGAGTTCCTTCCAGATGAGCTTCCGGAAAAGAAGTTGCAACTTGTTGATATGAGTATTCTATTAATCCTATTAAGCCCTGAGCCAGGATCTCACACCGCGAGCACGGCCGAGACGGCGGGGCTAAGAGCACGGACGGTGGATTCCCTGGGTGACGACGGCGACGTTTTCAGGGTGTGTGGAATGTCGGGTAGTCGGGGCCAATGACTGGGTGGATTCAAGGCGGGGCACTCACACAGTTAGAGCCGGGAGCGCGGGGGAGGTGCCCACACCATCGAGCATCGAGTTCATCGTCGTTCTGGACGCGGGAGTTCGTGCTCACGACGGGACCCCTAGGGGGACGAAACCACCGTGGCGTCGACGCGCGCTAGATGGAGTTGAGCCCGCGGTAGGGAGCGACCTCACATTTTAATTAGTTGAGTGACCAATTCACTCATCTCCAATAAATTGAGTGAACATGAGTGTGTTTATCTTGTTCATTTATAACAAGTTTGATATGACTATTCATATGCTAGTCAATGTTCATGGATATTATTGTCACTAGTCCTTCTTAAAGTGCAATTACAGCTTTGTTGAAAATTTTGAGACCACACTTCGCTGTAAAGGATTTTGGAGATTTGCACTTCTTTTAAGGAATGAAAGTAATGAAAACAATTAATGGAATAATTTTGACAAAACAACGACCTCTACTCTAATCAATAGACTAAAGGCCCCTACGGAAGATGAAAAAGGCGAGGACTGGAATGAGAAAGGAATGATTTCGGCAAGACGAATTCGATTCACATGTGAAAGTGCTTCGAAAGCAATTGATCTGTTGGGCAGAATTGGTATGAGGGGTTCCAAACCTTCACCAATACCTCTCTCAAGTACTCAAAAATGTCTGCCTATACAAAGGAGAAGTTCTCACATGAGGACAGCAGAAGGTACAGAAATATTGTTGGATGACTTTAGGAGTTACTTGTTACCGGGCCTGATATTGCATTTTCTGTGAACAAAAAATGCTAGTATTTTTATGTGCCCACTACTATTCATTAGACTACATCCAAACGCATTTTGAGATATATTCAACATGCTTCCAACGTTAGTTTAACTTTTAATAAATCATCATCTACTTTGGTGAGTGCCATTTTTAACGTTTGTTAACTTTCAATAAATCCATCTCTTTTAAATTAACTTCATTCTCTATTTACTCCATTAAAATATACAAATACATCTACTAATATACCAACAATGCTCCTATATGTATACATGCCCCCATAAATTATGAGGCCGTAAAATGCCTCGAATCTGTATACCAAGACAAGAAAAAATGAATTCGTTTGTGGCCGATGGTCATCCCTCAGGCATGCACTCCCCTTACTGCTGCATCTATACACGTGTCATGCACTCGATCGGGGTAAAAAAAAAGAGTTGGTTGTGCGCGAGCGTGCATGCACTCCCCTTACTGCTGCCGCAGATGGTCGAGCGCCAGCTCGAGCGTGGGGGCAAACCGCTCAAGGTCAAGCTTAACGTCCTGCTTGCCGAGGTAGTACTCCGCCACCTTGTCCCACCCGCTCCGGTGCACCGACTCCGGGTCCTTGATCACCGGGTGGTCGGGCCCCAGCATCTCCAGCAGCGTGCTCTCCTCCGCCGTGATGCTGTACTCGAGGTACCTAAGCTCCATGTCCACCACGGGGTCCCCGAAGTCCAGCTTCGCCAGCGGCTCCATCTTCCCGTACGGCACCACCTGGATCACCACCGCCCCCTTGGGCAGGAACACCGCGTTCGTCAGCCCCGCTCCGTGCACCCCCATCAGCACGTCGAACGAGTTCACCGACCGAGCCAGCTCCTCCACCTGCACGCCGAACCGCGGGTCCGATATGGCCACCTCGAACCCGGCCTCCTCCGCCGCCTTCACGATCTCCGGCACGTTCACCAACTTCCGGTAGTGGCCCCGGTGCAGCAGCATCAGCCGCGGTTTCTTCTCCGGCGTCTGCTTCAGGCTGATGGGCGCGGCGCGGGGGAGGGAGTACGTCTCCCGGAGGAAGGCGGTGAAGTTGACCATGGTAAGGCGCTGCCCGTCGGGGGCGAACTCCGGCACGACGTCAAACTCCTTGTGCATGCGTAGTCCCACGGTGACGCGCGGGAAGCACCGAACCTGGTCGTCCTTGTCGAGGTCCACCGCGTCGTACTTGGACAGCCGCCGCACGATGGCCTCGTACTTGCCTAGCCACCACGGCTGGATGTTGCTCACCAGGAGCTGCACCTCGCCGCCGTACCGCCGCGACGCCACGAACAGCGGCACCAGCGCGTCGCTGAAGTCGTGCCAGTAGTTTCCCGTCAGGCCGCCCAGCGCGAACACGATGGCGGGCACGTGGTGCGTCACCGTGCACGCCGGCGCCGGGGACGACGCGGACGTGGATTCCAGCTGCGTGATGGTCACCTCCGGGATGCCGGACATGTCGCGGCGGATGTACGGTTTGATC
Source organism: Poa pratensis (assembly GCA_947311845.1). Taxonomy (NCBI): domain Eukaryota; kingdom Viridiplantae; phylum Streptophyta; class Magnoliopsida; order Poales; family Poaceae; genus Poa; species Poa pratensis. Next base: position 31,475,709 of record CAMZMU010000108.1, on the reverse strand, counting down.
GTCCACTCACGGCGCTCTGTGACGGACGTCGCCGGGACGAGGGTCACCGTGTGTGCCGTGCCGTTGGTGCGCACGTCGCCGAACACGTCGCAGGTCTCGGAGTAGGGGCCCGCCGAGGTGCACACCACCTTGCCGTTGTCTGTTCAGCACAAAATGGAGTGATAGATTCAGTCACCATGGATAAAAAAAACTGAACAGCTTTGCATTTTACTGATCAAGTCGAATTAATTGATGTTTGTAGCGGCGCAAATGACTACAGATTGAAACTGCATTTCTCTTGCTTCAGCACTGGTGTTAACAAAATTCAGGAAAAGAAACCATATTCATGCATAAATTCGTATCATTTTCATGACGACAAAGCGTGTATTTGGTTCCTCGGTGCCAAAAGCTTGTGTTCGGCGCTCCAAATCTGGAAAAAAATTGTACTACCTCCGATCCATATTAGTGGGCACAACTTTATCTAAATACACATGTATCTAGTCTAAATAGTTAACTAGATACCTATGAATTTAGACAAATCTATGCCCAGTAATATGGATCGGAGAGAGTAGTATAAAGTGGCCAAAAACCAACAGCTAACTTTTTTTGCTGACAATGACCTCAAGTGGGTAGAAAACTAAGTTGTGCGTAGACTTTTCCAAGATTGTTGTGTTGCTTGGTATTGTTAGGTCCGATACTGGAAACTTTTCAACAAAAAAATCCCTAAAGTCTATAAAGTGACCTGGACTTGGCCTTTGCTCCTTTTAAAAGAAACTTTAACAAAGACATGGCGATGGCTTCACGCACTTCCGAGCCAACGCAGTAACATTAAAAAAAAGGAAAAGTGGAGAAAATCAAAAGAAAGGAAAAGCAGGAACATTGAACAATTTGTTTTTCTTAAAGCTCAAATAATATGAAGAATATATATATAATGGGATTAACAGGTTATTTTTCCATTAGCAGATTAAAATTCATGCTTTTCTATATGTTCCTTGTTTTTGTCGAGGAAATTGGCCGACTGCCGCGCCACGTAGGTGAATCCGCCACCACGTCAGCTCTAAGTGCTGCAAGGTCTTCATGGGTTGGAAACTTGACCGGCCAAACTTTAGCAACCGCGTTGTTTCGCAAAAGTCATACTATGAAATAAACAAGGGAATATTGATCGATCCAAATAGTAGTGACCAGACACGTAGGTACGTCCCAAAGCAAATCGAATCGAACCAAAGAATTATATATGCAGACATATATTCCAAAGAGGAACAATTGGAATCATCCCATGTTGTTAGTCTAGTCTAATCAAGTAATCATGGCAGCAAGCATCGGACATACCGAACGGTTTGGCAACAGCCGTGTCGTCTCTTTTCGGGGGCTCATCCGTCACCACAGCAGGGTCCTCCTTCGGCCGCCATTCCTGCTCTGCAATTTTGGCAAAGCAACAGCTCCCTTTCGTTCATTCCTCCGCTCACATTCATTCGATCGAAAATCATGATATCGTACTGTCGTAAGTCATTTATACTTACCCGGCTGCTGCTGCTGCTCTAGGTTGCTGTCACCTGAGGTGTCCTGATGATCCTCTGCAGGTGTGGTCGTCTCCGTCTTCTCCTCTCCTTGATCCTCTTGCGTTAATCCTAGTTTCATGACGACGATAATGATGATGATCACAGACGAAAACTTAATAACCTGACGGCGAGAGACACGCCTCGCCGTTCCCAACACGCTGTTTTATGACGGCGATCGAGAGCGGCGTTCTTGAAGCAAAAAAACTCAAACTGGATTGAGATTTACAGAGCGCATCGACCCTCACCTGATTCGCTTGGCGTCCCGATCTTCCTGTGAGTTAAGCTCGCGGGGACATCTGCAGCTGGACGAAGGAGCCGTTCTCAGTTTCATGGAGATACATGTAGCAGCAAGAAACCAATCGTACAGTGAACAGCATCGTGTTTGGACGAACAAGCGTACCGTTGGGGGAGGTGATGGAGAACTGCTGGGAGACGACGATGTAGGTGATGAACACGAGGAGGAAGCCGGCGACGAAGCCGACGTTGAGGTACTTCTTCCCCGGCGCCAACAACGCCGGCAGCGGCTGCTTCATGTCGCCGCTGCCCATCGATCCCTTCCCTCTGCCTATCCCCTGTTCTCCTCTCTGCCAAGCTCCACACCTCCAGTACAGCTGCTAATTAAACACCGATGAGATGACACAACCGTGTGTCGTGTATACGACCGGAATTGTTCTTCGGTGCGACCAGCCGATCGACGACGGCCGGGCTGTGTACACGGCTAGCTTAATTTCCTGGAAGGTTTCTTGCTGGTTTACAATGGACGGAGAGCGACAGAAAGGGAGGCGATGAGGCGTGGGCTGCGGTGTAGCCGTGTAGCTCTTGGCTTCGTGCGCCAAGGCCAAGCTGATTGCTCGCTGCTCGCTTTCTCGCTGCCTTTTGTACCCATCTCGCCAGGCGGGCATATGATCTTCTTGCACTTACGCCCCTCGCCATTGCGCGAATTGCATCCATGGTTGACCCGTGATGGCGGCCATGAATGTGATGATTGGGCCTTTATCTGCCAGTCAGTACTCAAGATCGGTTGGCACGTCTGTTTGAACTTAAATAAACATAGAATGAGAATATGGTTAGCACCGACTCAAGATCAGGTATAGTTTCTTAATTTCTCGGTGTCCACTGAGAACCGTCGATCCAACATAGAGATCCATGCAAGAGTTTTCATTTTGAAATCTGAAACCAAAAACCATATTTTCAACAATTTTTTGCATAAAAATGACTGAGATTTGTCTAATTCTCAGTCGACTGATACTTAGACACTCTCCCTTGTTTATTAGAAACCAACTGCACTGAGGCGCGGAACACACATGATGGAGCCACGGGGGACTAGCTGGATGGCGGAGAGTGGGACAACACACGCACTCGTGTTAGGAGATTTGGCGATTGGGTGTTCGTGTTGTGGTTTTTTACCATGACTCGTGATTTTGACTTGGTGGAATGACCCGTCCAGATTCGGTTACGGTTCGATCCAATTTAACAATTTTTTATGCCACTTATTGTCCATTTAAGCATTTTTAGCATTTGTTTCGGACCAAACGAAAAATAGGACAAAAACTAAACTTTCTCCGGAGCTCAAATGAAAATTTGTATTTTCTACGCGTAACGATAATGGTTCTTGAGGCATGTGTTCTTCGCATCAAATGTCGGAGCGTCAAAACAGCTATTCATCGTGTTCTTGGTTTCTCGTGTTTCGACCGCGACGGTGCTTACAGTGTGGTGTTTCACGAACCATCTTCCGTGCTAGCTCCTTCGGGTCCGACGAATGTGTTTCTTCATCACATCTGGTGTTTATTTGTTTGCTTGGTTGTTTCTTTATATGAAAATGTAGTACTTGAGGTGTTACTCGAAAAAAGAAAAGAAAGGTAGACTTTCTTCTCACCGAAAACAAACTTCCTAGACTAGCCACGAAAACAGGGTGCTTTGTGCCCTTTGTATCTGGTAATTTGTGTTTGATTTCTCATAATTAACGGACATATATTTTCTTCTATATGGAAATGCAAAAGCCCTTGTCCCTGTTGAGGTGTTACCTTCAAACAGAAAAGAAAAGTAGAGACTTTAACAAAGCAAACAATAGCGGAGAGAACTTGCTAGACTAGCCAAACGCAACAGGCAAAGTGGCAAATGACTTCACAATTTTGGATGATACGTTCACTTTCCACAACCCGTGCATGCACGATTTTCTGTCCCGTCCAAGAAGTGCATGCACGCTGTTCGGTGGGCGTAACATCGACTTCGATCCATGATTAAAGTCCCAAGCACAGCGACATGTTTGGCTGGTGTACTTGCTGGTTAAAGAGCGAGAGTACCGTGGAAGCCAACGACATTCATTCAGAGTTTGGACAACACATCGCCATCTTTAGGCTATAGTATCGATGTATACAACTATAGTAGTATGGTTCTTTGAAACGTCGGTATATATGGTCCCCATACATCGGCCTAACTTCGCTTTAAAATGAAATAAAAACAAATTTTGTAGTACTAGTCTACTGGTTTCATTAACTTATAATGTTTGACTTGCACAAACTACAAACCTAACAAATTGAATCAGAGAGTAATTAATCTCTAGAGATTATTTCTTGATTTACATAGACTTAACTGCTCATGATAATTTAGTCAAATCGAAAGGCTGTCCTAATCAGAAAGCAAACACGTGGAGAGAGCAACACGTAGTAATCAGTAATCGACGCTGGCTTGGTTAGAACAGATCAGCACAACTGAATGGCTTAATTAGTTGTATCTTCCCATCCAATCAAATTAATTCGGGACGAGAACGCCTCTCGCGGACGCATGTTCGCCCGCGCGCGTCGGCCAGCCATGTCCAATCATCTCAAGGGCAACATGGCGGCAACCATCCTGACCGTGACTGCACACACAAAAATCAGAAATAATCCTTGTTTCTTTTCTTGTTATAAATAAAACTAGCTACCAGGAAGATAGGCAATAGGTTCCATGATAGTCAAATAATCAGCATGATATGCAAGCTGTCCATGAAGATAAGCAAAGAAAAATGGGAAGTTGTGATTCTCAACTTAGAGGTGACATTCTTCTTGGAGCAATCTTATTGGATAATATCATGGCCCATACTAATTAATCCACAAGGGTGTAATTAAGTAGGCGTGATTTTCAGCAGCTGGCGAGATATGATATCTGCAACACGCGTGATGTTCAGCAACTGGGGAGGTGATATCTGCAAAAACCGTTGATCCTGTCCCAATCACACTACTTGCAACCCATGTAGTACCAACATCACCAGCCTCCAATCTGTCGTAATCTCGCCAGTTTTCCGTTGTCAATTGCTTGTGGGCCTTCTAGCTATCACCAGCTTCAAACCGTTCCTCACGTAGTCCATGGCCTAGGATTATTAGCTCATACTTACTACTACACTGGTTATTGTAGTACTACATAGGTATACCAGCTGGGGAAGGGGGTAGGATTCTTCCTTAAGTAGAGCAATAAAGAATAGTGCTACAGTTTAACGTTAATTTAATCACATTTGGATGCTGTTGTGGGCTGCGGCTCGATCCTTCTTTAGCTAATCAGAGACGCAAACTATACAGATTAAGCTAAACTAATCCATCAAGCTAGTTGCTTCTTCTGCTGTCTCAGAAAACATCCAGTCCTCTTTTCCTAAAATAACCAACTGTACACTAGTAGAAAATGAGCCTTCTATCCGAAGCTTTAGTCTCGTCCGTGTTTTTGGGCCCAGGACTAATGTGAGCATTAGTCCCGGTTCCAACGGATAGGACGCCGCACGGGGCACGGCCAACTTTAGTCTCGGGTCAAACGGGACCTTTAGTCCCGGTTGGAGACACCGACCGGGACTAAAGGGTTGCGGCAGGCTGCGGCCGTTGCATTTAATATGAAATAATTCATATATTTAAATGCGTAAATTAAAATTTAACAAATAAAATGTCTAAATCGATTAGAAAAATGAGAGGAATCTAAATATGACAACTATATCATCTTTTGCATCACAAAAACTCATTTGACTAGGCGAAATTACTTTCGAAAAATTCGCATAAACTCATTTTTGCCACTTAGAAAAAGGAAAATAATATTTATAAAAATAATTTGAAAAATCCCTTCGGAACCATTGTTAACTATACCAAGATACACATATTTGTCGAATATGAGAACTTTATCACAAACTATGCCGTGGGAATGGTCATAACTTAGTCATTTGGCTTGAAACTTATAGATGTTTATACTCCCTCTGTTCCGTTGAGTAGGGCGTGAAACTTTTGGCTCGTCGATTAAGGAGAATCACATAATTTAGTTTGTTCCCTTCGTGCCCCTATTTAGTAGCTGCATGCATGGTCAATCTCTCTCTATGCATGGTCAATCTCTCTCTCCAATTCGATGCATGCGGCCATGCACCTCCTCGTTTCAAGGGCAGCCACGCAAAGCCAATCACGGCAGCATCTTTTCCTTGATTCCAACGGGAGAGAGGGGCAGATTCGAGAGGTTTGCTTTCTACCGCATGCACGCCTTCTTTTTTGGCGAAAAATGAGAAAAACTTTCACGCCTTAAGTAAAGGAGATTGTACATGACAGACCTTTTTGTGAAGATTGTTTTTTAATAATTTATCAAAAATCAAGTTTATCATTTTTCATAACAACTAGTACACAAAAAAGGACTCCATGCCAGAGGATATTTGTTTTGAGGTTTTTTCACTTTATTTGATTTTTTTTCAAAAAATGGTCAAAATGGCCACCATGACTATTCAGCGAAAGAGGTCAAATTCTCTAAAACTATCGATACTTCTGCGATATAATCACTAGTTGTGGACCTTAAAATGATTTTTTAAAAATTTCAGACCAATCTATCAAACACTTATAGTACAAATTTAGATTACTTTCGAAAAATCAGCATAAACTCTTTTAACTAGGCGAAATTAGATGGAAATTAAGAAAATTTCTAATACTTAGGGATTAACCATCAAATGTGGACTACTCTTTGTGAGAATTAGATGGGTGCCATTTTGCACCATATTTTTTGTACTTGGTTCACAAAAAAAGTCATTTTTGCCACTTAGAAAAAGGAAAATGATATTTATAAAAGTGATTTGAAAAATTTCTTCGAAACCATTGTTTTGTTATACCAAGATACACCTATTTTTTGAATATGAGAACTTTATGACAAACTATGCCGTGGGAATGGTCATAACTTGGTCATTTGGCTTGAAACTTACATATGTTTATACATGATGGACCTTTTCGTGAAGATTGTTTTTGAACAATTTGTCAAAAATCAAGTTTATTATTTTTCATAGCAACTAGTACACATAAAAGGACTCCATGCGAGAGGATATCTTTTTTTGAGGTTATTTTTTCACTTTATTTGATTTTTTTCAAAAAAAAGTCAAAATTGCCACCATGACTATTCATCGAATGAGGTGCAATTCCCTAAAACTATCGATGTTTCTATGATATAACCACTAGTTGTGTACATTTAAATGATTTTTTAAACATTTCAGACCAAACTGTCACTCTTGTAGTTCAAATTTGGATTACTTTCGAAAAATCAGCGTAAACTCTTTTAACTAGACGAAATTAGATAGAAATTAAGAAAATTCCTAATACTTGGGGATTATCCATCAAATGTGAACTACTCTTTGTGAGAATTAGATGAGTGTCATTTTGCACCATATTTTTTGTACTTGGTTCACAAAAAAGTTATTTTTGCCACTTAGAAAAAAGAAAATGATATTTATAAAAATAATTTGAAAATTCCCTTCAGAACCATTGCTTCCTATACCAAGATACACATATTTGTCGAATATGAGAACTGTATCACAAACTATGCCGTGGAAATGGTCATAACTTGGTCATTTCGCTTGAAACTTATCGATGTTTACACTTGATAGACCTTTTTGTGACGATTATTTTGAAAATTTTGTCAAAAATCAAGTTTATCATTTTTCATAGCAACTAGTACACATAAAAGGACTCAATGCCAGATGATATCATTTTTTGAGGTTTTTTCACTTTATTTGATTTTTTTCAAAAAACTGTCAAAATGGGCACCATGACTATTCTTCGAAAGAAGTCAAATTCTCTAAAACTATCGATGTTACTGTAATATAACCACTAGTTGTGTACATTAAAATGATTTTTTAAAAATATCAGACCAAACTGTCGAACACTTATAGTTTAAATTTGCATTACTTTCGGAAAACCAGCAAAAATCTTTTAACTAGTCAAAATTAGATAGAAATCAAGAAAATTCCTAATACTTGGGGATTATCCATCAAATGTGGACTACTCTTTATGAGAATTAGATGGGTGCCATTTTGCACCATATTTTTTTGTACTTGGTTCACAAAAAGGGTCATTTTTGCCACTTAGAAATAGGGAAATGATATTTATAAAAATAATTTGAAAATTCCCTTCAGAACCATTGCTTCCTATACCAAGATACACCTACTTATCAAATATGAGAATTTTAGCACAAACTATGCCGTGCGAATTGCCATAACTTGATCATTTGGCTCCATGCTAGAGGTTTTTTTTCATCGCAAGTTTATCGATGATTCTGTGATGCAAAAGATGATATGGATCACATATTTGAATTCCTCTCATTTTCTAATCGATTTAGACATTTTATTTATCAAATTTTGATGTACGGATTTACAGATATGAATTATTACATATTAAATATTATTACATAATCATTGTTATTTATTCAAAAATTATTATTACATAATCATTGTTATTTATTCAAATAAAATTCAAAAATTTAAATAATAAAAAAGTGTAAAATCATGACCTATGGGTTAATATGATTGATAGGATACTAATATCAGTAAGTTCTAACTTCTCATTTGGAAGCTAATTCGGAAGGAACTCAAAAGTTAAACGTATTTGGGTTGTATCAATTTGAGGATGGGTGACCGAATGGGAAGTTTGACAAGGTTAAGTACTTTGACCTGAGATTAAGTGTATAATTAGATATTAAGTGTGTGGCTAAGTGAGAAATTTCAGAATAGAAATAAGAATAGAATTTAAAAACTCCCGGTTTGTGGAGCAGTCCTTTAGTCCCGGTTGGTAATACCACCAACCGGGACTATAGGTACTCGAGCCTGAACGCTCCACCGCAGCCACGTGGGGAGACTTTAGTCCCGGTTTATGGCCAACCGAGACTAAATGACGAGGCCTTTAGTCCTAGTTGGATCGTAGTCCCGGTTGGAAAATCAGGACTAAAGCCCCTTCCCAACCGGTACTAAAGGCGTTTTTTCTATTAGTAGTATTCTGTATATGCATTATGTAATCCGGTCGTCATGAAGGTAGCACATTATGATGAGCTAGCGGGTGGCCAGCACGACTAGCAAGCAGCCAGCAACAGCGTAACGGTTTCGTGCGTCTACACAGAATTTCTCCAGCACAGATCATCGATCCTTGTCGGTTCGTTGCGTGGCGGAACGTACAATTTGGTCGGTCCATCGTCCACGTACGTGTATACGGAGCATCTGGATTTTCTTTTGTCGTTTCATAACTTCTAAGCCCGCCGGGTCTCATGTATTCTGAATCAAAAGGACAGATCATTTTGTTCTTGTTCTTCTGCTCTAACTCTACTACTACGTGCATGTTATTTTGTTCTTCTGACGACCAATTAACCCTGCAGCTAGCTACGGGTCCCATCCCATGGAATAAGAGTCTAGATCCACGATTACAATACGGCAATACCGGCACATGGAGGCTAAGGGCATGTTTGGTTACTCGCCATACCTCCGGCCGGGCTGTGGATACGTCGTTTGCATTATGCTTGGACTGTACCGCGGTTTTACACAACACGAAACTTAAAAACAGTGTTGAGCGTGTCCCGCTAGCTAGGCATGGCGGCCGTTTCTTTAGAGCCAACTTGGAACGACCCCAGCTTCTGGACGTGTTCAATGTTTTACACAACTTTTGTGTTGTAACTTTTTCGTTTCATCGGTCATATACGAGTAGATCTTGCATCGGGTATACATGTTGGTGTCTATATGTTGGCTGGCCGTGTTCGTGGCCCGGGCAGATCAATCTCGAATTCTCGATCGATCGATCGTACTGTACGTATGTGGTATGAATGGCCGAGCAGACATACAAGACGTTTATGCTGCCCGGTCGGTCAAGTTGTAGATGTACACCTCGTTTCTTGCATATATTACGTCTATCGTCCTAGCTAGCTTGTTTCCATCCAGTTAACTCTGCGAATAATAGCGTGCTTCATATTCCACCTAGCTAGCTTTTGCCAGAGCCAAAGTCACAAACAATCAAGCAAATATACTGAAGAAAAACAGCGAACCAATCGCGGGCTTAGTACAACTGTGCCTGTGCGCGCGCGCGACTGATGTAGTAGCCCTCCGGCATATATACTGAAGAAAAAGTAACGGTTTCTCAACTTCATTTTTGGTAAACCTTGGAGTTTCCATGTCGACAAAAAAAGAAAACTCTTGGAGTTTCCAGGGTTTGGTGCTCCTTTCATGTCAAGCAGGCCGCCATTGTGCTTTGGGCTAGGTGATGATGCCAGGCCAGGCAGTTGAGACGTTGTTGGTTTCGCAGAAATACGTCGGATCGGCTCGTCCAAAATGGATCATATTCCAATGGCAATTGTTGATGGTTTACTCATTTATAACTTCTAAATTAATCCACAAGGGTGTGATTAAGTAGGCGTGATTTTCAGCAGCTGCCGAGATATATGATACCTGCAACACGAGTGATGTTCAGCAACTGGGGAGGTGATATCTGCAAAAACCGTTGATCATGTCCCAATCACAGTACTTGCAACCCATGTAGTACCAAGATCACCAGTCTCCAAATCTGTCGTAATCTCTCCAGTTTTCGGTTGTCAATTGCTTATGGGCCCTCTTCTAGCTAGCTCCAGCTTCAAATCGTTCCTCACGTAGTCCATGCATTGGCCTAGGATTATTAGCTCATATACTACACTGGTTATTGTACTACATAGGTATACCAGCTGGGGAAGGGGCAGGATTCCTCCTTAAGTAGAGCAATAAATAATAGTTCTACAGATTAAGGTTAATTTAATCACATTTGGATGCTGTTGTGGGCTGCGGCTCGATCCTTCTTTAGCTAATCAGAGACGCAAACTATACAGATTAAGCTAAACTAATCCATCAGGCTAGTTGCCTTCTGCTGCCTCAGAAAAAATCTAGTCGCTTTCTCCTATAATAACCAACTGTGTATGCATTAGACTAGCCACAATGGTGGTATCATAGGTAGTATCATGCATGCCATGTTGGCAAAAAGATGACATGGCACTGCAATTAATGAAGAGAGAGATGATAGTGGTATTATAGGTAGATACCGTAACGTAACGAATTCTAATGCAATATGAGTCTACAACATAATAAATGTACTATCATATGATACCACACATATGTTACTATCCATTGTGGAGGTAGTAACATAGAGTAGTATCATATGCATGATACTAGTATATGATACTCTCCATTGTGACTAGTCTTATGGAATCCGGTTGTCATGAACGTAGCACATTATGATGAGCTAGCTGGTGACCAGCACGACCAAAAGCAGCGTAACGGTTTCGTGCTTCTCTCCAGCGCAGATTATCCTTGTCGGTTCATTGCGTCGCAAATGAATTTCGTCGGCTCATCCACCTATAGAGCATCTGATTTCTATTTAAAACAATCATCTCTCTTTCTCGGTGACTACTTTGAAAACATCAAGGGTCGCCGGCCGGTTTGGTAAACATGGCATCCCGTAGGAGCACAATACAATCTTCCGATCGACCGACCGTATATCACTCCAACACCTAAGCTCCCTAGGAATATAGAGCTCACTAGTTGCTCCACATGGCAAGATTTCATTAGTTCCAGCTAGTTTGTGTTTACCTTTTTTGGCGAAAAATGCACTAAATTTATTAGCAGAGACAGTTGATACAAGCAATCCAGAAAACCAAACCACTACCATCACTGACGCGAGGAGAGAGAACATGTCGTCGCTGCTGCACACTTCTCGGACCGGCGAAACCTTGACTCGATCTACGGCTTGATTTGCGCACGGGAAGTCGTCTCTTTAGCTCTTCCGAGCCGCACGACGAAGATGTGGAAGACACAATTGGGCATGAATTTGGCAGTTCCATAAACTCTGACCGATTCGACCGCAAATACACACCACTGCTCGAGGGCACCACGAATCGCGAGGGTTTTAGCCTCGAGGGATGTCGTCACTCTTCTCCGGCGTGCGGCCACCATCGCCTCCCGTTCGTAGCTCTGGCCGGTGAGCCGCCATAGCAGCACTCCTCTCCTCATGTTACTCACTGTGTGCCTCATCCTTCACTGCATGCACGCACACGAGCAACACACACTAGCTCTGCTTCTGGCCACACCTTGAGCAGTCTTACCTCACACGTAGCCACCGGGCTCGGTACGTTTAGAGATTAACAAATACAAATTGTTACTTTTTGATTATACGGTTTATACAGTAATGTTAGACCAATACGCATAATATTTATTTAAGAAAGCTACGGATTTATATCTGATCTTGCATGATCCACAACTTTCAATTCAAACCAGTACGTAATATGGTGGTGCCGTGGATTGATGACGTGTAGCGATCTCACGATGCGACAGTACACATTTAGTTTTTGGATTTCACGCGAGTGAATTAATTCTGGGTGGGGCGGCTTGTTCTGGTGGGAACGTCTGGAGAATCGGGAGAATCGTAATTTCGGGTGAAACATTATGTTACGGCTTGCATGCGGTGCCACTAAATGCTCTACTGTAATATATTTGGCACGAAAATAACAATATTTTTTGTTGCCACTGATCGCGTTGAGAGAGAAAAATGAAGAGTCGTGCCATGCTCTATGTTTTGTATTCTTATTAGGCCGGCTGGAGAAGGACTTCGGATTAACTTCCCTAGTTTTGAGCATACGAGTCCCATTTTTATCTCTAGAGAATAGCTGCAGCACGACCCACGAGTCCTTTTTCGTCGGCCTTATATTTTGCATGGAATCATTTTGTTTTCAGAAGACACTGACGATGGCTCTCAAGACTTTTATTTCACAACTGAAAGGTGAGTAGCTAGGCCATGCCAAAGATCGGAAACAAACACATTTATTCACCTCTAAAATGATGGTATTTGTCCGACAATACAACAAGGACAAAACGGCATACTGCTTTACTTTCTTCAGCCCGGAAAACGTTTGATTGAGTAAACTGCCGTTACATACATCAGATAGTGTATACAAACTCCACTGAGGCGCCCCGCTTGGGAGCAACAGCCCTGCTGCGTAGAGTAAATACTGAGCAAACAAATGGTACGGAGTACTTGAGTATTTCAACAAGAATCAGAATTACCCAATCATTCCACACGAATCAAAAACAAAAGTCATACCAGTCGTCAACCTATCTATACAAGGCTAGGATGTCCAGCATCTAACCCATGGCCGACACGACCAGCGCTGAGCCGTGGAGATGGAGGTGATAATCCGGGAAGGCATGCAGGCAGGCAGCTGCGGCTGAGCTCTCGCCGTCGCCCCAGGGCGCACCACATATCCACCCATGTCCTCAGATTGGCCCAGATGATCCCAAAAGAAAAATACATGGCAAATATAGCATCCGCATTCCTCGGATTCAAGTGGAATGAGGTGGACTTGGCACCACCCGGGTACAAGGAAGACCCCTTCTTCCCCAACCTGGTCGAATTCTGACAAGGACCTGAAAGGTCATGAGACAATACACAATATCAATGCAATATTCTAAAAAAGGAGAGCAACAGAAAATACTGGAGATTGAACATGAGCAACAAGACAACAACATGACCAATCATTCCACACCAATCAACAAGGAAATCAAACAAGTCCTTAACATACCTACACAAGCCTACATGTCCAGCATCTAGCCCATGGCCGGCAGGAGGAAACCAGAGGTGATAAGCTAGGAAGACATGCATGCAGCCATGTCGTCGTAGCTGCGGATGAGCCCTCGACCCCGCCAGGGCAAACCAGAGATCCAGTCATGATAGAGAATCCAAGTTAAATGTGGTGGCTGGGCACCACCTTTTGAAAACCTTATGATATCTCTATTAATGATCAAACAAAGTTACATCATCAGCCAGCAGATCGACAATAAAATCTGGCGGTTCCTCCAGCCAAGTAATTAGCTGTGAGCCCTCCGCCTTATGAGCTAAAACATGTGCCACTCTATTACTTTCCCTATACGAATGCTCAAAAATGACATGAGCGAAGCCTCTAGCTAAGAAAGCACATTCTTCATATATGGCCGCCATCTGGGTACAAGGAAGATGCACAGGGACCCCATCCACCCTTCTTCCACAATCTAGTCATATACTGCGCGTTTCCTAGAATTAATAAGGACCTGAAAGAAATAGGACACGTAGTATGAGTGCATATTTCTATTAAATGACCAGAAAAAGGAGTTGTAACAAATATTGGAAGAGGCAGTTTAATCCTGAAGGATTATATGATCGGCTATAAGAAGTTGACGAGCCTGTTTTACGCACGACCCGAGACTGTTGCTAAAAGCGGCGCCTAACACATAAACACGAGTAGCTGAATGCAGTAGGACTTTGGTCAATAATATGTATTATGGGCGTGAACTAAAGACAGTATCAAGAACAGAGTTTATTTATCGCCTAAAAGTTGCATGCAGATAACAACGCGAGTAGCACCTTCCTCTAGGACTATTTGCATCATTGGCTAACAATATCAGGTATCACGAACAGACCGGGGATTCAAAAGAAGCCCAGGCATAAGCCAAGATGGCAACTGTAATCATCATCACCACAAACGGAAAATTAATGAATGACAAGCTAGAGATCAACTAACTTCTTAGAAATTAAAACCTACTCCCTCTGTTCCAAATTAATTGTCGCGGATTTAATACAACTTTGTACTAAATCAGCGATAACTAATTTGAAACGGAGGGACTAACAACTAAATAGCCATCCTAACCGCGAACCAATATGAGGGGTCATCGGATCGATGGACAGAGAAGATTCTACCGCAGAGCTAACAAAGAACCCCAAAGTGTAGTGCCTGGCTAGAAAAACACGCACACATGGTCATGGCACGAAGGCCACGACCCAAATCACCATGCGGAACACCAGGTTATACAATATATCACATCACATGCATTTTGGCTTTGATAATCAATAGCTAGCTAGTAACTTAGTTCACTGTTATCTAAATGGACAATGACAATTGGCAAAGCATGAAACAACAGGAGCATCATCCAGCTAGCTAGTAGACAGTGAAATCAGCTGCAGCTGAAACCTAAACCGGCACATCATCGGCTCAATTACCGGATCACAGTTCAGCCACGGCCTCATTGCCGTGGTGTACCACACAGCACGAACAGGAGAAAGGAGAGGAACAAGAAACTTACCTAACCCATGGAGTCAAAAAAGAAGGCCACCCACAAACATTGCACAGCGCGGTGAACCCACCGCCATCTCACTCTTGCTCTTGCCTAACCCATGGACTGCTTCTCGCTCTTGCCTGCGAAGGACCAAATCAGCCGGTCGGCGAGAGGGAGACCAGGCCACGTGAACCTCCCCTGCTGCACCAGACCGAGCGGCGGAACTTGCACATCACAGGACAACACGCAATTATTACATGTTTATTATAACTGATACCATCATTGTTTGAATAGAAATCATCTCGCTACATTATATAAAGCAGGTTTTCATGATGTTTGGATACTTGAGTATTCCAACAAGAATGAGATGAGAATAACCAATCATTCCACACAAATAAAAAAGGAAACAAAACCAGTCATGAACCTACATATACAAGCCTGGCATGACCAGCATCTATCAAATAGCAAGCAGTTATTCAGTTGCAACGGCAAAGCCAGCCACAAGCTACATTACCCAATATCCCCTAATAAATCTGCAAACGGGTGCTTGCACTGACTAATCAAATCCATGCGCTACCAATATTTCCAGAAGAATCAGATGCTAAGCAAGAGACAAATATGGCTACACATAAATACTTAACAAACAAACCATTGGAAAGAATAAAGAGCAACGCTACACACATGAAGGCTTTTGGCTTCGGTCATAGACTTGGAAGCCCCCACTGCAGCTGCTGCTGCCTGACACAGAGAGACTTGGGCCACTGCAACAATCATCCATATCCCCATGCCATCTTGCCAGCAGTTCTTCCACTGCTGGATATGATCCCTATGAAATGAAAGAAATTCAGAGGAACACTTGCTTGTCATCACACTGTACTCATCATAACCGTATTCAAAAGAGTATGCATCAGGGATTGGAGATTGGATGTTGCTGAGAGAGCTCACCAAGTGATTAGGACTTGCTCGTCGAGGTTGTTGAACACGTTGACGGCCATGTTGTAGTTGGTGGTCGATCACCTAAAATAATGCATAAAAGCAGAGTTCAGTTTCAGGAATTCTAAAGGATGAACAAATTAATAGATCTACATTCTAGACAACCACTAGATTGAAAAGTTTACATGTATGTCAAGTACTAGTAGAACAGGTACTTAATTAATCAGCTGGTATTATACAAGACATGTTTTATCCAGTGAATTGCAACAAGCAAACATTACACCAGCCTAAACAGGTTTGCACATTCGGAATTGTTAAGCATAATCAAACATGTTTCTATACATCTCACATATTATTAGAAAAGAAAGGAGAATAATTATGCGCAGCACATATACTGATCATAAGAAGAGCCTACACATACAAGTTCCTGGACGAGTAGGAGAAACAGTAGATCTAGAATTCTAGAATAAGCAAATAATTCCTTTGAACAGAATAGTATCCTCATGTGTCGGAGGGGCATGCAAACATGTTGCCGTCGTCATCAGCAAGAATGGTTAGCACAATGCACAGAGAGACACGGCCATGGCACGAAGGCCATGACCAAGAGCACCTATGGAGGAGGTTGCAGGACTTGAGGAGCACCATGTACTTGAGTAGACGAAGCAGGGTACAGCCGCCGTGGTTGCGGTGCGATGAGCCCAGCACCGTCACAAGACGGCGGCCTGCCACTTCGGGTTGCGGCAGCATCATGGACAACACCATCTCCCCCCGCCGCCGGCAACCTCACCTTGCTCCGGATGCTCAACCTGAGCCTCAATGTAAGCACGGCGAGATCCCTCCCAACATTGGCTCCCTCGAGTACCTCGACCTGTAACGCAATGGAACACGGTCAGAGGCATGAATCCAAGCTGGTACTACTATCAGAAACAAATAGAAAAATGATCATACCAATAACCAGCAACCACATATCACATACACCTAGTGTATATACTGAACAAAATCAAGCCAAGAGTTAAAAAGAACAGCTAAATCCAGTAGCTCACCTAATAAGCCTAACTAGTGTCATTCAGAACAACAACCACTACAAGAGATCATGCAACCAGAAGTTCATGTCTGAAAACAGATCATGTTTAATCGGAGATAAGAAATCATGGAATCCATGATCCGGAACATGATAAATATTTTGCCAATCACTAGAAGCCTGCTGCATTGTAAAAATGAAGACTTCCTTGACAAGAACACTCCATATATACAGAGGATGGAGATAGACAGAACTAGATAGACAGAACTACCTTCACTACCTCAGACCAGCAGCGCTTCGCCCAACTCCAGCAGCTACATGCCATGGGAAGGGGCCCTCTGACTGCCCCGGATGGCGGGGCGGACGTACGAAACCGAGCTTGATGAGCTCGCTGCGCATCGCATTTTGGGTCCATGCAGCAATAGATGGAATGGATAACCGTTGGTCGCGAGCAAGAGACCATGCAGGGAGCCGACCTTACAGGTGGCGCCATCGACACAGATGAGGTCTTGCTCCTTCATGGGGGCCTCCAGTGTCGTCACCGCAACTACCACATAGACCCGAACATCAGGAAAGGAGCGAGCGACCTGAGAGGTAAATTCGTCGTCAGAGATGAACACATGCAGGTAACGATATAACTCGGGCTCAGCAGTAGCAAACCAATAAATTGCAGCATAGACACGGTGCAAGAGAAAGCATGACATTAAAGATTTATTATAGCAGAGTGCAATAGTATATCCAATCTATGGGCCATCTCTGAAACTGTACACTACCAGTATGTACTATGTAGATAAAAACTTCAAATTGATCGACCAGATAAGTATGGTCTCACCCGTAGAAACGATAGCCGTAATAAAACTGTGGCTGGGATATCACTTTAGAGAGCCTACGAATTGCTGCAAATAGCAATCTTCACCAGGCAAAGCAAACAAACCAATTTGAGCTAGAAAGCAGCACCATAATAAAAATAAAGCTCAAAGTCTCACGGCACGGCGCCTGAAATCGACACCGCCATGTGGCTGACTGGCTGGGATAAATACATCCACAATGCTAGCTATAACTGGATATGACCTACTGCATCCATGACCAAAAATAAATAAATTGCTCACGTAGGTAGCTACTTAACTCCTCCACGCATCTACTTTCCATGGATCTCACTCACGCTACCTTAATAATTACAGAACACCAAGCGGGGAGTTTAGCATACAAAAATCTAAATTAACAGAGGGGTGTGTAACGTAACGGAAGCCGAATAACGCTGACGTACAGAGGATGACCAAACAGGGCGTGTTGCATCAGGCAACGACCGATTCAAGCGCGGCCAAAGAAGAAGAAAAAATCGACCTTCTGGGTGAGGAGTCCGGAACAGCGTCGCCGCGGCGGGCCTTGAGGGCGAGCGGCTCGGCCTCCTGCGCGCCATGCACCCGCGACCGTCCGGTCTTCAGATACGACGCGTGGATCGAGGGGTGGCGTCCATGGGCTCGCGGACGTCGGCGCCCAGCTGCGGCTCAGGAGGATGGCATCGAGTTCGGAGGGGAGAGGGGGAGGCCGGGCTTGATCTGCTCCTCCTCCTCGTGGTCAGGCCCGTGCAGCAGGAGATTGGCGGCGGAGAGAGGGGAGAAAGGGGATCGAGTGAGTGAGGATGACTCCAACGGGGCGACGCAAACGGACGCGCGTTTGGTCCGCGTTTGGTCCGTTTGCGTCGCCAAAAAGACAGGCCCAGTCCGGCCCTGTCCGCCCTTGGTGCCAGTGCCCCCAACGGGCAGCGCATCAAGTCCGTCCTGTAGTATTTTTTGCAACTAAGCAGGCCTTATATGGGCCTTTTTCATTGATAGTTAGGGGAGATAGGCCACAAACGGCCTGTTTACATAATATTTTCAAAATAAAAATATTAGCCTAAATTTTTTGCCCTTCGCGGGCTTCTACTTCTTCTTCTTGTCCTCCTCATCATCATCATCGAGGATGATGTACGGCGGCTCCTGCCACAGGTGCGCCGGCGGCCCTCCTCGCTGCGGGGCGGCGGCCGGCGGCTCCTGCGCCTCCTGTGCGACCTCCCAGTCGTGGCCGTTGAAGACCCACCGCTGCGGGATCATCCCCTGCGGCAGCGGAGGCGGAGGCGGCAGTTCCACCTCCATGTCCTCGTACCACTGCTCCTGGGGCTCGAGGACAGCCGCCTGCTGCGCCTCCGCCGCCGCCTGCTGCTCTTTGGCGACTTGGGCGAGGACTAGCGCCCAGCGCCGCTCCTCGTCCTCCGCCATTGTCCTGAGGGAGTCCAGCCTGATGGCCTCCAACTGCTCCTCCTCCGTGAGCTCCGGCTCCGTCTTCACGGGCGCAGGGGGCGGTGGCGGAGACCCAATCCGCATCTGGCGGCGCGGCACCGGCGGCGCGTCGCGGCGCAGTGTGTGCGGTGGCGGAGACCACCGCCCAGATGGCGGCGTCGGCGCCCTCGTGTACAGCGCCTGCCGCCGCAGGTTGTGCTCGTCGCGGAACCACTCCGTCCAGTTGCGGGACGTGGCCGCGAACGCGGGGTCGTTCCGGAGTTCGCGGGGGAGGCGGCGGCGGCGCTCGATCTCCTCTTCCCGTGCCCGGTCGCTCATCGGTATCCGGGGCACCGGGATGCGCTGTGGGTTCAGATGCCAATGCTCTGGGAGCTTGGCATCTGGCCACGGCAACGGGACTGCGTGGTCCCAGTACTACTGGCAGTCCTCCTTGCGCACGTAGACGCGGTCGCGCACCGCCGCGCCCGGCGGCGCGAGCTGGAACACGGCGGGGAAGGGCGCACGCTCAGGGGATGGCGTCGGGGTGGGCGTGCGCATGCGGCGACGGCGGCGGCCTGATGACGATGAGGCCTCGTGGTCGTTCTTGGTCTTGCCCCACCACTGGCGCGGCATCGCGGCGAGCTGGGCGACGGGAGGGCTAGGGTTTGGGAGGGGTTTGGTCGCCGGAGAGGGAGCGGTGGTGGAGTGAAGTGAGTGGGTGGGGGTAGGTGGGGGCTGCCCGTCCCTATCCCCTGTCATTAAAAAGGACTGGGCTAGGGCCAGGGGAGGCTGACCGGCGCGGGGTCGCTGCCAAGTGGGGACGGGGCGGACACGAGGCGTCACCGCGCGGACGCGTTTTTGATCCGCCGCGCGTCCGCCCCGACGCATCCCTGGCCAAATTTGGGCCAGGGATGCGTCGGGGCGGACGCGCAGCGGATCAAAATGCGACGCGCGGTCCGTTTGCGTCGCCCCGTTGGGCCGTCTTTTTGGCCCTCGCGGACAGGAACGGACCGACGCGGACTCGATGCGTCGCCCCGTTGGAGTCATCCTGAGCAGCGGCGGAGAGAGGGGAGAAAGGGGATCGAGTGAGTGAGCAGCGGCGGGCGGCGGCGCGAATGGGGAGGAGATGCGTCGGGGCTGGAGACTGAGTGCGTTTTGGTGGTTCCCTTCTAGGCGTTGGATGGCCTGCGTGCGTGATGGACGGTGGGATGGGCGATCCGCGTCGATTTCTTCCCGTTGGCTGGATTAATCCGATCATGATTATCCCGCCAGGGTTTATGCCAAAATTCATTCGTTCCTTCAGTATACTGTGGGTCAACAGGATTAATAACCTACCGTAGTTACTGCTATCTACCGTAACAATACCGCTTTAATAGTACTCCCTAGAGGCACGCGACTAGTCACAATGGGGAGTAAATTTGACTAGTAACTACTCTAAGTTACTACCTCCATAGTGGGAAGTAACATGTGTGTAGTGTCATATTTAATAGGTTGTACACTCATCTTGCCTTGAAATGTGTGATGTTATGGTAACATAGCTAGTTACCACCACCATATCTCTCCTCATTAATTACCCGGCACATCAGATTTTTTGCCTATGTGGTACTGATGTTACTCCTATGTTACTCCCCATTGTGACTAGTCATAGATGCACGCATGCTTTCATAGTACTGAACAACTTGTACATCTACCACCCAATGCTCGTACATGTATCTACACTAAGTACATGGAGAAATTCGCACCCACAAGGATCACCCTCCCCCTCCGGCCGGCTGCGGCGGGTGCACCATCACCGTCGAGAGGTGCGAGTGTCTCGGCACACCTCGCCAACACGACACCATCCACTACAAAGGAAGGTCCACCGGAGTGATGGCCATGCCAAGCCTGGTGGACGTTGTGGGCCCACAAGTACCCCCGTGGCGGCGTTGGACCGGCGCTTGATGCATGCTCGTGCTTATGGAATCTGTCATGGTCATCATCGCCAATCGTGAGCGCCTCCGATCGCCGTTGCGTTGTTTGCTTGTTGTTGAGGATCGCAGAGGGAGAAGGAGAAGTGCAAAGCAGTCTAACTGTCCCTCGCCCGTGTAAATGTATCCTGATGTGCAAGTTTTTTTGACAAAAACACGTCGGACACATGTTTTTTGCATTGATGACATAGAATTATCAAAACATTGTGGGTGATGAAGGGTGGGGATCGATTTCTATAGACCTATCCGCTTGGAGCTCAGTAGAGTGATCCCATTGGCTCGCTAGGCTCGAGCGGGTCGATGCGTGCACCTTTAGCTATGTTCTTCCTCGTGTAGCAATAACTAAGCATATCATTGGCCGGGTGCATGCGTATCGGCGTCTAGCACGGTTTTTTACAATGCCATACAGCGCCAGGGTGAAATCTGGGCCGTCCGTTTCGGCCATCGGACGGCTCAGATTCGCCGTTGACCGACGGCTCAGATTCGCCGTTGACCGCGGAAATTTTTTGACCGGTCAACGGCGAATCTGGGCCGTCCGATAGCCGAAACGGACGGCCCAGATTTCACCCTAGCGCCATATGGCATTGTAAATGTCTTTTTCGATCGGTGTCGTCATTTAATCCACTAGTTACTAACTAGCACGGATTACGTGGCTTAATCGACCCGCAAGTAACAATACTGCTTAATTACTGCTACACATGGTTTTCATTAACCTACATGCATGCATAATACTCGGAGTAGCGGATACCAATGAGGGGAAGAGTGAGAAGTATTCCAAACAATCTCGACTGAGAGCTGCCCCTCCGCATGCACAGCTCCCACCTAGCCAAAAATTTCATGCATGCACGTCGCTTCGTACGCCTCACCACAGCTCGCTCGCGTGCAGCTTCCCATTGGTCGTACCGTTGCCTCTCGCTGGGCTAAGCTCTTCTCTTCTCTATGGCGCCATGCAAAAACTCTTGTTAATTCACTAATTTTCGCCAAATTTTTGTTTGTTTTCCGTTAAAGATTGAGCAAACCTGGTGGGAAAGTGGGAAGCACAAGATGGCGCCAGTTTTTTTTTTTTTTTTTTGGCTTTTGGAGGCTGAACTCAAAGTTTTTTTCATTCCCTTCTCACTCCCGTTATAAGGACAGCCACGGCCATGGTCGAGTTATCACAATCGCCTCTCATTCCCTCATATTCTTCCCTCATACTTTCCGCTGGATCAAAAAAAATTAGAAAACAATATTGTTTGTGTTGAATATATGAGTAATTTTCCACATGATTTAATCCATAAAAACAGCAGATAAAACATGGCTAGAGAAATAAGAATTAAGCTAGTCATGCAATCAATCAGAAAGTACGCATCAAGCAATTGTACGCATATTGCTAGAAACAAAGTCTGAAACATGATCTGGAATAGACAGAGTAGGATCACATACGGGCCAGTGGAGGACGACCCGTTCGCGTTGGCTGATGAAGACATGTTTCCGAAGAGGACGTCGACGTCAGGGAAGAAGTCGTCGTCCGGGAAGTAGTCGTCGGAGTCCGTGTTGGAGAAGAAGCCAGTAGTCACGTGATGACGCTCCCCAAAAACCTTATCGCCTCTCTCCCGTACAGGATCGCGAGAGACGGGGTTCCGGAGGCCTACTGTTCCGTCACGCGGTGCACGCCGCGGAACGGAATGAGGAAGACTTGATCGGGAACGCAGTGCTCGAGAACCAGGAGGCAGCCGCATGAGATGTGGTGTGTTGCGGTATATCTAAGGGAGAGGAGCGACCTCTCCTTTGCAGGCACAGCCGCAGGAGACGAACAAGCACCGCAGAAGAGGAAACGAAAAGGCAGGAGACGAAATGAATAGGCAACGCCCGTTAGCATTCATCTCCACTTAATGCAGACGTTTCATTTTCCATTAGTGCGCAAAACGTTTCACCTTCGTGCAACCGTTCATATTCATATTCGTCCATTCATGTGTGGCAAAAAGAACACATCGGCTCCTCGAGGCGGGCGGCGGAGGAGGAGGAGCGCGCGTGGGGCTCTCTCCTATTCTCTCCTACTCTCATGCTCGTACAAGTGCTAGAAGAGCTCACCTTATAAAGTGGTGCAACTCTCTCTAAACTAGCAATGTGGGACTAAACATTTGTTCCACCTCTTGCCATGTATGAATGGGCCACATGGGCCTCTAGGATTTTCAGGAATTATGGAAATGAGTTAATTGAGCTGGGCCAATTAAGGCCAAAATTCCAGCAATCCCCCACAAGATTCTAGAGGCACATAAATTTTGCTTTTGGTTCCAAACACTGTTTATATACCGGTGCTACAGTGGAGACTGTTAAGTTGAACTTCCACCTAGACTTCATGTTACACTAGTTTGCAACTTGGACAGTGGACTATGCCTTGAACTGCATGTTTTCTGCGAATCTAGCTTCACACAAAGCCTTGACCGATACTAGGCTGCCGTGGGACTTCCCCGCGGGTGGAGCTTATACGTCATACTCCAAGACCTTTCATGAGTTTATTAAAGAGCACCCCACTCTCATGGACTGCGACGTTTGACAGTCAGACTCATATAGGTGTGTTCCTCAGAAGATGTTCTGCAGGACAACATCTCTGCTTAAGATAAAGCCTCTTGGTACACATTAAGATAAACATCAACCTGCCATGCAGTTTAGGAGAATATTGCATCTACGCGGAGTGGTGTTATACAAAGATAAGGGTATTCTCCTCTCAGTTGATCAACAGCTTGTCTCCCAATTCTACTTCACGGGATCTCCGATCACATAGAGTGGGTTACCACTGTGAACAACTTATATTGTGGGTCTCAAACCCATCTCCCTCGATGCATTATCTATCACATTACGTGATAAACCCTTTGTGAAGGGATCTGCCAATTCTTAGATGTTTGGATATAATCCAATGCAATAACTCCGGAGTTCTTCAATTTTCTGACAGATTTTAATCTCCTCTTCACATGCCTTGATGACTTCATATTATCCTTAGAACTATTCACTTTCGTGATCACAGTTTGATTATCACAGTTCATAAGGATAGCAGGTATTGGTTTTTCAACCACAGGTAAGTCCATCAAAAGCTCACGGAGCCACTCTGCTTCAACAGTGGCTGTGTCTAATGCTGTGAGTTCTGCTTCCATAGTTGACCTCGTTAGGATGGTCTGCTTGCAAGACTTCCAGGAGACAGCGCCACCACCAAGTGTAAACACATAACCACTTGTGGCCTTAATCTCATCAGCATCAGATATCCAATTTGAATCACTATAACCCTCAAGTACCCTTGGGTCCCGGTATAATGAATTCCATAGCTCGCAGTGCCTTTTAGATAGCGCATGACTCTCTCAAGCGCATGCCAGTGATCATCTCCCGGATTTGACACAAACGGCTCAACTTGCTCACAGCAAATGAAATGTCAGGCCTCGTGGCACTCGCCAAATACATAAGCGAGCCTATGATCTGAGAATATCTCATTTGATCTCTAGAAATCCGTCGATTCTTTCGAAGCAACACACTAGGATCATACGGTGTTGGAGAGGGCTTGCAGTCGCTATACCCGAAACGACTCAAGACCTTGTCCACGTAGTGGGATTGAAGCAGCGTAATCCCACCATTGTCATCTCTCAAAAGCTTGATGTTCAAGATAACATCAGCTACTCCTAGATCCTTCATCTCAAAACAGCGAGATAAGAAATCCTTGACTTCCTTAATCACATTAAGGTTGGTTCCAAATATCAGTATGTCATCGACGTACAAACAGAGAATAACTCCCTCGCCCCCACCATGGCGATAGTACACACATTTGTCAGCTTCGTTTACAACAAAGCCTTCAGCAGTCAAAGTCTTTTCGAACTTCTCATGCCACTGCTTAGGGGCTTGTTTAAGGCCGTACAATGACTTCAACAACTTGCACACCTTTCCTTCTTGACCAGGTACCACAAAACCATCTGGCTGCTCCATGTAAATTTCCTCTTCCAACTCTCCATTTAGGAAAGCCGTCTTAACGTCCATTTGATGGACGAGAAGATCGTGTGAGGCAGCCAATGATAGTAGCACGCGAATGGTGGTCAGTCTGGCTACAGGTGAGTAAGTGTCAAAGAAGTCTTCTCCTTCCTTTTGAGTATAACCCTTGGCCACAAGCCGTGCCTTGTACTTTTCAATGGTACCATCAGGCCTAAGCTTCTTCTTGAACACCCACTTACATCCTACAGGTTTGCACCCGTACGGACGATCAGTGATCTCCCAAGTTCCGTTAGCTAAGATGGAATCCATCTCACTACGGACAGCTTCCTTCCAGTAGTCAGCATCCAAAGATGCATAAGCTTCTGAAATAGAACTGGGAGTGTCATCTACGAGGTACACAATAAAATCATCACCAAAAGACTTTGCAGTCCTCTGTCTCTTGCTCCTTTTAGGAGTTTCATTGTCATCCTCCACAATATTTTCATGGTGTTCTATCGGAATGGTGGATTCAGAAATCGGAACAAATTCCTGACTAGATGAACTTGACATCTCCTGATTTGATGAGCTCGGCATATCTTCATGGGAAAGATATCCTCAAAGAAAGTCGCATCATTCGACTCCAAAATTGTACCAACATGCATGTCGGATACTCAGATTTTACTATCACGAATCTATAACCAACGCTATGGAATGCATAGCCCAGAAGAACACAATCCACGGTTTTTGGTCCAAGCTTGCGCTTCTTGGGAATTGGTATATTGACTTTCGCCAAACAACCCCATGTCCGCAAGTAAGAGAGTTTCAACCTTTTCTTCTCAAACTCCTCAAATGGAGTTATCTCTTTGTCCTTTATGGGAACTCGGTTTAGGACATGACACGCAGTCAGTATCGCCTCCCCCCACCATGCCTTGGAGAGACCCGATGTGTCTAACATGGCGTTAACCAAATCAGTTAGAGTACGGTTCTTTCTCTCAGCCACTCCATTTGACTGGGGTGAGTAGGGAGGCGTCCTCTCATGAATTATACCGTGTTCAGCACAAAAGGAATCAAACTCATTGGAAAAATACTCTCCACCACGATCGGACCTAAGCCTCTTAATCTTTCGATCAAGTTGGTTTTCTGCTTCAGCTTTATAGATTTTGAAGAAATTTAGAGCCTCATCTTTTGATTTCAGAAGGTACACATAACAGTATCTAGTGGAGTCATCAATTAACGTCATGAAGTATCTCTTTCCACCCTTTGTCAACACACCATTCATCTCACAAAGATCAGAATGTATGAGCTCTAGAGGTGCCAAGTCTCGTACCTCCGCAGTCGTATGAGACTTGCGTGGTTGCTTTGCTTGAACACAAACTTGACACTTAGAACCTTTGACAGTAGTGAAACTGGGGATTAAATTCAATTTGGCTAGCCGCGTCATGCACCCAAAATTAATATGACATAGACGTGAATGCCATATATTTGATTCAGAAGTAGTGCAAACATGGTTCACAACTTATTACAAACGTCTGACAGTGATAGGCGGAACAAGCCTCCGCACTCATAGCCTTTACCAACGAAAGTTCCAAACTTGGACACAACAAATTTATTGGACTCAAAAACTATCTTGTAGCCATCTCGACACAAAGAGACCCGCTAACAAGATTTTTATTTATGGAGGGCACATGATGAACGTTCTTCAGGCGCACGATCTTCCCCGAAGTAAACTTCAGATCGACCGTACCAACACCACGAACAGAAGCATGTGACCCGTTCCCCATCAGCACGGAAGAAGTCCCTGTGACCTGATAGGAAGAAAACATTGAGAAATCAGCACAAATATGTACATTGGCACCCGTGTCAATCCACCATTCAGGAGAATGACATACTGAAAAGATAGTTGGAAATATACCGTACCCAGCATCTTTCATCTCAGTATCTCCAATGACAACATTAGCGGTCTTGCCGCTCTTCTCGCGCTCCTCAAATCGGTTAGGGCATCTTGGAGCCCAGTGATTGGGATCACCGCAAACATGGCAGGATCCCTTCTTCCTATCGGTCTTTCTCTTGAAGTTGGTAGACTGTGAAGGCTTGTTCTTTTATCGTACTTGCCTTTGTCCTCAGATTTATTCTTGTACTTGGGCTTGTAGGACTGGGAGTTCTTCTTCTGAACGAAGTTAGCACTCGAACCTCCCTCAAAGACTCGAGCTCGTGTGTCTTTCGCTCTCGCCTTTTCTTCCACATCAAGAGACCCAATGAGATCCATAACGGAAAACTCCTGTCTCTTGTGCTTCAGAGAGGTAGCAAAATTCCTCCACGAAGGAGGGAGTTTGGCAATGATGCCTCCCGCAATGAACTTATCGGGTAACACACACGAAACTTGCTCAAGTTCCTTAGCAATGGACTGTATCTCATGAGCCTGCTCAACAATGGAGCGCTCACCAGTCATCTTGTAGTCAAAGAACTGCTCCATGACATACAATTCACTGCCCGCGTCCGAGGCCCCAAACTTGGCCTCGAGCGCATCCCACATGCCCTTGGCAGTAGTGATGGACAAATACGGGTCGACGATCTTGTCACCAAGGATGCTGAGAATAGCCATCTTCAACAGGGTATCGGCTTCCTGAAAAGCTTTCTCCTCTTCAGGAGTGAGCTCTCCTTCAGGCTTGCCTTTAGCAGCGTGAAAACACTTCATGGTTTCAAACCAGAGAGTGGCTCTCGCACGCCACTTCTTATAGTTCACCCCATCGAAAGCAGCGGGCCTCAGTGAAGCAGCAAAGCCAACAGAAGAAAATTGCCTAACATAAGGTTTTTGGATTGTTGAATATATGAGCAATTTTCCACATGATTTAATCCATAAAAACAGTAGATAAAACATGGCTAGAGAAATAAGAATTAAGCTAGTCATGCAATCTATCAGAAAGTACGCATCAAGCAATTGTACGCATATTGCTAGAAACAAAGTCTGAAACATGATCTGGAATAGACAGAGTAGGATCACATACGGGCCAGTGGAGGACGACCCGTTCGCGTTGGCTGATGAAGACATGTTGCCGAAGAGGACGTCGACGTCAGGGAAGAAGTCGTCGTCCGGGAAGTAGTCGTCGGAGTCCGTGTTGGAGAAGAAGCCAGTAGTCGCGTGATGACGCTCCCCAAAAACCTTATCGCCTCTCTCCCGTACAGGATCGCGAGAGACGGGGTTCCGGAGGCCTACTGTTCCGTCACGCGGTGCACGCCGCGGAACGGAATGAGGAAGACTTGATCGGCGACGCAGTGCTCGAGAACCAGGAGGCAGCGCATGAGATGTGGTGTGTTGCGGTATATCTAAGGGAGAGGAGCGACCTCTCCTTTGTAGGCACAGCCGCAGGAGACGAACAAACACCGCAGAAGAGGAAACGAAAAGGCAGGAGACGAAATGAATAGGCAACGCCCGTTAGCATTCATCTCCACTTAATGCAGACGTTTCATTTTCCATTAGTGCGCAAAACGTTTCACCTTCGTGCAACCGTTCATATTCATATTCGTCCATTCATGTGTGGCAAAAAGAACACATCGGCTCCTCGAGGCGGGCGGCGGAGGAGGAGGAGCGCGCGTGGGGCTCTCTCCTATTCTCTCCTACTCTCATGCTCGTACAAGTGCTAGAAGAGCTCACCTTATAAAGTGGTGCAACTCTCTCTAAACTAGCAATGTGGGACTAAACATTTGTTCCACCTCTTGCCATGTATGAATGGGCCACATGGGCCTCTAGGATTTTCAGGAATTATGGAAATGAGTTAATTGAGCTGGGCCAATTAAGGCCAAAATTCCAGCAGTTTGTTTCTGAAACTGCTCTTAAATCGTAAGGAATTTAGCAAATTGGCTAGAGATAGAAAAGGTGCGCGTTTTCCATAGTTTTCCAACGGTATATCATTTGCATCAATCCGATAAACGGTTTGGAAACGGCGCCCAAAATGAAGTACGAAAAGAGAGTAATTTCCGAAAATAGAGTTTAGTATTTTTACAATTGTTTTAAAACCGTCCTGAATTTGGAAATCCCGTCAACATGAGAAAGTTGCGTAATTTACATAGCTATCTAACGTCATATCATTTTCTTCCATCCGACTAATGGTGTGAAATTAACGCGCGAAACACAGTACAAAAACGGAAACAATCGCGAAAACAGAGTTTCGTATTTTTGAAATTGTTTTAAAACAGGGCAGAATTTGAAAAACCTGTCAACACGAGAATGGTGCGCAATTTCTGTAGGTATCCAACTGTGTATCTCATGCCTCGTTCCGATAAACGATTCAAAAATTGCACTAGAAAAACTGTCCGTAAAAACTGTGAATCTGAGTGTTCCGTCCAGAAATTCAACTACTATTAAAACCTCAGTTCAGAAAGTTGTCTAGAATAGTTATTTTAAAAGGGAGTCTAGAATAGCAGGGCTATATATTTAGTATATAGGAAAATGAATCTATACACCTAAGAGTATGTACTCCATCACCAAAATGCTGCTCCGCACCCACGCTACCGGATTCAATATCCGCCCCCGTTTAGCCATTTTTAATTATTCCAATTAATTAATAACAAATTACCAAGCGATCTTGTCCCGTGATAATAGGATCAGGGACGCCTTCATTTGCCCTCTTAAATACCAGCCCCGCGGTAGCCCAGGGTGCTAACCTGCGTAATTTCCGGCGGCATCACGGTGATGAGAGGAGATGCATGTGGCCGGCGGCCGCTCGGCAACGAAGACGAGACGCATGTGGTCAGCGGCCGCTCGGCTTCGAAGACGAAAGGCGTGCGACCGGCGGCCGCCCGGCCAGCCGGCGACGAAGACGAGATGCGATGCGGTGCGGCATAGAGCCGGTGCCGGCGCGGGTAATCGTTGGCGCAGGCCGGACCGGTTTGTGCCAATGCAACTGCCCAAGCCGCTTCGCATGCAACGAGCTGTGCTCCGATCGTACCCATCGGGATGTAGATCGGCAGCGATCTATTGATTCTGGTATGTATACGCGGCGGCAAGGGTATGAAAAGGGTACCAGCTCACAGCTCACTCGATCGGCACCGTTCATGGACAGCGGCTCCGACGACATCCGCGTCAGGCGACAGCTCGAGCAACCGTCTGGGTTTCTGCTGAGCAGTTCATGGCGACGACTGACAACGACCAACCGGACCGTGCACACAACACTGGTTCACACGCACGGTATGAGCAGTCACACAATCCATGCAAACTCACGTCGTAGTTGGTACCATTGCTGACTCCCTCTTATTTTTCTCAATTGTATGCATGCATGTATGCCTCCAACACAGGGCAAGCGGCCGGCAGGCGGCAGCTCGATGACGGAGACGACATGCGGCCAGGGGCGGCTCGACGACGGAGATGACGTGCAACAGTCGACGGCGACTACAGCGGCCAGCGGCTCGATGACGTAGATGACATGCAGCCGCCGGCGATGAAGACGACATGCGGCCAGCGGCGACGACTCGACGATGGAGACAACCTGCGGCCGATGACGGAGACATGGAGCCAGCGGCGGCTCGACCATGGAGACGGCATGCGGCGTTGATCCATTATGTACTAGCTAGTACCTTACAAATCTACGAAGCCTACGAAGCCTTCAACGCAGAGGTGCAAGAATGTTAACGCTGGTGGCGGCTGATTTCTTCCATCGAAGGAAGGGATGGGGGCCGTTGGTGCTCCGCATCGCTGATGCCTGAGAAAAAGAGGAAGTTGGTGTTGGTTATGGTTATGGTAGAGGTAGAAGTTTTAGCTAGAGCTTTTAAAAAAAGTGTTAAGAATGCTGCCGTGAGGCTGAACTTGATGTAAGAGTTATGGAGTTTGCTGGAGCTTTAGTAGTGGTAGAGTGACTTAGCTGCCGGTGTTTTGTGCGGGTCTGCACGCCGGTGTAGTTTGTTCTTTAAGTTGGCTTTCGGGTGGTGGTGCCTGGGGCTTAAAACCTATCTATGATGATGGTGATGTATTATCAGTTTTCAATATTGAAAATTGGGAGCTGGGCTCCTTTTAGTCAAAAAAAAAGTACCTTACAAATAGCGTATACTTCTTTTTTTGGCAGTATATACCTCCCTGGATCTGGTATATACTTCATCTACAAATGGAGTATATGCTCAATAAATATCAGTATGTATCATCAATCGTTTTGCTAATATAATGGACATATACTCCTTTTTTTTGTTGAACATACTTCATCGGAAATAGTAGAGAAAATTGCAAAAAACCACCACAATTGGTGGTCAAGCTTCAAAAAACCACCGGCTTTCATTTAATTCGCAAATCACCACCACTATTCGTTGACACGTTGCAAAAAACCACCACTTCTTCGCTAGCCGGTGGTTTTTTGCAACGTGTCAACGAATAGTGGTGGTGATTTGCGAATTAAATGAAAGCCGGTGGTTTTTTGGAGCTGGATGACATGTGGGCCCCATCTGCCAGTTTCATACTTAACTGAGCGTCGCGGACGGTTAGCGAAGAAGTGGTGGTTTTTTTGCAACGTGTCAACGAATAGTGGTGGTGATTTGCGAATTAAATGAAAGCCGGTAGTTTTTTGAAGCTTGACCACCAATTGTGGTGGTTTTTTGCAATTTTCTCGAAATAGTAGGTATAAACTTCTTTGAAAGAAATGTATAAACTTCTTTGAAATAAATGTACATACTCTCTTTGAAAAAAGGGTATATACTTCTTTATGTAGAGAATATACTTCTACATTTTTATGGACAGTATATACTTCTTTGGAAATCGCTATGTACTCCTTAAGAAATCAGTATATACTCCATACAAATTTAAGTATATACTCATTAAAAATCTGTAAGTACTTCTTCAAAAAGCCTTAGAAAATTAGTACTACTTAGGAAATTTCAGTATGTACTCCTTAAAAAGTCAGTATATACTTTTTTTTAAAGTAGTATATACTCCTTTTTGAAAAGCAGTACATACCCACGGCAACTTATCAACTCTCTTTGGATCGTGTACGATATACCTTTTGATTTGTCAAGTAGTACACTCCTAACATGCAGGACATGCAAACGGCCCACCCTAATCCTTTCTTCTTTTGAATCCCACGCGATAGGAATAAGCAACGGGTGGCCATACCTTAGGGCGTCTCCAATGCTTATTTCTTATGGCCACCATAAGCTGGGGTCCACCCTTAATACTATGACCTTCTCAAACTCTCGCAATGCTTAAATACTAGCTCGGTCTTAAGGTGGAGCCCACTTGCCTGTTTTTTGATCAACCGCTCACGTGTACGAGCTCTATCTAAAACATCTCAATTCCTCTTCTTCTTCCCTACACTTTCTCTCTCCCTCCGTCGATTCTTCCAATCTTCTGGAGCTGAGCTCAAATCAAAGTGGCTGGACGTGGTGGAGATGGGAAGCAACAGCATGCGCTCGCGGCGCCTTTGCCCGCCTCTATTCCTCTCCTATTTTCCGCACCTACTCGCATGCAAGACGGCGTTCGATCTGACCACCATGGAACGCGCGCACCCGGATCTGGAAGCCGGCGGCGGAAACCAGCACGTTCTTGTGCTGTCCGGCGCGGCGCTCCCCGGTGGACGACCACCTCCCCTCGCGGCTCCTGATGAACAAAGCCGACTTCTGTAGACTCGCGTGCAGCTGCTGTACGACCACGGCTCCGCGAGGTCGTCGTCTTGCGCCGTGCTTGGGCACTCGTCGACGTCAACTGGCGGCACAAGCCTGGCTGTAGACAGCGGCGCTTCCGCGAAGACGCGGCAGAGCAACCGCTTCCGCCCAATTCGCACGCCCAGGTGAGAGACGAGAGAAGAAACCATTTTTTTATTCGCTATGGCCGGGTCACACCGGTAAGGGCGACCTTAAGTATTTTTTGCTTATGACCGACTCGTGCTATGTATAAGGCCGGGTGTTAGGCTATTTTTGTCCTTATGACCGAGGCTTAAATCAACATTGGAGACGCCCTTATCCATTTATTTATTTTTTTAGCTGCTAACGGGTGAGGCTATGCCCAGTTAGCAGGTGGGAGTATATATAGAAGTTCTATAGGCACCCTGGGTGTAGAATAATTTATTCTGCACCCAAGCCAATATGCCGAGCCAGACCAGAATGGCTGTTACGGTCGAGACGAGTTTTACCCGGCGTCCCTCCACCTAACATAATTTTCTTTTTTCTTTTTTATTTCATCGACGGTTTCTATCCTTTTCAGTCGTGGGGTAGTGGGGGAGCTATAGCCACCTTGTAAGTCAGTTCATGCGTGTAGCGACCGGGAGAGCTCTCTCCCGAAGCCTCCAGCTCTCTTCTCCACCGCCCCCGTTGAGAGTCGGCCATGTGAGCCCGGCTTGCTCTCCTTCTCTCTCCGGCAGCGATGCTGGCCGGTGTGGTGAAGGGAGTAAAGCTCGGGATTCCTATGTACATACTGAAAGTAGTTTGAGTAGTAGGTTTAGATCTAGGTTTTGCTTAGCCTTTATGGCTGTTGTTGCCTTTATGGCGGTTGCTTGGAGCTTGGCCATGGCGGGTGTGAGCACCGCCTCATGGCTGCGGACTCTTCCCCTTGGTGGCTGTCCATGGTGGCTGGCGACGGAGGAGGTGGATTCCGGCGTTGTCTCCATTAATAAGCTCACGGGCTGGGTTGGAGCTCTTCTTCCAGCCGTGCGCGCTCGATCTGGCCGCCGTGGAGGCGGAGGATGGGCTGCTGTGCCGGAAGCTGGAGTTCCGGTGTTCTGGCTGTTCCTCGCTGCGTTCGTAAGCGGGTCTTGCTGCTGGCTCTGGCCGGGGATGCGGATCCGACCGCTAGCTGGTACCGGGGCGTCGCCCCGCCGATTTGCCTTGACCGTCCAAATCCCGGCGTCTGTGCCGGGTGGTCCATGCGGCGACATCAACGAGGTGTTCTCCTCTATAGGTCCCTGAGTTTCCACCGGCGGAGGCAGGGTGTGGCCGAGGAGCGACTGCAATTTGGGATTGCGGCGAGCGGCCTCAGCCAGCAAGCGTGTGTCATCAGCGGCTGCTGTAGAATGCGGCGTGTGTCCTCGGCAGCGCTGTCGTGGTCGGCCGGTGAGCGGCGCCTTGCCGGCCAGCGGTGTGGTGGCGTCCCCAAAGCGGTGAGCGGCGGCCAGCATCCGCACTGCCCGGCCTAGCTGGAGTTTCTCAGGCCTAGGGGCTGCGCCGCGCCAGGCTACGACGACTTCGGCGGCCGTCGGCGAGGGCAGACCGGCAGAGGCGGAAGCTGATCACCCCCGATCTGGTAGATCGATTCCCGCTGCCACATCTCTTGATCTTCGGCCCCGCCAAAGAGGTTGGGCCGTGCCGGACTGCTTGTTCTTTCCCGGATCAAGGAGGACGAGCGGGTGCCCGAGCGCCGATGCGGCCATGCCTTCCACCCGCACCGGGCGTCCTCAAATGGATCCTCCCGCATGGCACAGGCCCGCTCTGCGCACCTCGTCATCATGCACAAAAGGTCCATCCCTCTTTCTCGTTCTGCTGTGTTTCCCGTGTGTATCAGCTTGCGTATGGATTGGATCTTGATCTTTAATTTATTTAGTTGCAGCTTTGGTTGGGAGCGAAGGTGGTCAACTGAAATTGGACCGGCCGGGGTTCTGCGTTAGCTGCCACAACGCTAGCATATGGCCGTGAACTGGGCATCTAGCCCTTGCAATTTTACGTCAGCCGTCAGTTTGGGTGCTAGCTAAATGTTAATTTCATAGGAAAGGACTTCCACTGTCTCCTGATTCTCATGGAGATACCAATAATCAGTTCCAAATGATAGGTACTGGTCTCCCACTAGTGTTGATTATTGACGGGGGTTGTTCAATTGGATTCGATACGGAAGCTCAGTGTATATTTTTTGTTTCAGATTCATGTATACTCTTAAGTCTTAAGCCACTGATTTTTTTTTGGTCCATGGATGTGGCCTGCATGTAAGTAATTGAAGTTCCATAGCCAAACCTACATGCAGGTAATTCTCCATGAACGCCACTTCTAACTAGAAGCTTTCATTTGTTTGAAGTGCCATAATATAGAGTTGAGAGAGCTTCAGAAAAACGAGCTTATTTATCTTGTTACTAGTAAAATGCCCGTGCGTTGATACGGGATCGTGAATATTTTATTAGCTATTGCGTAACTGTGTATATATAATTTATACGCGTATGTTGTTAAATTTGGATTAAGTCTAATCACCATGATTTAATATGAAGATCGGAAGCATGAAGAAGCAAAAAGAAATACAAACGTACTACGTGTCAACTAATATATAGTATATACTAAAACGTGCAATCTCTATTAAAGATTAAATTATTGCATACAGTAAACAACATATTGAGAAAAAATACAGCTACCGAAAATAAAAAGATAGCAAAATTGTAGAATGATGATATAATACACGACTATTGATCAGTATATTTAACATAAAGTTTAAAATCAATTAAAATTATAGGCGTGTAACAAAAAATATAAATTTAGATGCAAAATGCTAGTGCGTTGGAAATTTAGATGAAAGAATATAAATTTAATTAAATCATCGATATCGACGATGGAAACGACATGCGGATCCGACATGGCACGAGAGCCAGTGACTTTGTGATCGTATAAATTTGCTTATTTGTTTGTCCTCCGGTCAAAATCCAAGGGACAAGTTTGATCCAAATTTCAAAATCAAACTAATTGATGTCGACCGATTCAAGTATGGATGTGGATTGTGAAGTTATTATTTTCTTGTTGCTGAAAAAGTTTATTAAATATAATACTCTAGTTTTTTTATCTGAGAGCTGTGAGTCTGTGACTGTGAGTAACGTGCACACGGCACACCCAGGCCCAGCATATCTCCTTATCTCCTTACCTAAAAAAAGTCCTTCCTCACCTAGTCGTTCGGTCGTTCCCCTCACTCACATCAGGCTACTCACCTCCATGGTGTTCTTGGCACGGTCCCCTTCAACTCTCCAAGTCTCCATCCCCGCGTCTATCTCTCCCAATCGTCGACCATTGGCTCCCGCCGCCTCGGCCGGCCAGCTCCGACCAGCAGCGCCGGCGCGACTTCGTCTTCCAGAAGCAGTCTGCCCAGGAGCCAGGGCGCCGAAGCCCAGGCACGCAGGCGCAGCTTCACCGATTCCCTCATGCCTCTTGCCTCTTGCGTAATCCTCCTCCGCCAAGAAATATCCAACCTCATCCGAGGCTCACGATGACGATCCCAACATCGCCGACTTCGCCATGGTCGCAACCAAGCTCGGCTGCACCGGCCAGCGCTGCTGGTTCGCTTGGTCGCATCCTTGGACGACCCACGGCCGGCAAAGACCACCTGCATCTGGAACGCCTGCTCCATGCCTCCTATTCAGCCCGGGTCATCGTCTCGAGAGAAGGTAAATCCTCCATTTTTCCTCTGTTTTATTTTTTCTTGGCATAGTAGGATGGACATGATGCATGCTTGTGTTGATAAGGGGATTAGTGAGTTGTTTGTATGTTCTAGGACCTGGAATTGAAACCATCAAATCAATTTGTTTAGTAAAGGGGAAAAGGCACCAAACGTGCTAAACTCAGTACATGGTTCTCTTGAATTTTTGGCCATGGAAATAACACTACACAGCCATGCTAGGAACTTCCGAACTTGTAAATAAAAGAGCTCAAAATTCCAAGGGCTACTTAAGGCAGTAGAATACCAGCTTGCAAGTGATTGTTTGGAGAAAAAAATGAGAGGCAGTAGAATACCAGCTTGCAAGTGATTGTTTAGAGAAGTTGTTTCAACTGCATTTGTTTGTCTGAGGTTTCAATTTCACTTGTGTCAACAAATCAAGCTCTAGTTTTGTTTCTTATTTAGAGAAGAGTTGTATAGCCCTGCTTAGAGAAGAGTTGTATAGCCCTGCTTACAAATCAAGCAGATTCTGAATGTTTCGTCATGCTGGGGGCTTAGATTCTCTTTGTGTCCCCCCAACCCCCCTTTTCAAATCTTGCAGTTCTTCTCTTTGTTTGCTTGTTCTGGTCGTTGGTTTCGGTTGCCTGGAGCTTGTACTGTGGACGAGTTATCTACAGGTTCATTCTGTGATGGTACGGACTACGGAGTATGAGACAATGCTGCTCTCTGCTAATTAGGTGGCTCCGCTTGTGATTTTGTGAACACATTTAGCCCCGTGCTTTGTGACTGAATCCCGTTTAAGATGAACAGGTTATCCACATTAATATGCTTAAAATCAATTGACGTGGCTGTTCCAAAAGAAATAAATTGATTTTGACATGAATTATTTGACTGCACATCATGGGTGCTGCCTGTATGATGAACCATCACGAAAAAATAATCACCTGTAAGTCCAAATGGTTACCGCACAGCATTTGGCCCCCCCTTCCTTGATTCTTTGTCTGTAGTTCAAAGTCCCAGTCCCATGTGACTGTCATCCACTCATCCACCTTAAAGAATGACATGCTCCTTTCTGTATTGAAGTATAAAATGGTTCTATTTTGGGTTTCTTTGATTCTTGGTGAGCTATTTGTATTTGTTCATTAGATTGACCTTCTCTCCCGATTTCTCGGGTTAGAAAGTTTCTACATAGTGTTCTGTTTTAGTTAGGTGGGTGAACCAGTTATTATTCTATCAGGGATTCTCGTTGTAGTTGTACCCCTGGATAGTCCATGCAAAGTGGCAGGTGATCAAGCTAGACCGTATTTATCTAATTGAATTGTGTGGGTTTTTATTCTTGTGATTTTCTTTTGCCTTCGTTGTCTACTGTTTGGTTTGTGATTTGTTGCGCTTGCATAAGAAGGCACTTTGCAGAACTTCATATGTTACACTATCAGCTCCCTATTCCTGCTCTCTCTTTTTGCATTGCTGGGTTTTTTGTGTATCTGTGTGCTAGATTGTAATTCAAATGGATTATTTTGTCTTTGTCATCTTCTCTTGCCTCGTTTCCTGTCTATTTCTGTTCTTTCGGTTTTTTTACATTGGTTAGATAACTTGAATTCCTAAGTTCAAGTCAATGTATTTCACCCGTTAGATCAGTTCAACACTTGTTTTTTGATGTTCACAGTTTTGATCTCCAATGCCCTGAGGAAATTGAGTCTCGTGCTATTTTTCAAGACTTCAAAGTTAGTAACTTAGAATTAGGACATTCTTGCAATCTTGTGGTGACTGTTTCCTTGATTGGCTTGCATGGCTTCAAAGTCTTACTGATAATTGCGCTTTGCAGTTGCCAGCTAAAATATCAGAAGATCCTTCGTAGTTTCCAGTGACGTTCTTTACCTTCAAGCAAGATTCTTCAAGGTGATGGTGCAGTCTCAACCCTGCTGACCTCCATGTCCGGGGCCCCACGCTCCAACTCTAGACTTGTTCCCAGGGACATGAATGGTAGCCTTCCAGTTGGTACTACAAATTCCTCTGGGCCAAGCATTGGTGTTAGCTCTTTGGTGACGGATGGCAACTCATCACTTTCTGGAGGTGCCCTTAAATTTTAGAGAAGTTGTTTCAACTGTATTTGTTTGTCTGAGGTTTCAATTTCACTTGTGTCAACAAATCAAGCTCTAGTTTTGTTTCTTATTTAGAGAAGAGTTGTATAGCCCTGCTTAGAAATAAGCTGTAGTTTATGAACCAGATTATTAAATTTCTTACTGTAACAGGATGCACATCACATTCAAATGATTTACTCTATACATTGTCTACAGGTCGATGTCTTCCATTCAAATGATAAAACCTGGATTATGTACAATTGATGTCTTCCATGTTTTGCAGGTAAAAATGAACTTACAATAGAAACTATATGGAGAAGGAATATTCCGGTAGCAGATATAAGCACAAGGAGGATGACATCTGAAGTAAAACAATGGGACCACATAATATAAGCAAGATTAAGTTTGAGGAATGGTCCTCGCATTTTACTGCCAACAAATTGATTCTCTGCATTTTACGCAAGGTTAATGATTATGTCATTGCTTTAGATGAGACATTATTCCATCACTTTTGCTGACATTATTCCATAGAAAGCAGCACTTGCTATTACCCAAGATCTAATTGATGGTGATTTTTACTGCAGGGGTATAACAACAAAGAGAACATTAACGCATCTGAAGATTTGTCAAGCTCGGTGAGTAAAGCATGCCCTTCTGAATTTCTGGTCTTTCCCCCTTTTATTGTTCTGAATCTATACTGCACATAGCATATTAGGCCTCGGTATCTCATTTGACCTGTAGAAAATAAATAAGACTACACATAAATATTTCATAATTTTAAAGTTACAAAGTATGAGTACTTAAAGTATATATGTACATGTGAAATAACTGACCTATTTAGTAAGGACCTCTTTAAAGACGATGTTGGTCGTGTAAGTACCATCAGTATGTAGGGTTCTCTTCTTTTTATCTTCTGTAGGTGGGACGGCAAGAATCTTAACATTTTTTCTGGCTGTAGATCTAGAAAGCGCGACGTACAATTGCCCATGAGAGAACACCGGCTCGGGCAAGTAGATACCAACATTAGGAATAGTCTGCCCCTGTGCCTTGTTGACTGTCATGGCGAAGCTGAGCCGAATAGGAAATTGTTTTCTCTTAAACTGGAAAGGGAACATCTCATCATCTGAGGGGCAAAGGGGGATCCTCGGCAAGAAAATCCTCTTCCCAGCATGTAGCCCCAAGACGATTTCTGCATCGACGACGTTCCTATGAAATCCACGGACTACCAGCCTCGTTCCGTTGCAAAGTCCGTTTGCTGGGTCAATGTTTCTGAGCAATATAATTGGGCAGTTAATCTTGAGCTTCAACTCATGCGGTGGCAGTCCGTTAGGCGTTAGAGAGTTAAGAAACTCAGACGGATAGTAGTTGTATGGGTCGTCCACGGCAGAGTCAAAGCTATGGTAGACCATCTCATCCCCCTGAAACCTCTCGATCATCTTCACAT
This sequence comes from Poa pratensis, assembly GCA_947311845.1. NCBI lineage: Eukaryota > Viridiplantae > Streptophyta > Magnoliopsida > Poales > Poaceae > Poa > Poa pratensis. The sequence goes on along the minus strand of CAMZMU010000108.1, from coordinate 31,435,890 downwards.
TAATCCTATCGACACAATCATTTCGTGTCGTCAAGATAGCTCTGGAGGTGATGTAGTTTGGGTCTGCCATGTTTGCACTGAGACTGGGAAAAACATAGTTTATGAGTGCATCAAGATCATTGTCCTTCTCAGTAAACTTCACGCATATCTCATCTGGTAGGCGGACCTCGCCATCACCATTGGTCTCCTCTGTGCCACCGCCGATGCGCAACAGGTACTCCGCAAACCAGGGGTCGCTATGTGCCCTCATATTGCGTTCCAGCTTAAGGTGACGCATGGACCTCCAAAGGTAAGAACACCGTAGCGTCGCATCAATTATCTGAGCCCTCGATCCCTTACGCACAACAGGGAGGACTTGTCTGAAATCTCCACCGAACACTACTGTCTTTCCACCAACGGAAGCTCTGGTTGGCTCATTATGTCACGCAAGCTATTGTCTAGCGCCTCCACAGCCTGTCGCTTCGTCATGGAAGCCTCATCCCAAATTATGATAGAGGCTAACCGTAGAAGCTTGGCCGTCCCGCTTTGTTTGGTGAAGTTACAGAAGCCACCATCGTCAACGTTTAGCGGTATTTTGAACCGTGAATGCGCGGTTCTCCCACCAGGCATTATAGAAGCCGCCACACCAGATGTAGCTGTTGCCACGGCTATCTTTTTCCGCCCACGTATCGTTGCCAGCAACGCCTTGTAAAGAAATGTTTTGCCGGTGCCTCCAGGTCCGTCCACAAAGAACACGCCACCATCCTGACCATCAACAGCAGACATTATCTCGTCATAAGCGGCCCTCTGCTCAGTGTTGAGTGACTCTGGGAGATTTATGTCCTCCTCGTTGGGATTTATGGTGGTCTCCTCAAAGATCTCCCTTTCCACACCGAGGCAGTGTCATATTCCTCATTGATCTCTGGAAGAGGAAACGAATTTATGTCCTTCCCCATTGATTGTAGCATATTCCTGATTTCAATCAGAACCATTTGCTCAGCTGCAATGTTGCATGGATTTGTACGAAGATAGTCCTCTGACATTGCCTCCAAGTGTTTCTCCCAAAGTCCGCGCACGTCGCTCGGCTCACAAAATACCAATATTGTTGCGAATAGCCTTCGTAGAGATGATGGCATCGCGAACATAGAGGACTCGGAAAGGGAGTCATCCAGCGTGTTGTCCCCTTCTATAAGTCCTCTTTCCTCCGCAGCTTCACGAAAAGTGGGCAGGGTCTCGCCATTAACCGTCTTTAGGTCATCGAATGAGGTGGCTCCAGTGACGTGGTTCAGCAGAACCCGCAGGTAATAGCGTTCCCCCTCCGCGGGATGTGCTGCCACAATTCTTCCAACCTGTCCGTCTGTTTCTCGTTTCCTTCTTTGCCAGAACTTGTCTCCCTTGGGTGTCTGCCAAGTAAAAAACTGAGGGAAGTCCCTATACAAGATACCACGATTCCTTTCATCTAATCTATTAGCCTCGAAGTACGCCGTAAGCATTGACTTCTCGAACCTTCACGGTTTACTATTTCTTGGATATTTGGCCCTTTTTGAATGAAACCTGGTGCATGTTTGGAGATGGAGTTGCAGCTGCTGGACAGGTGGATGGCACTTACTCAGTTCAAAACCATATATCCTCCACAAGGCTTCCGGTGGAGTCACCCACCTGGCATCTCTATATTGTTTGATCTCGTCTATATTTCCATTACTGTCTGCCTTGTCTGCCTCGCTCACACCGATAGATGCACGATCATGGCCCTTGTATATGTATTTGAACAGGTATTTAACTGCCTTTATGCTTCCGCAAGCCTCTACATTGATATGACAATTGAAGTAACCCAGTAGGTGAGGGTTGTACGGTACAACCCACCTATTATCCAGCCATTCCTTTCGTACCAGCACTTTATGACCGTCTTGACGTCTTCTGTATAGCGGGTATGAGTCCTTGCCCTGTAAAGTAGCTTTGTTGTACGGCCTTGGGTAATTATTCTTGCAAGAAGAGCGACCCTTTGTGCAGGGGCAATTCGGGTTCAAACACCGCAGGGGCCATGCATCATATGCTTGACTACCATCTTATATAGATTCGGGTACCTCTTTTTGTCGGGGAGCTCGGCTGAGATTAGACGGTCGTACTGCTCGGGGCACGTGAGCTTATACCGCCCTCCATGATGAGCAGGAAGTGGGCATGTGGCAGACCCCTCTTTTGGAACTCCACGACATACACATATGCCTTCACTTTGCCTAGGATGTCCTTTCGAAGCAACTTCTCCTTGAGTTCCTCCAGCTTCGCCCTGAAAACACGCACGACAAGATCAGGACGATCTTGTGGTGTCTGGCCAGGGTATAGTTCACGCTTGATTTCATCCCAGTTTGGATTGCAGGTCATTGTGAGAAAGATATCAGGCTTTCCATACTTGCGCACTAAAGCCATAGCATCCATGTAGCGACGCTTCTTGTCACGTGGACCACCGATAAATGACGATCCCAGCACTATCCGCTTTCCAATAGCATCCGCCCTACCCTCACCGGCATGTAAGCTGTCAACTAATCCTTGGTATAGATCCGCCCTTATCGTATCTTGATTACGCCACATGAAGTCCAACCGGGAGTTCTCGATCTTGATGTACATGTCGACCGCAAACTGCTGGAAAAGCCGCTTCCCATGGAGTATTGGGTTGAATATCCCCGGACGGATCTGCATTTTGTAGCAGTAGTAGTCCTTCACGGACACGCATAGACGACCTCCAGAACCTACAAGATCGATCAAAATTATATTATTGCTGTTGCATAAACATGAGAGAATAATGCAAGAGTATGGAATGCGCATGTAGAAACAACAGTTGAACACTAACCTGCGTCATCACCATCATCGTTCCCATCACGAGCAAGCCGCTTTGCACGCGCTGCCATGACATCATCTAAGGAGACATCAGCCTTCGGGATATCGGTATGCCACCCAAGTTCACCTTTGGGAAAGAAGAGAGGGTACGACAGCGCGTCGTAGCAGCCATAATAGGACCGGATGCCATAATATTCTCTATTATTCCCCTGCAGGATGACGCTATGATCGTACTGCTTTCGACGATCTCTCCCCTCCACCCACACAGCGGCCACCTCCGATGTGGTTGGTGCATTATATCTTCTCTGATCCATCATTGGGTCGAGGTTTAGTGTTATACGATAGTCATCAACATTCTCAACCTGACCCATTCTCCGCAGGTTCTCGGAGTATGGGTTGCCACGAAGTATGTCCACCAAACGTGTGATTACTTCTTTGTCTTTATCAAGCACCTCTTTCCGGCAGCTCCGATACCTATGCTCTAGACTCGGATCATCATCATAGAAGTAGAGCTCCAGGTGACTGCGCTCGGTACCATCTTGTAGGCCAAACGACCTTGCGTTGTGGTACATGTTGCCATGTGCACGGAATGTATACACAGGATGCTTTGTTATGTTGGTGGTATCACTATCAAGAGTACAGTACAACGAGGTGAACGAGAAATGTCCATTGAAAAACCTGATGTTGTCACGAAAATGTCTTGCATCAGGGTCTGAACTCGTCCATAGCCTCATGAGTTCAGGTGGTGTATCATGGTTGGCTATTTTGGTCTTCCCACCACGGCAGCAGAACCCTGGCGGCTCACGGTCGAACCTCTTTGCGTGGCAGTGTTTGCAGCTGTCCACGGGTTTCAACACGTGTGTTTCTTTGGGAATAGTGCTATACACCGCGTCGTACGGATCTGGTTCTTTTGAAATTGAAGCAGAGTCATCACTTGTCTCATCCATTTCCACGTCATCGTCCGTGTCCTCTAAAACGGTTATCAACATCATGAGTCCAACAAACTTTCATTACATATACACAAAGCATCTATGAAAAATAGAGGAAAATTTTACCTTCGCCTTCAAATATGTAGTCTTCATCGTCAGAGTCATCCTCTAAGATGACACCCTCATCATCTGCTATAATATAACAATTTATTAGATCCAATTTCATCACTAATTTTGAAATACTTGTCTAATTGAATTATACAGGAAAACTACCATCTTCATGGCCTTGTGGGGGTGGTTCCTGGATGGATGGAGTCTCGTGACCTTGAGAAGCACATCCTGTGAACATAAAAGAAAGGTATGATCATCTAAAATGACTATTGTGATGAGCGGAACAATGAAGGTAGGATTATTACCATTCCCATTGTTGGTCTCCGCATCCATGGTTAACAATTCATCTGTCGTATCTGCCTTATTCTTCCTGCCACTTGCTCGAAATGCTTCGTTTCGTCGACACATTAGTGCAATCCTTTCTCCATGTGCTACGTGTTTTCTATGTGATATTGTACTGCTATCAGTTGCAGCGGCATCCACATCGGTTGTCTGCTCTGATGCAGTCTGTATATAAACAGGGGTACCGCTGAAATCCGGAATAGTCCACTCACTCGTGGGTATGGATCCGTGAGACGCAGATGTACCCACGGTATCCCAAACTTTCTCAGGGATATACGATGGGTTCTCCATGGCTATGGATTCTGGGTTCAGAGTGTTGCGTCTTGACTTGCGTTGAGATTTCTTGGAATGGCTTCCTCCACTCTGTGCATACCTTTCACTTTCTCGTTGTCTTTTATTTTGTAGCACTATATTTTTCTTACCAGGATCCATCTGTTCATAACGTGCCCGAGAGTTTGCACGCCGTTGGACACTGTTCTGAGCATACCTTTCTTTTTCCCGTTGCCTTTTCAGTTCTTTGGTACATGTGGATTGCTGTTGAACTATGGGCGTCGTTGGTTGATTCTGATGGATGGATGTAGTTGGTTCTTCCTGAATTATGCACGTCATGGGTCCATCATTACTGCATATGTTTGCATCCACATCTACATAGAAAATCAGATCCATATATTATAAGTTACAAGATGTTAACAACAATATAGCTGACAACAATTGTACCAGTCATGGGTCGCCTTTGGTATGTGTCATTTCTTCTTAGCCATTCATTATCTCCAAATGGATCCACATTTTCCTTTTCCGAAGCATCTGCTTGTAGGTTGTCTAAAGAATTAGATGTTACAGTCTCGTTAGAATCATTAAAACAGTATTCTTTTTTTGTAATGGAAATAAGAGATTCATGTTCGATCTCACCGTTGCTGATTGACGTGTTATCCAGTTGAGTTAGCACACCTGGAGTTGCTTCCGGTTGGGCCTCATGGAGAGCAATTTTCTTTCGCTGATAAGCTTCACGACGTTTTCTGTTTCTTTCATCTTTCTCATTTGGATCCATCTTCGCATATCGTTCCCTATCCCGTTGCCTTCTTTGTTCTTTCGGGTCTATAGGTGTTTGTTGAGTAATGCATGGCATGTTCACCTGCCGTTACAATGTAGTTAGTTGTTTGGTATATGATGATACATATGCCTAGCTGATCAGTATTACCCTGTGTGATGTTGTTGGTTAGGTCCTTGAAAGGAGTTCGGACCATGGGCCGTGTTGGTGACCTCATCTGTAGGAAAAGTATCGAGTATTATAACAATGCAATTAGTATATATTCTTGTTATTCAATTCATCAGTAAGTATGGTCAATAACAGCGCAATAGTTTCCCCAGCATATTTTTATCAAGCAAGTTGCATTGTTATAAAATTATATTCATGGTTTGTCAGATTGTAGTGTTTAAAATTTGACACCTCTGCTCAGCGCAATAGTTTCCCGGTCCTTCTACCTATACGGGCATATATAGGTAACCTGTCACATGTATGTCAGATTGTAGTGTTTAAAATTTGTCTTGAAGCCTCAAGGGCATGCAGTGTGAGCTAGGAAAGCTATTTATTAGTCTGCCTGTTTGATTTGATTATCGTTTTTTCTGCGATTTTTTTATTATCTTTTTGTTTGTCTTGAACCCTGGCACATGTTTGTCAGATTATACTTCCATAAAAGAAAATTGCGAAAAAACCGACAATGCGAGTCGCTGACTTAGTGCTGATTTGATTATCTTTTTTTCCAGTTCGACGAGCTGACATCCATCTTTCGGAAGATTATTTTCTACCAATTGGGAATTGAGGTATAATGCTGCTTTAGAATTGTGCCCCGACACACTTGGTAAGAACGACTTCACCATATAAACAAAGAAGAAATTGTTTTTTCCTTCTTTATTCTGAATTTCTGAACCGTACCAACTTACACACTTACTGTTGTTTATTGAAAATCTACACATACAGTCCTAATTGCATATTTGAACATTCAGCATTTTGAATAGTTCTCTATGTTAATATCACCCCGTGTTAAAAAGGAATTTTTACATATGGAAACAACGATTTAGACCGATTCAGTGCCCAAATGAAGGGTGTCACCAGTGTCGTATCACCCAATTATATTCACTACCGTATATATTTCAATGAGCTGAGGATCACTTAAGGCTTCTTGCTAAAATGAATTTTAACCTGTCTTGCCAGACTGACCGAGATTAGCATGTCTTGTAGCATTTTAATTACATACCTGATAGTCACCAACCTGTGATCCTCATGTCAAGCCAAGAATTGTAATGACTTTGAGTTGGAGAGGTGGTCGATGAGGAACAGGTCAGGAGAGAGACCGGCGGAGATTCTCACTTATAATGCAGGGATGAGTAGTGTGGCGTAGTTTTTGGTTTGTTAGTAGGCAATTAAACCGTGTGATTATTGGCCGGCTTAAGTATAGGGCGTAGTTTTTGGACTGTTAATTACGGTATGCAATCAAACTCTGTGATTAATGGCCGGCTGAAGCTTCGTCGCGTAGTTTTTGGACTGTTAATTGGACTGTTAATTACGGTAGGCAATCAAACTCTGTGAGTAATGGCCGGCTGAAGTATAGGGCGTAAATAATGGTGATTGACCTTGGCTGTTGGGGGTGGTCAATCAATTGTTGGACGAAATGGGAAGGTACATGTCAGGTAAAATACTGTAGACATATTCGGTTGGTAGAGTCAGATGAGAGTTTATACATGGTTTTGTATGCGTCTGCAGAATTTATAATAGGTCATGCAGTAGATTACTTGTGTACCCAGCTCGTAATAAGCAAGAGCAGATGGATCAAGCTACCTGCAAGTTTAGGAGTCAGGTAAAATAATAAAGAATACAATGACCTGGGAAATATTTATCAGCTCAGGTAGTTCTTTGTGAAAAGTATGGGCCTATAGTGCGTACAGCCTACAATCACAGCCATGGTTTTATGTTGTATGTCATCTTGTACTTTTCAACCGTAATCGGTTGTCAAAACATGGCTTTTAACAACTGGTGCTTGCTTGTTGTCTAACAGATCGCAAGGGGAATATCTGAGTACATACTCAACATGGTAGTGAATCTATCTTATGCAAGTCTGAAAACCATGGTTCTTGATTGTTGGATAAAGGATAACCTTTATAATCGGTAAGGATCTGACTTACACATTCTGTCCTTTATTTGTATTGAGATGTGTAGTTTTCATGCTGGTGGTACACAACATTTTAATTGCAAAACACATAAGTTTGTTTATTGCACCCACCCAGGCATCGAGACGGCAGAAACCAGTCCAAAAGAAACATCGACCATACCTTTGTCTTATTTTTAAATTCAGTTTACACACTGTATCTCATATGCAGGGCCATGATAGTACTGAAAATTTCTTTTGTAGCTTCCCCAACTCTAGATGCGTATTTAAAAATTGTAGATAAAACATATCAAAACGGTACCTGCATTGAAGGAGGACGTTGCATTGAAGAACTAAGTTGAGTAGAAAAATATGCTCACCTCGATGGTAAATACACAACCAAACTATAATAACATTGTGCCCAATACACAAAAGATAAAACATATGACTGGATGACAGAAGACAAAACACCTGTCTGGATAACTGAAGATAACAAATTTCTATTTATTATAGGACGTCTTTCGAAGACACTTTTTCTAGGTGTGACCGTTTTCTAGGTTAGCCTCCCGAGACGAAGGTTGTCATAGTGCCCCCTCTTTGTCCTTTGTCGTAGGAGCTTTCTGACTTGCAGATGCTTAATCCCAACCTCCACCAAACCCAAATCCCTTCTATCGATCTGTAAAATTTCGGTCGGTTTTTTAGGAAGGTGATCTGTAATCTTAATTATTAACAGGCGTACTTTTCTCATGGTTTAGCCCACAATCTATTCTATAGATCCATTCTCTATTCTGGGGAAAGTGCTGCACATGCAGTTCATATAAGCATAGACTTATTGCATACTGACTGAAGCATCTGGAAATACAAGAGAGAACTGCCATTCATGTAAGCTCGGCATATAAAAGATCAAATATGCCTTGTGCCCATCATCCAGTTGAGATAACACATTTGGTACACATATATAATGGACGCACAAGTCGTAAACAAAAAGGAAATTCATGTGAAAAAATATAGCGGTAGGAACTTATTCAAATGTTTGACATCGTTCGAACATGAAAGAACTTCCTACTAATATCTACTACTGGAAGCAATCTAGGTACTGTCGAACAATGAGCGGGATGTTCTCCTGTGCTTCATTCTTTTCGTACTTGAGCAGATGCAACAAAAAATTCTTTCTCAGCATGTAACCATCCTACAAAAGAGTACATAGAATTAGTACGAATTTTCTCCTGGAAATGATTAAATGTGCAATTTAAAACACTTACCGTGCATATTGGATGAACAAATGCTTCACCATTCCATGACATCATAATGTAAAAAACAATATAACCTGATAAATTCCTCTTGATAAACGGCAAATCGTTATGTTGAAATAGTAAATGGACGTTATAATACTTGCGTTTATGTTTTGTTTTATAATAGATAGATACTCACATGTTTGGACTTTTTGGAACCCCAGGTGGTGATTTACGTGCCCATGAAAAAATATCAGAATCCCAGTCAGGCTGTGCTAAATTGAGTGCATTGTTTAGGTAGAAAGAAATTCTTAGTAATTTCAATTCCAAACTGTGCTTCCTTATCAGTTTGGTCTCCAAATCCATCGTTTCGGATAGAGGATCCAACACATATAAACGGGATGTGTGCTTGTTGATGGAAAAGCAGACGAAATGGTCCATGGATACATAGGAAGTAAAACCTTCATAGGGACAACAATTAGAAGACATAAAACATAAACGGTGACTACCACAAACGATTATTCAAACATGGACTTACAATTTTGCGAGAAGAAATCTTGTAGTCTATACCAGGCCAGCTATTGAACAATGTTGCCAGCTCCGGTACTTTTGGCTTTATACGCCACTTCTGACCTCTTGTGGAATTGACCATCGCAATCTTAAAAGAACAAAAATATTTAGAAACAGGCATCGATACTGTAGTAGATAATAAAAGATCATACGAACTTACACAAAACCGTAAGTCCATGTAGTGCACATCAGTTTCTACGAGCTGGATGATCTCGTCGCATGCCAATGAGCGTATGGCCAAGTTGAAACAATCTTTGTCCATAGGCTGGTCCATCCGAATTATGTCCTGGATTTTTTTAAGACTCAACCCTATTGGATAAGGGTTCGAGCTTCGCACCCATTCCTTCCGTAACACAAATGTTAGGAATTAGAAATCGTCATAGTATAACATGTTAAATTTTGATGTCTTTTAACGTGTTGCTTACTCCAAAGACTTGGCGTCTTGAATTGACATTATTTGCTTGCAAAGCCTATGAAATAAATCTTGTGGGTCTGCGGGCATGATATGGACTGGATTACGACATATGACTCCATCTGTCAAGTCTAATTTCTGGGGATCATCCACGATCATACAATCAGAATTAGAAGCATCAGAAATAGATACACTTGCTTTAAAATATTCAGGTGTTCCTTTAATTTCGTTCAAATCAGATTCATGCAGAACGATAGCTACATGCTCTCTAAATGATCTGATACCCTCCTGCAAAGTATTAATCTTAATTAGTTAATTGCAACATTGTATTTCATGTACATCCCCTAAGGAGATTTTATAGAAAATACCTGTGTTACAGCATGTGCTAGAGCTTCACCCGTAAAGAATTTCATGTATTGCAACATGAAGAAGCCGCACGATGAGCTGTCCATATTTGATAATGATAAACTAAGTATAATAACTTATATTAATAATATTCATATTTGATCATGTAGTAAGGTTTTGACATACCCATCTGATTGTACTTGCTGGTCGATCTGCTCGATTACTGGCCATTGAGTTACTTGAAGGTCCACCCATTTATCACCCATGGCAAACTCACTCATTTGAGATGCAATCATAAAATGATTCTGGACACCCCTAAGCTGTTAATAGAAAACGAGTATGATAATATGTATAAAATTAATCTTATTTAGTATGGAATGGCGAGTACTATTGCAGTAAATTCTCACAGTCATATGTAGGTCGGACCAGTTCACACCAGAACCAAATGAATCGAATACAAGTATTTGACATTTCTTGACATCGATTTCACATGCATACCAATGGTACTTGGTGATATTAATTGGGAGGAAGAGCTGTCAAAATAAGTTATGTTATAGCGAGATATAATAATGATAAATTATACTTAAACCACGTCAAAATACATGTAGATAGCCTCACCATGTCATGCTCGAGATAATTAAGAGTGCGTCGTAGAATGCTGTTATGATCCGATGGACTTATGGGAAATTCTCCGTCTCGTTTTAAGATCCCAGTAATATGTGTATTCTCCATAAAAGCATGTCCACCCGCTCTGTTTATTAGATGTTCCTGGGTCCTCATGTAGTAAATATATCCAGTTGCAACCTGTAGGCACAAGCAAATGTAATAACAAAAAGTAACAGCCTTTTCATGCACCAAGTGTTATTGTGTGGGGAACAGTTAGATTACCTCGCCGTCTAACCATCTTCCATCTTCTAGCACACATTCCAAATCTGCACGTGTCAACCATTGGTCCTGGATCCGGACTAATTTGGTTTTAGGATGGAAGGACTTGATGTATTTTCTAAGTTCAGTAAAACCAATCCCAGCATCATCCTTATTATCCCCAGTAGCACAGATTGATCCCATCTGTAACAAGGGTAATTATTTAAAGATGTTTTTAACCAATGATGAGGACGAAAACTATTGACGTAATTATGAAACTATACAATAAACATTGAACTCGCTTGAAGAGCTATGCGATAATAAGTTTAAGTTTTGCATGCATAGAATAGAAGACAATTCTCACTACACACCTCATCGGGGTTCATGGCGTTTGGTTTATTCATAGTGTCGGCATCAGGGTCTATGTCCTTCAATTTGCTTTCGCCATCAGCAGTATGTATTTCTGTCTCGTCCATGACCTACAATAGATTGGTGCAAACATGGACATGAAAAAACAAGATATGCGATAGACTGTCTAATATTGATATGCATAGATAGAAGGCAACTCCCAGTACACACCTCTTTTGATTATGTGTGAGTCGTTGTGTTTGTAGTTTCTTTCAGCATCACCTCATCTTGGTTCATGCCGTCTGCTTTATTCACAGTGTCAGTGTCGGCGTCAGGGTCCATGTACTTCAATTTGTTTGTATCATCAACAATATCTGTTTCTGTCTCATCCATGATCTAAAAAAGAGAATAAAAACCTCGACATAAGAATATAAATATGGTCATATAGAATCTCGTCACTAATTATAAAGCACGTTAGTTTCTGATTGCACCTCGTCAACATGTGGAGAACTTGGTAATCCTTTACTCCCTTCCACAATCATCGTGTCGGGGCCTATCTCTTCCATACTGCATGCGCATAAAACAGTCGATAAAATTTAATGAAACCTCAGAATAATGAAAGCAGGGAGTGAAACGGATGCATAACGTGCTACAATGGATCTAAGATACAAATTCGCTAATGGGGTTATCTCGTTAGAAACAAGACAGAAACATGCTAAATCTATCTAGATCCATATTCTAATAAGTGATGAGTTTTCATGAGATGATCTAATGAGTTTTTCATGCAACATACCTTGGTGACTACTCGGTGATGAGTTTCCTGAGACAACTTGGCCTTGAGGAAGACGGTGCCAGGAAGGCCCAACTCCGGAGCTGAGATTTCTTGTCAGTGTGGTGGGGTGCGCAGGGGTGCGCAGAGAGTGCGGAGGGAGCCCCCTCTGTCTTCTTATTAAATAGGAAGGGAAGGGGAGTGGAGCCTGGCGTACATTTAGCACTAATGAATGGCCGGCTGCATATAGGGGCACAAATCATGCTGATTGATAAATTGATGGCCGGCTGAATAAAAGGGCGTACCTCATGCTGATTGATTATTTTGTGATTTCAGGGTTAATGTAAACTAAAATTAAATGCACGGTGATCAAGGAATGTAATTACGCTGAAGAAAAGGATTAGATCACGTGATTGCATTAATTGCATCGCCTTAGATTTTGTTAATTACTGAATATTTTCAGTAAAAACATGTCACTAAAGCTTCAGAAGTTTTATTTTGTTATGACAACCATTTAATAAATTAGTTTCAGAAGTTTCACGGTGATTTTCTTTATCACCATTCATTGCTAAATTAGTTTCATAAGTTTTATAATAGGTCATGTAGTATATTAGTTGTGCTCCCAGCTCGTAATAAGCAAGACCAGATGGATCATGCTTATGCAAATTTAGTAGTCAGGCCCAGGTTGACTGGTTTGGCTCATTATTTCCGTTAATTTGTTTGACTGATGTTTAGGACTCGTAATGGCCCTGATAATTTGGCATGTTTGGGCTGATGTTTAGGTCCGAGTTTAATTGGCAGGTTTGGCTCAGGTTGACTGGTGTTTAGTACTGGGAATTTGTTTCGTTCGCTGAAAGGATAACTGATCGCTGTAATCAATTTATTTGCATTTTTGCTGTCCTCAGCCCCGTTAACTGATCGCTGTAATGATGATGGTACTATTTTGTTTTGTCAGGATCTGTATTATTGTTGTTATCTGCAAATGTGGGAAGATGTGAAGGAGGGGAAGGTAGTAAAATTGTCCAAGATTGATTGGTCAAAAAATTGATTGACTGTCCAAAAACCGGTGGTCAGATTCAATGTATTAACTATCCCGTTGATTGTGCCATCCCCTTTATTGACCTCGTTTCCTTTTGGAGATTTGATTGAACGTGTAAGTTCCTTATGGAGATTTGATTGTGCCAAAAACTGGGCTGATGTTTCCGTCCGTAGGCCATGTACGTGATTAAGCTGGTTTGTCTGTCCGTTTTTTGTTGGGCCGATATCTGTTGGGCCGAGTTGTATTGGCGAGAGCAGCGCGAGGAAGTCTTGGCCGGTCAACGTACGACGGACGAAGGCAGAAGACAGGACACTGCATATTTTTGTAGTAGAGATTTATCAAGAAACAACCCTAGTACGTTCTGCTAATTAATTCTCATTATTAGAGCAGAAATGACCCACTTACGCTCATCACCCTGGGATAGTGGGATGCATCTATATTCTATACTCTCTTTGTTAGGTGGGTAGTGCTTCTTTGTTCAAGTTGATGGGTATATTATATGCTTGATTTGATGGGTAAACGAAATTGTTAGCATGCACTAGAAGCTGCCTTTGCTTGATTAACCATGGTCTGGTTGCTGATGCTTTTGAGAAAAAAATATACATCTTTCCGTCTGCATCAGTTTTAACAAAATTTGGTTGACTACACTGACACCATAATTGTGATTCGAATTTAAGCAATTTGTCGGTCCACAATAAGGGAGGCGATTTGTATTTGTTTTTTAGTTCGTCAAATGGCATTCAGTTTATTTTAAGCTGTCAATTCCCATATCTATTAATTACGTGCTCCTTTTGCATCATGAATATATGCAGTGATAGCCTGTTTCGTAAGCTTTTTAAGTTTTGATGCGATGTAATTCATATTAAAAAAAAGGCGCACGTCAAACTTTTAAGATTATGTCTTCCATTATATGCTTAGCCAATAATATTACGTCACGTGCAAGAAAACTTTTAGCTCCGCAGGGGTGGATAGGCTTGACCCGCTCTTAGGCAACCTGCCTAAAATTATCGGCTTATAATAGTCACAGGCTCCCATTCTTGATCAGAATAAATAATGACGGGCTCACTTAGATGAAAATCATGATGGATTACCATCAGAAAGAAATTTCCTCTTGATGTGAACATTTGTTTGATGTTTCTTGTAGTTGCTAGGTCCATCCTTTCAGATTTTAGTGCTACTGGTGCTGCTGAAGTAAAATTTACATGCCAATCTTAAACTGAAGTATTGCATTCCAGGAGTATCATATTTAATCCTTGACAAAAACACCTATTCAAAGAGGTTACCCGCAAGCAGCTGACATAATTTATTTCTGTTCTTTCTTTCTCTTCTTCCGTAGTCTCTTGCTTTTATTTCAGTACATACTTGTCTTACAGCACTATTAGTTGTAGATGGTTGCATGCATCTTTAATAGCACGCCTTGGGCACGGAAGATGGCATTGTTGAAGCATTATATGGCTTTGTCAAAAGAAAACTGACAAAATTCATTTCATATAGATGCATCTCTTCTTGCCTATCTATAATTTGAAATGACGCTAAGCAGCAAAAAGCTGCACCTCGAGCTAGTGAAGCATCTTTGAGAAGTCTTTTATTGGTTTAATAAGATACCACTCAGCAAATTTATATGGAAGTACTGCATAGTTTATTTTCAAATGAAAGGCACACTGAACAACTTAGAAGACCAGTTGGGTTCACTTCTCTAGCATGTTGAGACTAAGATTTACCAACTTGTCATTGTCTATGTCTGATCTTATTCTTCTTTTTACTCTGTAATTTATATCATTTTTTTAAGCCCGCCTGTGACTTTCAAATTACAGAGTTGTATAAGAAACATAATTGTAATATCGTGCTATGTAATAAATCATTTTGTACCCATTCGTCATTCATCTTTAAAACCAAGAGATTTGACTACTAGACAATGTATATTTTCTTTACGTGCGTGGTTTTATTTCTACAGTGTTCATAGTTCTTACTTGCAGTGATTTTCTGGCCAGCTGATAGCTCCTTGCATTTGCGATAATTTGCAGAAGAGTTGGATTTGTTTTTAATAGTCCTATGATTAGAGCCGCGCACTTAGCTGCAGGAAATTTAGATCGGCATTAAAGTTTCTTGTTGCTGGACGTAATTTTCCTAACGTTACTGTACTTTACGTCGCATGCATCCTTTGTGCGGTTGCGCGGAAGGTTAGCATAATTTTCCAATCGTTTTTTAAGTCGCTTGCAAAAAAATACGTCGCATGCGGTTGCGTGCTTGCGCGGGATCAGCATCTCTCCGAGAATCTTATGTCGCATGCACAGTCGTGGGCTGGTGGACGCGCGGGGAGTGCGGCGCGGACCGGTGGACGCGGGGCGAGCGGCTGATGCGTGGTTCGGCCCGGGTGCAGGTGTCAAAATAGCACGACCATATATATATATATATATATATATATATATATATACATGGCAGGACTAAACAGGAACCTCCCTTAAAAATTCCTATTTAGTTTAAGTAGGAACTATTCTGTTTTAGGAACGATAACATATCCCGACTCATTAAAGCGTTCGAACCTCACCCACCCCTGAGGCGCATACCTTTCCCCCAATCCCCACCGCCGGCGAGCGAGCGTTGGCCGCGGCCGACGCGAGGGAGCCGGCGGCGGAAACGGCGAGACCCTGACAAGACCACCTTCTTCTGTCACCTCGGCGCGGCCGAGCGAGCGGTGTCTGCGGCCGACGGGAGGGAGGCCACACCAGAAACGGCGAGGATCTCCGATCCCCACCACCTTCTACCTTGCCGGCGATGGAAGCGGCGAATTCCCCACCACCTCCGACATGGATGATTTGAACTCCCCGAAATGAACTTCCGCGATTAAGAAAGTGAACCTCCTTTTCAGAAAAACATGAACTTTTTTTACTCGCGAATGAATTTTATTTTTTATTGTTAGGAAAAATGTGAACCTCGCGTATGGACGAATTGAACTCCCTTTATAATCTTCCGCGATTAAAAAAGTGAACTTCGTTTTAAAAATGAATATTTAGGAATATATCAACTGCCGAAGTATTGGAAAAATGAACTTCGGACCATGCACAATGTGAACTTCACGGCAGTGACGAAGTGAACTTCTCGACATATATTAAGTGAACTTCCTGTCGCGGTATAATACATTTTCTATTGGCGTACTGTTTTTTAGTGAACTTCAATGTTTTATAGTCTGAACTTCGAAATTTTCACCGAGTGAATTTCTGTTTTCTAATCCATTTTAAACGAGTTTTTTCTTATAGATGAAACGAAGAAGAGTGAACTTCCCCTGTGACATAAAGTGAACTTTCGACTCATTCCAAAAGAACTCCCGACAAAAAGGTAAGCCTCTCACAAGACAAGATGAAATTAACACGCATTCAGAGTGAACTTCTCGACCTAAATTTCACATCTTTTCATGTGGCCTTTTTTGAAATTATTTATGGGTTAGAAGCAGTTTTAAACATAGTAAAAAAAACTTCTACGTTTTTGTGTTGTTTTTTCAGAGTGGATTTCCCCGACAATACAAATTGAAGTTTCAACTTGTACAGACAAAGTGATTTTTCTTGATAAAAAATAAACTTCTCGACCTAACAAGGTGAACTCCCGCACGGGACACAGAGTGTCGAGCTTGGGTTGTCGGGGCGCCGAGGGGGAAGGGTGGTGACTGGGGATCTCGGTGTCGTGCCCAGAGATCTAGGCGGCGCGGTTGGGAGGTACACAGCGGCGGCGGGAACCGTGAGGTGCGCAGGGGCGGAGTTATCGCCGGCAGCGGCGCGCGTGGGAGGTTGCCTGGGGCGGCATGCTCGGGAGTTCGCCGCAGCTATTCTGCAATCACTTGCATAATTCTCAGTTTTTTACGGACAGTGTTTCTAACGCGGTTTTCGATCTGCTTATCGGAATGAAGGATACGATATACCGTTGGATAGCTACTGAAATTTCGCAACTTTCTCGTCTTGATGGGTTTTCCAAATTATTTACGGTTTTAAAACAATTTCAAATATACTAAACTCTGTTTTCCCGAATTTCTCCGTTTTCTTACTGTATTTTGGGCGCAATTTTCAAACCTCTCATCGGATCAATGCAAACGATATGCCGTTGGAAAGATATGGAAAATGCTCAACGTTGCTATCTCTCGACAATTTTCGAAATTCCTTACGGTTTAAAAGCAGTTTCGAAAATACTAAACTATGTTTTTCCGAACTCCCCCGTTTTCGTACAGTATTTTGGGCACGATTTTCAAATCACTTTTCATATTGATGCAAATGATACGGTGTTGTAAATCTGTTGATATTTCACATCTTTACTATCTTTGTTAGTTTTTCAAATTCCTTAGAGTTTAGTAGCAGTTTTAAAAATACTTCACTACAAAGGGGTCGGTTCGCGTTATTTGACTCTCAGAGTGTAGAATAGTCACTCTACCCCACCCTCTATTTTCACAACCGCATATGATTTTTACGTCACGTAAATTTTGTCTTACTTCGGAAGTAAAGAAGAATGTAACAAAATATATACACGACATAAACTTTTTATTTACGTGACTTTACAAAAATACGAATAAAATACACGTATTTATGCTATTTTTTGTGACTTTTACGTTATTATGACTCATATTTTGCATTTTTATGTTGATTTTTTCTGTTATGAGTCAACATGAACATAAATATTTACATATGTAACATAATTTTTTGATGTACCAACATAAAAAAATCGTGGGTGCAAAATAAGTTTTTTCTGCACCCTGTTTGCTGAATAGGGTGTCTATATATATATTATTTTCGATCAACCCTACTTGCAAAATAATATAAATATTGTTTTCGATTAACTCAATTTTTTTCTGTCATCTGTTATATACCAAAAATATATTACGGGTTAACCAAGGAAAATGTAGACATTACAGAAAATGTCATAAAACATACGACCATTGGTTGGTGGTGGTTCTTCTTTCATTTAGTCAAGAACAACCGTTAGCTCTTCATAAATGTATCTAACCATATGCGAACCGAGGGGGGGGGGGGGGTATAATTATACTTAAACATATCATAACCAATATAGCAAAATGGTTCTGTACTACTGGGAGTATGTACACACACTCCCCATACCCCCTAGATAAATGGATTATACCTCATTGTCCTTTTTTAATTTGCATCATTTACAACAAACCACGTCGAAACATATTACAGTTGATGGATCATCCTAACTCAACTCAAATAAAAAAAATAGACTATTGGCATTAGCACCTGGGGCATTTTTCATTGCAAAGAAATAGGCATCGTCCTCGAAGGCGAGTGGGAGAGGATGCACACGCATTGCTAGAAAACACTAAACTAAGTTGAGAATCTCGTGGCTTTTGGCAGGCCCCTCTCCGACTGGTCTGTGACGAGTGTCCAAGCGCATATGGTCAGCTCAACAAGTTGGAGATGGCACCAGAGGGTGTCTTCGATCTAGTGGTGGTCTTCGAGTACAAATTATCAAACTCTGGGTGTGAAAACCCATATGTCTGCCCTTCATTCATTGGACTTGGCAATGGTTGTGTTTGTGCGTTCTTCCCTTCATGAAGGCATTGCTTGGAAATTCTTCTCAGTGTGAAAACCCTTGATCTGGCCTTCATTGGTTGGATCCAGCGACGTGCTCGATTGAGCATCGTTCCCTTCCTAGAGGTGTTGCTTTTCGACAACCTTTCTTGCACTACGAGTGTCGCTTAGGGTAGTGGCTGATGTTGTTACTTGTTACATCGTGTCTTTTTTTTTAATAAGTTGGTTGTGTGCATCCACAATTTACAAAGTTCAGTTCCAAAAGTTACAAAGTGATTTTGTTGAATCAAATATGTACTCGTTGAATTTGTAATTGTTCCTAATATTTTTGTGTGTCATCAAATATGTGAAATCGGACAAAGAGATAGGAAATAGAAAAAAAAAAGGGCAAATGGACATGTCCGTTTTCGGTGCCTGTTTGGGGCTTCCCTAAGGAAAGGCAACGTTCTGGATCTGGTCTCATTACTTTAGCAAAGGCAATCTAATAATCGAGAAAGATGTCCCTCGCCTTTTGCGTGCTTATCCCTCCGCTCACCACCTTCTCCCACGCTCAGATCGATTTCCTCCTCTAACCACGCGCAGATCCAGTATAGCAACTTGGGCATCGTTTGACTGTTGCCTCCGTCCGATGGAGGTGGCGGTGGCGGCGGGCGTCGTGACGGGAGCCATAAGAACGCTCCTGCCCAAGCTCGTCTCCCTGCTGGAGAAGAAGTACAAGCTGCCTAGCGGGGTGAGGAGGCAGATCACCTCTTTGAGGCACGAGATGAGCAGCATGAGCGCTCTGCTCGTGAAGCTGGCTGCGCGGGAGGAGCTCGACGAGCAGGAAAAGGACTGGCGTGACAAGGTGCGTGAGCTGTCCTACGACATAGAAGACTGCGTCGACATCTTCACCAACGAGCTCGACAGCGATGGACCCAAGAGAGGACGTTGGGTCAGGCGCAGGTTCAAGAAGCTCAAGGCGCGCTACAAGATCGCCCACCGGATCGAGGAACTCAAGGCTCAGGTTCTGGAGTTGAGCAGCTGCCATATCAGATATAAGCTCGATGGTTGTCCACAAGGCTCCAGTAGGGGCCAAGTGGTGGATATTGACCCTCGTCTGCAGGCACTCTACGTAGACCCCGCCAGACTTGTAGGCATCGATGCCCCAAAGGAGAAGCTCATCGACCTGCTGCTAAGGAAGGATGCTGCTGGTACACAACCACTTAAAGTTGTAGCCATTGCTGGATTTGGAGGTATGGGCAAGACAACACTGGCGAACCAAGTTTATACAAAGATCAAAGGCCAATTTGCCTGCACGGCTTTTGTATCGGTGTCTCGGAATGCAAATGTTGCCAAGGTTTTGTCAGATATACTTTTGGGAATTCGTGGCTGGTTGTACCATGGGAGTCAAACAATCGACCAAATCAGGGAACATCTCCAAGACAGAAGGTATATATATGCTCAACCGACTAACTTATTTACAACAAAAGTAGTTGGGTAAACCTTCAAATATTCCTTCCCCCCAATGTAGATGTTTCCTTTTAGTGGCTCGTAGTAATACGCGCATCTTTGGACTCTGTACCGACTTATTAGGTTTGGCTATGGTTTAAAAAATCTTAAGGGTCTCTTTGATTCACATGATTCTCAAAACCTACAGAATCCTACGGGATTTATAAGCTACAGAAATTTTCGTCAAGAAGTGTTTGAATCACAGGAAAAAAAAGGAATTGTAACATGAGATTTGAGTGGATAGAAAATTTCCTCCAAAACATAGTTCAATGTAATCCTATGGGAATTTTTTCTAAGGATCTAATCCTACAAATCAAAGAAAGCACATAAGAATTTTTTCTAAAATCCTTCACAATTTCTATGAGATTCCTTTGAATCAAAGGAGCCCTTAAGATATTTGTCCATGTATATGTGTTAAGGGTTTGATTAAGAAAGGCTTCCATGATGAGCGGGTCTTCGAACGAGATTTTGGGAGAGAAGGGAAAAAGAAATGAGCTCCATCGATTGTGGGGACAATCCCGCGCCACCCTTACCAACCCTCCGTTACCGTCGCCGGTGGTCGCTCCGGCGAATCCAAGCCACTCTGGATCCGTCCCACCCTCCCTTCTATCACCCCTCCCAACTCTCTCTCCCATGGGTCCTTGGTGAGTCTCACCAGCCTGCCCCGATCGACCCCGTCCCGGCTGTCGCGATATTGTAGGACGCTGACCTCGCCACCTCCCCTACTTCAGGTTCCCCAGCCGCCATCCCCAGCGGTGGGTGCAGCACCACCGTGTATATCCGTCGCCCCCGCCCCCGGCTGCCCGACAAGCTGCGGTCAACCCCTGGTGCGGCATTTCTTCTTTCTGTCTTTTGCAGTTTCCAAACTATGGTTGCTTTCTCCCTCCTTCACCCTAGGCTCCGTTCTTCTAGCTGTTCCTGGATCATGCCGCCTCTGTCTCGGACCATTGCAACGGTTTTTTTGGGGTCAAGAACCCTCTCAACTTCTGCTTCACCGATCTTCTGGATTCCTTCTCAAGGTGGAAGGTTAGCACCTTCACCTTTTCCTCCCTTGCCGCCTCTAGTAAGGTCACCCGTTTCGTCACCGATCGCCAAGAATTCCACCTTGGTTGTTCCTCCTTCCGTCTTCACTCCTCTCGCGATGCAGCCTTAGAGGCAGAATCTCTGCTTCTCTCCTCTGCTTTCTGACCTAGGCTAGGCGACGACGAATCCAGTGACCCACCTTTCAGTGCGGGTGATCCTGATGTGACTGTCGCTAACCTAGTCCAACCGCCGGGCCCTTGCCACGTCAACCCCTCCCCGCGATGGACCGGGAATGCCCCTAGTCCACCCAAGGCCCACCTGTTAGGTGTCCCTCCCGCCCCCTCGCTTATCTCCTCCTGTCATCGCCATGTCCACATCCCTCCTCCCCCATCCCCTCTCCTGATTCCCATCGATGGCGCTTCCAGCGCCGCTCACGACCGTGCATCGGTTTCCTCCCCGCATGGTCGCCAACTCCAATGCGCCGCACCCCCATGCTCTACCTACTTACCTCCTCCCTCTGCCCCTTGTCCCCCTCCCTACACCTCTCGTCTGAGCCGGTGATAGATATTGTCAGCGTCGCGCGAGATCCCGCTGTTGCAGTCACCTCGCCGGGTTTCGGAATGGCGTGCACCCCTCCGCGCCGTCCAGCCAGTGATCATCCCACGACACCCCTCTCCTACTTAGAGGCACTCCTCTCCATGGCTCCTCCCCAAGCTTCTCGGCGCTTTTCCACTATGTTCAAACCAGTGGCCAACCGCCCCTTGTGCTTCCGGTGCCTCTGCCCTGCCCACCCTTTTCTTGAGTGTCGCGACCCCATGCGCTGCAAGTGCGGGAGATCGGGTCACCGGAGAACGTCATGTAAGCTTTCTCCCCTCCGCTACTCCCTCTTCTCTGAGCCACCCTCTCCCTATCTTGACTCCAATTCCCTTGCTCCCTAGGGTTGTCCAACGTCATCAACATGTGGAGCTCCAGCTCCACCTCCTCGACCGGTCGTCGGTCTCCCTCCCCACCTTGCTCGCCGCAGGGGGCCTGGCTTGCCCGGTACTACCGGGACGTGGAGATGGAGCGTCGCGCCCCCCATCTTCCGCCTTCCGATGCCTTACCCGCGTGTTGGCGTGCTGCCGCTCTTTGCCACCCCGTCCACGTAGGCTACTCCAGAGAGCCGCGCCGCCCTGTCCAACGGAGCTCCCCTCCCCATGCAGGTCGGGCCACTTTGTGGAGTCTATGGAAGGCCAAGAACGACGCTACCTTGAACGCCAAGGACTTCTCTCCGCCCCACATGTTTTTCGACGCTGCGCGGACGAAATAAGCCTTTGGGGACATCGGTTCCCTCAAACCCGATCATAGCGATGTTGAATCCCTACGTGGATATTTATATCATTGCGTCATGTAATCTCCTCCCCCCACCCCCTGTAAAACTTCTGTAACTGCACTATGTAATTGTGTCTGGCCCTCGGGGTCGTTACGGGTAAGGCTGGCCATAGTGGGAGTAACTTAGATAGTAACATCACACATCCTAAGACAAGTTTGCTTACGTGGCAAGTAGTTAATGAGGAGAGAGATATTTGTGGTAACATAATATGTTACTGTAACATCACACATATCAAGACAAAATGAGTTTATAGCCTAATAAATGAAGTCTTGCATGACACCACACATATGTTACTACGCACTATAGAGTTAGTAACATAGACTAGTAACATATGCATGTTACTAGTCTAAGTTACTCCCCACTGTGACCAGCCTAATATAACAACCGGTGTGGAATTCTCTCTCCCCCCCCCCCCCCCCCCCCCTCCCGACATTCTCGAAAAAGAAGGCATAGCAAGATTCAGAACCCGGAACCAACAATTTAAGGATGGTGCAGATCAAGGACTGATATCACTAACTAATTTGACTGACTGATATAGCCAGGCACCGGAAAAGATTAATTCTTGATGGTATGCATTGTTAAGGATGATGCTTTCACCCAAATTTCAAAAGTTCAATATTTTTGTTACTACAAGAAAATTCCGTCAGTACATATATTAATTAGCTATAGAAAAGTCTACAAATCTCAAAGGAACGTGGTTACCATGAGGTGGAGACAATTATATACATGTGTTAAATCAAATGAAAATCAGATATATGTACAAATTAAATCTGAAAATTTGATTAGCGGGGTCCTACTATTATTAAGGTTAATATGTATTTCCACGCCTAATCCGAACTATTTTTATTTATGATTCATAAATTTTCGTAAAGAAGTTCGCAAAACCAAGAGGCATCAGACAAGCATATTATATAATTTCAACCATTTTAGTAGTAACAAATTAGTAGTATACTCCTGGCGCATAACAAACTTTGTTTTATTGTCTGACAGATACCTTATTGTGATTGATGATATATGGACAATGGAATCATGGAATGCTATTAAAGGTTGCTTCTTCGAGAACGGTCTTGGTAGTAGAGTAATAACAACTACACGATTTGAAGATATAGCTCGAGAATGTTGTTCCTCTTTCCATGGCCACTTCTACAAGATCAAACCTCTTAATGGTCTTGACTCGAGAAGATTATTTGATAGAAGGGTTTTCCGTTCTGGAGATGCTTGTCCCGAGAAACTGAAGAATGTACGTGATGAAATTTTGAACAAATGTGAAGGGGTGCCATTAGTCATACTTAGTGTAGCCAGCATTCTGGCCAGTCATGAAGAAGACTCAAATGAAATCTGCTGGGAGAAGATACATAAACATTTAGGTTTCCATCTGGAAGGTCACCCTGCGTTAGGGTGGATAAGGCATGTACTTAATCTTGGCTACAATGATTTATGTCTGGACCTTAAGACCTGTTTACTATATTTCAGTATATTCCCAGAAGATACTGAAATAATGAAGAATGATTTGGTGAAGATATGGTTAGCCGAGGGTTTTGTTACGGAAAAGCATGGTTATGACCCACATGAGATCGCAGAAAGTTACTTGAGTGAGCTGATTAATAGAAATATGATCCAAATAGCTAAGTTTGATGAGTGCGGGCATGTGTTATCTTGTCGAGTGCATGACATAATGCTTGATTTTATCATACTCAAGTCCACAGAAGAAAACTTTGTCACTATAATGAATGATCTGCGGAGGAGCACGAGAGGCTGTTTGGAAGTTCGTCGGTTATCCCTCCAAGTCAAGAATTCCGAATGCAATCACCTGCTGGAAAAAATGAGTCTCACCCAAGCTAGGTCATTTACCTTCTGGGGTCCTACTGAATGCATTCCTGGTGTTTCCATGTTCCAACTTCTGCGAGTTCTTCATATTAGTGGCAATGGGAAGTTTGATCTGTCTTGCATTTGCAACTTGTTCCAACTGAAATATCTGAGGGTTGTAGGCATTTGGTGTACGGAGTGGCCGAAACAATTGTGGAAACTGCAACATCTGCAGACATTGGAGATTTCCAGAGTTTCTTCAGAAAACAATTTGGAGATTTCCCGAGGAAATTTTTACATAGACGTCGTTGAGTTACCCTTGTCGCTGTGGCATCTGATTATTCCCTGCCATTCAAAACTGATTGGTGACATAGGCTGGATGAGATCCCTCATTTCTGTAGATCCCTTGACAATACATTATTTGGAAGGTATGGAGAGAATGAGGGGGCTCGGTAACCTGACCCACCTAAGGGAGCTAGTGCTACAAGTGAGTGTAACTGTTTGGTTCATAGATGGGCGTGGACGTGACCCTGTAAGAAGAGGACACCTCGATGTTCCTTATCTAGAAGGAGTTGCCATTTGTGAACCTCTACTGTCCTCCCTCGGGAGGCTCGGGAGCCTTCAATCCCTAATCATCCGTTGGGGGCTCCCTGTTGATGTCTTGAATTGTTGGTCTCCGCCTCCATGCCACCTCCGTAGGTTTCATGTGTGGGACTGCCCCTTCTCCTCCGTCCCAGGTTGGATCACCCAACTCGCCAACCTCAGAAGCTTGGAAATTCAAGTTTGTTCCATGACAAGGGATGGTATCCAGATTCTTGCCCAGCTGGACTCGTTGGTGAACCTCAGGTTGCAAGTTACGAAGCATATTCCCAGAGAAGGCGGCGTCATCATCCCCGGCGGTGTGGCATTCCCGAAACTCAAGGACTTGTTCTTCCGATGTAAGGCCATCTGTCTCATGTTCGAGGCAGGGGCCATGCCCATGCTTGAGAACCTCACTGTGGAGTGTCATTCAAAAGCAGCGCGGCTGGCGGTTGGTGATGTACTTGAAGGCATCGAGCACCTGGGAAGCCTCAACAGATGCAATGTGCATATCTACAAGCGCGAGCACTTCGTGCCGACGTTGAGGGGCGGCGGTTCACCAACCGCCGGGCAGGCATCTTATTGGACGTATGACGACGGACGTGCAGAGTCTTGTGGATGCGGTCAGGCAGGCAATCAACAAGCATCCGGGGTGTCTTGAGTTTACTGTTAAATATTTATGAAAAACATGCATGGCCAGATCAAAAAGGAGGAGACATGCCTTAAAAATGGTAACTCTTTTGTACTTCTTGTTCAAATTAAACTCTTTTTGTTGTGTGCAAGTTCAACATGTTGCACTACTTCAGATATATTTTGCATGTTTGGGAGATTTATTTGTTCTGGTTCTTTTTGGTTTGGTCATCAGCTCCTTGACTTTAGTGCTACTTCTCATCAGAGAAATATTCTATGAGTTCTGTGGCATTAGTTTTAAAATGTACGATTTAAGAAATCTAAAGTAATCGCAGATATACATTATTGCATGATGAAATACGCACCTGCAAATTTTGAGCCAAAAATATATATGGTCATATGTGTGCTGTTCAAACAAAAAAAAGATGACAAAACTTTTCTTGGTTATATACGTTTTCGGTGCTAGAGATTTTTTTTTTTACTTTCATCCTCGCCGTTGCTTGATGGGCTATCTGGACCATCAGGAACAAAGCAACCTTTGACAATTATGTGGTCAAGTCCCCTGTGATGATAGTCTGTTCTTTTCTCACTTACTGACAGGTTTGTACAATACTGGAGACTGCGAGAAGCTCAAGGCTGGAGCGAAGAACTTGCTGCTCATTCTCAGGGAGACGATATGATGGTGCTGCTAGCTGCTGGACCGTACCTGGTGATCCATGGTCCTTAGGTTGTGATACGTGCGTCTGCTTACTCTGGATGCATATCTCAGTTAGACTTATGTACCGAGGCCACCAATGCCTAATATATCATGGCCATCAGTGCCTAATGTATCAAGGCCACCTCCGATTCCACAAGAAATTGATTTAGATGACCTTCCATATGGTCCGGTCGATCGGAAAAGAATTCCACAGTATAGTCGAAATCCTCAGAAGCAACCTTTTAGCAATGAATATTAATTCTGAGAGTGCCACGGCGTCAGTGGAGAGATGCTTTTCAGAAATGAATATTGTCAAGAGTATTTTACGGAATAAAATGGGTGAGAAGTACACGAGTGATTGTCTGATTTGCTATGTCGAGAAAGATATATTTTCTACCATCAAGAATGATGACGTGATTGATATCTTTAAGAAGATTAAAGATCGAGAAGAGAAGCTCTAAAATGTGAGTTTCTTGGCACTTCTTTCTTATATTATTTGTTTCGGATAGTTGTTGGGAATATAATATGTTCCTTTTGTCCATTCTTTCCAGGAAGGTACAAATTATAGAATCTTGAAGGTCATCGATGTTGCCTATTTTATATGGATGTGTAAAGAACTAGTTTTATGATTTCACTCGATTGGTACTCGGTTATGCAAGCTTTTGAATATGACAAAAATTATCAATAGATCGTTGCAAAATTTCATTCTTTTATTTCTCATGAAGTTATTTATATGGTCTAGAGAAGGTTTTTACACCGCCCTTACATGGTCGTATAGTCGGAATTTTGCTATCCGACACCAGTGCACATTTTTTCTAGCTTCGTCCTGGCTGGGGCGGCGTCTACAGAGGTCTCCGAGCGCAGTGACTGGGGCGGCGCCCTCGGTCAGGCGACGGCAGCAACCTCCTCCTCCGGCCACCGTCAAGGGCGGGCTGTGGGTCTGGGCGCCCGCTCAGATCCGTCGTCGACGCGGCCTGCGGCCGTACGCGGCGCGGTTGGGGGCTGGCGCGGAGCTGATCTGCGAGTCTCGGTGGTGATCCAGTCGGTTGCGAGTTGGGGACGCGATGCTGCCGGTGAAAACCGAGGTCCGACTTCGGTCATGGCGGGCGATGGCGGTGTATTTGCGCCGTTACCTTGGTGAAGGCATCGTGACTGCAGTCATCGTCTCCGCGCTCGGACTGCTCCGAGAGAAACCCAAGATCTGGGTCTACCTTATCGGACGATGGCGACGCTCAGTGTCGTTTCTCCCTCCTGGGGGCATTGTTTTTGGAGCAGCTGCTGGCTGGAGGGGTCCTGAGGTGGAGCGGCGTGGTTTCTTCCTCGTAGAAGACGATATGGCTCGGCGGCGTGGCGGAGCGGGGCCTAGTCAGTGAACGCGTGAAGATGGAAGCGCGGGACGGTGGCACTGTTTGGCATCGTGCTGGCGTCGACGGTAGGCCTGACAAGGTCGATGCGTTGATCCCTATCCAAAGATGGGTTCGCGGAAGACGGCGGCGGCGACTACTGGAGCGCGCGCATGCGGTGCGCGCAGAGGGTTTGCTGAACCGGTACTCCGGTTTTGGATGATGTGCGTAGGTGTGAGGTTAGGGCAGACGGCCCTGATATGGCCACCCCCATCATCAAACTTGTCGGTGTAGCGACACTTGTCACCAAGAAGATGGCTTCGGGTTGTTTGATGTATTATCTTGTAAGGCATTGATGAATAATTTAATAAAAAACGCTGTGTGCATCATTTTGATGCAGAGGCAGGGGGTTTCAACCTCCATTTAAAAAAAACATATTTCCAAAGGTGCATCGATAAATTTCTCACTGAGAAGCGTTATAGGTATCAGTCGAGCAGAGAGGAACAATACTATAGAAGGCACGAGAAAAACAAAACAAAAATTTCTGGTTGGTTTTTGCTTGGTAACTTTGTTTTCTAATATATTGGCAGGAGCATTGTCTTTTTGTTTAAAGAATTGAGTTCGAGCAAATACTTGCTTGGTAACTAATTCCAATCTATATGGTTGGCAAGAAAAAGCTAGAATGCTTTGGCAGTTATTTTGTTGTGCAAGTAAGGAAAGCATCAACACGTCAAGAACAAAGGAAGAATCTTTTGTTTGGTTTTGGATTCGGTTCCAGCTAGGACAACAAGTCCATCATGCCTGGCTCTCATGAAGAAGATCAAAGATAAGGGGAAGAACTGGATTCTTGCCGGGGCAAAGAAGTTGTCTGGACTTACTGGAATCTAGGCTTGTTTTTTGGTTTTACTTGGCCTAGACCCGCTATGTTTGCTTCTCCTATATCAATGTAAACGGCAAAGCTTTTGGCGCGTTTCAAAAAAAAAAGTAAGGTTGGAGAGAGCAAAGCTAGAAGGCATAAGGAGTTATGCCAAATAAGCTCCAACAACACGAAGAACAAAAGAATAAGTCTTTGGATGGTTTTGCCTTCGGGTCTAGGCGAGAAGGTTGGCAAGAGAAAACCAATAGAAGAAGACATAGGGAGTTATCCCTTGCTTAGAGCATCTCCAGCTGCAGCGCTAGGCGTCGGCGCGCTAAATTTTTTTTGCGGCGCCAGAATTGCGATTTCTCGCGCGCGTCGCCAGTTTTGCTTTAGCAGACGCGCTATAAATGTAGCGCGGCGCTGTCGCGGTTCAGCAGTCGCGCTAAAATGCAGCGCGCGCGAGCAGCGCCATAGCAAATTCCATAGCAAAATAGCAACATAGCACATTTAAATAGCAACATAGCAAATTCCATAGCAACATAGCACAATAGCAACATAGCAAATTCATAGCACAAATTCACCAAAGTGCATACAACAAGTTTATTTCTCTCCAATTTCTTTCTCCACCTCCTCTTCTTCCTCCTCCTTCTCTTCACCTTGTCCACAACCATCTTCATCATTGACGGGACGGTGCTTGCACTATTTCCACATGCACCATCCGAAGGCATAGGAGACACCATGGTAGTATTGCCTCTACCCATGGTTGCACCCAAGTTAACCGGCGGTGTACCCATTCCTCCCATGGTGCCCATCCCACCATATGCTCCAAATATGTTTGGAGATGCACCCATGCTTCCCATGCCCATTGGAGGTACTCCCGTGCCCATCGGAGGTACTCCCATGGTAACACCAACGCCTCCCATGCCGCCCATCCCTCCATACGGTCCCATGCCTCCCAAAAGAGAGCCAAAACTCATGCCTCCCATGCCCATCGGAGGTGCATTCATCACTCCATTTCCTCCCATGCACTCCATGCTTGTTCCTATACCTCCAAAGCCTCCCATGGTACCACCAACGCCTCCCATGCCCATCATTCTTTTCTTCATCAATAGTTCATCACGGCGTATGTTGAGATACTCCTTTTGCTTGTCATCAAAGTGTGATGTGTCCACGAAGAAGAGGTATTTCTCCCACTCCATCATCCTAGCTTGCTCCGCCATTTCCAATTTCTTCTCCTCAATTGCCAACCTCCTCTCCTCTGCCGCCAACTTTCTTGCTTCGGTCTCGGCGTGTAGGCTATTCTTCTTTTGCTTCGCCTCTTGCGCCAATTTCCTCTCCTCCATTGCCAACCTTCGTGTTTTCACCATTTCCTCCATGGCCTTCTTGAGATCATCATCTCCTCCTCCTCCTTTCTTTCTCTCTTTTGCTATTTTTGCACCCGTTGGTCTCCTTGGATTTGCATAGTTCACCGAGGTAGGGGTCGGGCTCCTCCTCTTGCCGCCGTCGCTTGATGCTTCATCTTCGTCCAAGTTCAACACTTCTTTAATACTTGGCACCTCTAGAACATCACGCTTCTTCCATTTCTCTTCATCCTTCAAGATCTCATAGCAATGGGACAACACAAATGCTTTCCCTTTCTTCACCTTGCCTTTCTTGTTCTTCTTATCTTCTCCACGGAACAAGTTTTGTGCAATATTGAGCTACACATTGAAAAGAACAAGTATTGAGCACATAATAATTGAAAAGAACAAGTATTGTGCACTGATGTGGGTACACAAATGAGACACTTACCCTATCTACGTCATTTGTGCCACTTGGGTTAAGGGCATCAACCGCCGCCATTGCCCCCGCCCACTTTTGACAATCGGTGTTTATCAATGACCACCGAGAGCGAAGTGATCTATTGCTTCGCTCAATTCCACTCTTATTGTGCGTGTCATAGTACTCCTTCATCCTATCCCAATATGCGTTGAATGTTTGGGCCGTTGCGACGGAGGCATCCAAAGACACACTTAGATATGTCTCGCATAGCAAAAGGTCATCTTGCACGGTGTAGTTGACCGACCTTCCTTTCGGAGGACCAACCAAACCCTCTCCATCCTCATCCACTTCTTCTTCAAATTCATGATCATCGTCATGTAGTTCATTGGTTTGGGACCAATGTGAAGTGTTGGAGCCAACTCCCATTGTTGAGAAATATGCGTCATCACTCAAACTACAAATAAGTTGAAGATAGTCAAGTAAGGGGACGAATCAAAGCGAATTGTCAAGCAAGATGGACAAAAGTACCTCCTAGGAATTTCGTCAAGCACCCTATGTGCATCCTCCGGCGCAAAAAGCGACGGCTCCGGCGCGGGTGCCGGCGCTACGGGTGGCGGTGGCGGAGGCGGGGCCAATGGCGCAAGCGTCGCCTTCCTCTTGCTCGCTGGCGCCGCAGCGGCGCCGCCCACCTTCATCTTTTTGGCTGCCGCCACCGTCGTCGCCGCCGCAATCGAGCGCTTGGGGAGGACGTTCCGCCGCTGCGCTCCGGGCGCCTGCGCGACGGCTCCGACGGAGTTCGGCCGTGGCGCCGTGAAAAGGCCGCGCGCGAGCCCCACGCCGGGATTTGGTGCGGCGCCGGCGGCAGGGTTGGTCACGCTCGCGCTAGGGTTTGCGGCGGCGCCGACGGGAGAGGGGTCGCGCACGTAGGGCGGGGTCGGAGGGACGCTCGAGTCGCCTTCCATCGCCAGAATTTCGCCGGCGGCACCGCGCGCTACGCGAAGCGAGGGCAACGGCGGGAGCAGTGGGGAATTTTCCGGGTGGTGGTTGCTCTCTCGCGCACAATTTTCTTTCGACCGCGCGCGCTGGAGCGGCCGCCCCAAATTCAGCGCAAGGAGTACCGCTCGGGCCAGCGCGCTGGCCCCTTTTTACCGCGCGCGGAGTTTTAGCGCGGCTGCTGGAGACGCCGAAACGGGTGCGCGCGCGCGATATCGGTGGTTTCTTGGGCGCGCGCTGTTTTTAGCGCTGCTGTTGGAGATGCTCTTATGCGAAGGAGCTGCAACACGTGAAGTATCGAAGAAAGAAGAATCACCTACTTTTGTAGCAAGAAAGTTTGTGAGAGAAAAAGTTTGTGAGAGAAAAAGAATAAGAGAGACGTATGGAATTGTGCTGAAGGAGCACCCGGACGCGAAGATCAAATGAAAGAATACGAATCCCTTAGTTGTTTTTTCCTAAGTGTACACGACAAGGGTACCAGGAACATCGAGGCTGTTGAGTTGTAATTAGCAGGGTAAGATAGCTAGATTTAGTTTTGAAGTCGGACCCTTTTGTATATAATAATGACGGAGGTTGGATGTCATCACTATTATGACCATGGCCAGTTAATAGCAGATTTATGCCGTCGCCGGGGTGGGCGTTGTTGCTGTATTAATTGTGTGAAAGGAGCATCGTTGTCATGTCCTGGAGATGAAGTAATCGGCCAAACCTCGTTCGCAGCACCATGTCTCAGTGTCATCTATGATCTTGCACGACATGTTTATTCTAACATTGTGCATCTTAGATGTAGAGACCAGAGGTTATACTCTACTCTATTTCCAGATATTGGAACAATGAATTTTGATTATCCTCATTTTCGAAAAAATATTAACAATCCTACTTAAAAATTCTACCTGGATGGAAGGAGAATCATCCAGGTGGCCTCTGATTTGTTAAGATGTTAGTGTCGATCAACAGTGCAGATTCGCGGATTCGTAGTGCGGCCTTCCTTTATTTCCCCTTTATGTATCTTTTTGTAAACAAGACTTGGTTGTGATAGCTTCTCGTTGTTAAGTGTTTTTTCTGATTTTTCTGATGTTACAAAAGGACCACCAAGAACGTGGCTGTCCTACCTACCGTTGCTTTAATAAAACGAAAGCAGGGCCACGATGCCCTTTGTCCCAAAGGTGCTGATCCAACTCCAAAGCAAATGCCATGTCTTGTTTAGTAGCTCTGCCTATTAGGCGTATTGCAGCGGCAGCTCTTCCTACACAGATACAAATAAAACCAGGGGTTCATATCATGATATTTGTACTGGATAACCCTGTTCAGAAATACCGAGATAGATAAATGGCAGAGGAAAACACATGTCACAACTCACGCTGCCACTACGTCACAGTCACATAGTAGAGGCACTTTAAAGTGCATCAAAAAAATCATATAAGTGCCCCAAATTATTTTTAGAGGCACTTTGGAAAGTGCCCAATTTAATGGTGTTGCTAAAAGTTTTTGCAGCATTAGAGAAAGTGCTTCTAACTGTCTATACTTGAGGCACTTCAAAACTGCCTCTAACCATTTTTAGCCGCACTTTGGAAACTGCCTCTAACCATTTTTAGTAGCACTTTGGAAACTGTCTCTAACCATTTTTAGCAACACTTTGGAATGTGCCTCGCGAACCAAATAGATGCACTTTTGAAATGTGCCCAATAACCAAATTGAGTTAGTTTTCGAAAACCACCTCAATACATTCTCATACCAAAATGAGAATAAAACAACAATAAAGATCAATATATTCCCATCCATGGTCAGAGATTCTGTGCAGTTCAACTCAAATCACATAAATAGCAATACACTGGAATTCAAGACAATACATTGCTTTCTTCTTTTACAATCTCACCATTGCTTGAGAATTATCCATGGCAGTAACTTGCGAATCCTGTGGTACAGCAGCTTCTCTCATGGTTGCATTGAACTTCTCCTTTTCTTGAAGCGAAATCTCCAGGAAATGCAATGTATATTAACCTTAGTGAGTAGCTGAAAGTCATGCCCATGAAGTGCAGCAGTCATAACTCCAAGCGCTTGCTGAAATACAGAGACCCAAGCATACCGCTGAAATGTATAGGCCGGCGTGGGCTTCTCGTTGCCGCCGCGACGAGGCTTTCTTAGGTGGTCGTTTCTTCGGTGAAGTCGGAGTCGCTTGCTCGGGGAGGAGTGATGACGATGCCGCCGGTGGACAACCTCTACGGCTGTCTTCGTTTTTGGTGGTGTGCGTGATGTTCATGTTGGTAGCCAGGATGGCTGAGTGTGCCCTCGAAGTGGTCATGTTCCATGACGGCTTGCGAGGGCGTTTGTTTCAGTTTTAGGCCGGTTTCCTGTTAATTAACCGGTCAATTCTCTCCTTCTTTTTTTAATAAAATAAGGCAATTTGCCCATTTTGTTTCAAAAAAATATATATTGCCAGATTAATTGCACAGTTCTGCAAGTTGATGTTCTTAGTTGCACAGACCGCATGATAGTGAGAACTTGGCACCCCTGTATGAAGATAAAGACTTACAGATGATGAGCTTTGAGTAGGCTACGTTTAGGGAATTAAAGCGCGACATGGATGAGTAATTTTATGACTTTAGCCCTAAGGCACTGACATACTAGAAAGTTATACATGACCAAAATTAGAATATCAACTGTACCTCATCCAACTGTACACACTGCATTTGGATCTAAAGCAAGGACAGTTCTAGCCTTGCCTAGCAAGCATCTGCATTTGGTAGAGGCATAATTTGTTAGCTTCTTAAGGCAAGCTCACTCATAAGTCATAACTAGTTGAATGCCCGTGCGTTGCTACAGGTTTTTAAAATTTATTTTCTCGTGTTCAACATAGCATACTTGAAAAGTTCCAGTGATGTGGAGGGTATGTTAATGAAGACAACTCTCCAATGAATAAAAACACAATCCATTCGAGGGAAAGAGTATTTAGTTTGATCATGATTTTTTAGGCGTCCACCTTAGAACCCTTAGGCAACAGTTAGGCAAAAAGGCGTCCTAGTATAATCCGCCGCAACGGTCCTAGCAAAATGTCTGTGCGGTGCAACGGGTATAAATATTCGAACGTGTGAATAATTCAGGTACAATAATTTTAGAACTCCTGTGCACATCAAACAACATTATCAAGTTTTGAGCAGAAATGGTCACATGGTGTACAAAAAACATTAAGATTGCCTATTTTAATTTAAAAACAACTGAATTCAATAAAGGAAAACCAACTAATTATCTCGAACTAAAGCTTATGGAGAAAATTTAGTAGGATATGCAAGTTTCCATGCACTTATGACATGTTTAAGATGTCGACTCGACTCTGATTCTGTAAAATTGTACTGCTCAAGGTTGTTTCTAAGGTAATCAAACCAAAATAATCATCATATAAGGCTAGAGAACCCGACAAGCCATAGAATGATTTTAAAATAGCAGTCATATTCCATAAGCTCAAATTTGCTAACTTTTCATCAGTTGTACAACAACCAAGGTAAAAAAACTATAAATATGTTACAAGAGATAAAGAAAACCGAAATAATGAATACACATGCAACCAAAAAGAAACTGACGTGCCGATTTGAAATCTGGACAGTAAGATCATTTCATATTAATCCATTGGAAATGAATTTTGAACAAACTTAATAGAATCGCCAACAAGATAAAGAGGATATATAAGTGATCTCGACAAATATATTGTTACAGATAGCATGATATTCATATTACATATATGAAGCTCATAATTAGATTCAGTTGTACATAAATAGAATTATTAACAAAGCTTGACCAGAGACAAATATGCCACACCACTAAAGAAATTTGACCAAACATCTTCTCACTGATGCTACAATTATGTCTCAACTTGACCACACAAATTCCGCTACAGCCTAGGCTCGTCAACAACACGATCTTCTCTTAGATTTCTTTACCCAAATGGATGAATCCCTGCATGGCACCACGCGTTCATGAACTTGGATGGATCCCTTCGTGCTTCGTAGCACCACGTGCTCCACACATCACGTCCACTGAGCAGCCAGACTCCACGCCGCCGACGAGATGGAGTGCTAGTTGCCACCAGCAAAAAGGGATCCGGGATTTGATAACTTTCTTTAAAGAACTATTTACGAAATTCTAAACATCCTCTTGCTGCAAAATAACTGTAGGAGATCAGTTGATTTGTCCGATCTTAAAGCACTGCATAAAGCAACTACAACCAGAAAACTTAACAATCACATTTGCACCTACTACTGGTAGACATCTCTTAACAATTACGGACACATATTGAGAGCATTTACAGGCTTAAGCGAGGTATTGTACACATGTGAGATCCAACAAAACACTTCACTGAGCCTTGCTAGGACCCGCGCATTCCATCCATACAGGATTACATGAACATATATGACCACCTTATTTAAAAATGGGTAATAAATCGATTGACGCTCACAATTTCACATGTGGAAATGTAACCAATGCCAGCATGGCACTGTTCTAAACAGCAGTTAGTGAACATTCGCCGACCATTATTCTTTCATGCGGTTTAGATCGCTTCATATGCAAGATGAATACTTCAAGCGGGTGCAAGTGCAAATGTGGCTGTAACATATGTATATAAACACTAAACCCTATTATATGTATAATGTAGAGCACTGCTCAAAATATTGATGACTGTAAGCTGCATGTCCAGACCTACAGTGAGGCAACAAATATAAACGTTCTAAAATATGGAGTTTCGCAAGTACATTGAGCACATTTTTCAGTAAATTATGGAATTTCGCAAGTACATGTCCAGATACTCTAGCAAGACTATCTGCAATCTGATAAAACCGTGGTCTGCGTGCAAATAGACAACCCTGGTATGTGTACCCTAACATACGAACTAAATTTTTTTGTGGAACGGACAATAAAAAAAAGATGCAGATTTGGTGACCAAGTAAATTGCAAGACCAAACCATGAAGGATCAGGCATTTCCCAAATCCCAGATCTGTCTCCACCATTTTGATCACCTCTTGGAACTGACATATCCACATGGCATTACATGGTTTGAATCCTAAACACATGTAACTTGCAGCTACATTTCCAATGTCAAAATGTGGATTGGTTGTGAAGTGGCTCAGGCTTTTAGCGGCCTGCAAAGACGCGTACATATTACAGCTATAGGTAAACTACTGTTTGCATATGCATTTTTTCAGAAATTCATGTATCTGGACATAACAAAGAGAGTTTGGCTATAATACCTTGTTGTTCCTTAAGTACGATTTTTTAACTGTTGCAACAACAATCCTGTCCCAAGCCTTGGACCTCGGAATCACTGGCGGAGGCAGGGGGGACCAGCAGGGGCCCTGGCCCCCCCTAACACCAATGATTTGCTATTAAAAATATATGAACAGTGTTGATTTTGGAAAAAAATTAGCTAACCGGACCCCTTAACAGTCAAGATTAAGCAATCCTGCCTCCGCCCCTGCTCGGAATCACAGTTATTGTAATAGAATGAACAGCTAAAGTATACTATAGTTGCTGTCATACACAACATCACATCGAGGGGCACATAAAGATCTTAGGATAGTTGTTGAGGCTTCAGATTCATGTGAATAATAGGAATGCTGTGTATAAAGAGTATACCTTCGCAGACCCCCATAATTTTTTATTAAGTGTGTATCCCAATCCATTTTTGTACGTACTTCTGAAGAAGTGAAACTTTGAATTAGTGAAGTACTGGAAGATAATGACTTCAAGAGCATTTAATTATTAGAATGCTAATAGAAAAAAAGATGATCGCAAAAGACATATTTACGGTAAAATTACAGCTTCCCTTGACATTGTATATCACTGAAAAGTTCAAGGAGTATATTTGCTGCCAAACTCCAATTATTAGTGTGGACACAATAATTATTTTACTTTGAATGCAATTTGAATCGGATAGTCTACTGTATTTGTAGCAGAGTAAACTTTCAACATTGTCGGCAACAATATATCTTCCATTGTTCTGCACAACTTTCTTTAGACTTTCATGGCAGTAGCCGACCAGCCTTACAACATTTTTATGTTTGACAGCTAAAATATTTGTAATCTCATTAGTAAATGCTTTTTCTCATGGCAGTGGCAAATTTCTATGAGTTTATTCACAGCAATGGTATCCCCACCAAGCAAAGTTCGATGTTCAACCTTAGAGATACCCTTTCAGAAAATATAGCCATCATTTTCAGCAACTTCATAAAAGGAAGAAGCTATTAAGGCACATCCATACCTAATATACAGTTCCAAATGCACCTGCACCAATTATACCCTCCTCTGAAAAATTTATCTCTGATATTCTTCATAAAGTCTAATGGTAGTGTATTCGGTAAAATGGTTAGAGCGCTCGTCATGTTCTCTTCAGTCAGTTCCACCTTTTGTAGCGCTAGTCTCTATGTTTGATGATTTAATAAGTTTTGATGTGAACTGCTACAAGGTACACAAATTCTCATTTACCAGAGAAAAGACAGATCTAAATACACAAAACTAAACATACAAGGATTGTTTGTATACTAAGCCATAAACATGCATGGTTGCTGTAACAATATCTAAATATAATCATCTTCTAAACGAACGCACTAACCTGGAGCATATATTAAACCTGAGTGATGCTCTTGAACTGTGAAGTGCACAGCAAAACGGGAAGGAGGCCTCTCTTAGTCCACTGCTATTCTGACATTCTTCTTCCGCCGAGGCCGTGCTGGAGGTCGACGGCCTCGTCCTCGCCGGGCACTGTTCTGTGCGCTGGAGGAGTCGTAGGGCGTCATCGTCAAAGCCGCTGACGGTGCCGCAGACCCTGCCCCAGCGCTCCAGGTCGCAGTAGGCGTTGAAGTAAGCCCAACAATGCTTGCAGTGCGGGACGCGGTCGCCCGTGGCCGGCGGTGGCTGCCGACGAGCGAAGGGCGCCATGGAGATGCCCAACTGTACGCCGCACGCATCTAGCGCCTCCTGCATCCCGGAGAAGCAGAAGACCGTCGCGTTCACCGCCATGGCAACGGTTTCTCAGTCTCTGGTCGGGATCGGCGAGGTGGGGCAACGACGAGACAGGGCGGAGAGGAGGCGAGGGGCGTGACTCGTGATGACCACGATCTGGCATACTGGACTCGTGTGACGCCGGCGCCGATGGCGCCTCATCCGCGTACTCCGGTTGGGGTTCAGGGGAGCGGAGGCGGAGGGGATAAGGTGGAGGGGCAGATACGGGTGGGAGAGGCTGCCGTGTTGCTCATCCAGATCACCGGAAGCGCTGGAGATGTGGGAGGGAGATGGATCGGGAGGGAGAGAGGACATCGGGGGAGACGGCGCTGCATCAGGATGGGAGAGAGATTCGAGGAAGAAGAGGCGCAATCGACGGACCGATGTGCTCGTACCGTGAGTGTGCGGTCAGGATACATGCAATCGTCTGCCGATGGAGCGTGCAGTCTCCAGTTTGACGTACGAACCACCAACGAACCATCACGACCGCAAACTCCATTTAATTACCTAACTATATTAAGTTGGAGCGATTTCTCGCTTCGACAGCGAGCCAGTGCGACTCCGCACTGTTTTACTGTGCCCCGCTACAGTGTAACAGTGCCGTGGGAGGACCTAATTGTAATTAGTCAAAAACTCAGGGGCTTCCTTCCAAAGAAACCCCACATAACAGTGCCGCAGAATGACCTGTTTGCAATTTCACAAAAACTGAAGGACTTTTTTGCAAAAATTCACCACAATCCCCTTCCTCCTCCTCTCTCTCCCGCGCGGCCGGAGAACACCGCCGCCGCCGATGCTCACCGCCGCCGTTCTGCTCCTCCCTTCTCAAATCGCCGCCTACGGTGAGCTCCGCCGCTGCTCCCTTTCCTTCCTCGCCGTGTTTCGCCTGCTAGGACTCTGCGTACGCGCCGTAATCAACGTCGCTGTGCGCACTGTCCACCCGCTGTGTTTGGTCGCCGCCGGCGATGCCCCAACGACCAAATTGTGGCGGCGCCGCCACCTGCGGGCATCTCACCTCCGCGGGCGACCCATGCACCGAGCCACGCGCTCCAAATCGCAAGGATGCGACGCCGACGGCGTCGGCCTGCGTCAGCGTGGCCGCAGCTGACATTGCTGACGTCATTCCGACGTGGAAGCGGGACCAGCCTGTCAGCGCTTTATACTTTTCCACAAAATATTTTAAAAAATGTTTAAAAAAACTGACAAGTGGGCCTAGCTTGCTTATATAATTTCCAGAAAACAAAAAAAAATGTAAAACCTTAGTTTAACATTTACCCATAAAAAAACATAAAAATGAATGCTAACTATTTATGGCATATTGCAAATATATTTCAAGATTTCAAACCAGTGCATATTTAGAGAAAATTCCAAATTCATTTACTCTAACTATAAATCAACTTAAATAAATAGCCATACAATGTATTTCTTCCAATTAAATCAAAATACAAACTTACTATATCATTACAAAATGATTAATACTTAAATATAATACAACTAAACTCTCTCCAATCATACAGACAATTTTAATAAATACTCAAATTAACTACCCTTTGGATATAACCATAATATAATTCCTTCGACTACAATGTTAAATAAATAGGTAATTTGATTTTAAATACAAAATACAAACTTACTACGTTATTTCCAAATCGTTTAACATTTAGAGACAATATAACTAACTCTCTTCGATTAGTTGGATAAAATTAATAAATGCTCTAATCGACTAATATTTAAAGATACCCATAAAATATTTCCTCCAATTATGGTGTCCAATAAAAAAATAACCACATTTTACTATTTCAATTTAGTTAATACATTTGAAGTTAGTAGAATTTAGCTCTCTCTAATTATACATTTAAATTTAAAAAATACTTGATTAAATCAATATCTAAGGAAACCCTGCAAATTTATTTCCCTTTAATTATTAGGGTTTTAAATAAATAACTAACTTTACACAATTTTCAGAGGAAAAAATGGAAATTCAATTATTTAAAATCTATCCACAAGAAAAAATATGACAAAAAATATCAAAATGTCCAAAAAATACGTACTAACTACTCACAACAAAATACAAATACTTTTCCACACGAATTTAAAAAACTACTGAATCCCTGACATATGGGCTCACTTTGCTTAGACAATTCCCATAATTTTTTTTTGCAAAATCAATAATTTAAAATCTATCCATCATAAAAATGTGACAAAGATATCAAAACGTCCAAGAAAATACATGATAACTGCTTACACCAAAATATAAACATTTTTGAACATTTTAGTTTAGCAAATATTTAAAGAAAACCTAAATACATTCCCCCTGATTAAATAGAGTTGTATTTTTTTTAAATACGCACTGTTTTCCACTGAATATGTATCTTAATTAAAGATGGCAAACTACAAACATAACCTATATATATTTGAACATTTAGAGCGGCTAAAATTTTGAAGCTACTTCAAAAAACAAGTTTCAACAACTTTTACCATTTTAAATTGAAAAACAAAATAAATAAATAACAAAATACCAATTCTCTTTGCGAGATATTTTATACATCTAAAACAAAAATAAACAAAGCATTAACACCTACCTAACTTTTTTATTCAGTACAAAGAATGCTAACTATTTATAGGAAAAAAAATGTTCAAATATTCCAATTTGATAGATACTTCAATGAAAAAAAAACCAAATGCACTCCCTCCACTCATATGAAGTTAAATTTATTAAATATTCATATGATACATTCCCTCTTATTACAAGCTTAAACTAAACATTCTAATTCAATAATTATTTGGATGCAACCTAAATTAATTTACTCTAATTACAAAATTCAATTCAACAAATGTGTGTTTCCAGTACTACATACTTAAATTAAATATTAATGTCAGAATATAATTTTAACAGTTCAATTCATTAAGTATTTAGATATACTTCACATAACAAATTTCAGTAAATTTCAACATTTTTAAACCCGACAGGTCACCAAATTTACCTAGTATAATAGTAAAGCTAAATGCTTGCCCGGCCAGGAGCGATTCTAGAGAAAAAGTACGTGAGCCACGGCAAGTAACTGCATAGGACTTTTTTTATTGGACGCTGCTACACCGAGGTCAGCATCGATATAGCCTACAGCGAGGTCACTTTCCGACATGCCCCACTCCGACAGCGACAGCCCACAGGGCAGCAGCTTAGACTAGCCATAGTGAGGAGTAACTTCAACTAGTAACATACACATATTACTAGACTATGTTACTACCCTCATAGTGCAAAGTAACAAAAAGGTGGTGTTATATATGGTCTCATTTATTACTTTATAGACTCATTTTTTTCTTGAAAAATATGATGTTACTAATGTTACAAGTAACTAGCTAAGTTACTCTATTTGAATCTCTCCTCATTAATTACATGCCACATAGGATTTTTTTGCTTAGGTGGCATCTATGTTACTAATGAAGTTACTCCCACTATGGGTAGTCTTAGGCTAGTCACGTAACTTCAACGGTAACTTTGTGTCCAACTCAGCAAATTTATCTACGTGGCTGTGAGTTAATGATGATAGAGGTAATTGGAGTAAGACTAGTCACAATGGGGAGTAACATCAGTGCCACATAGGGAAAAAATCTGATATGACGGGTAATTAATGAGCAGAGTAGTTGTGGTAACTAGTTATGTTACCATAACATCACGCATTTCAAGACAAGATGAGTGTATAACCTATTAAATATGACACTACACGCATGTTACTCCCACTATGGAGGTAGTAACTTAGACTAGTAACATATTACTAGTCTAAGTCACTCCCCATTGTGACTAAACTAACCTATTTGGTTACCGTAACTTCGCGCGGTATACGATATTCTTTAATGCCAAATCGATCAACTCCGGCTACCCCTACCTACTCTTCCTCGCCACCATTCACGCCCCCATCTCCCTCGTCCAGGTCACCATATCCCTCACCCCGCTCTCCATCTCCCTGCCGCCTCCATCTACCACGCCCCAGTCGCCATCTCACCGGCCAGCGGCGGCTCCGGCCGGCGACGCCATCCAAATCATGGCCAAATCCCGTACCCCCAAGGAGACGCCGCCAGTCCGGCCGTCGGCTACCTCGCCACCGCAGCAGCTCGCCGGCGCCCCGACAAGCTCCTACACCAAACCCTCGCCGCAGCCGCTCTTCTACCCCGGCACCCCGACGAGCTCCTCTACCAACCCCTCGACACCGCCGCACCTGTACCCCGTGGCATGGAAAGCTCCTCTGCCGTCCCTACATGGTATAATTTTCTGAATCAATCTTCAACAATTGCAATTTCTTTAACTGAAATTTGCTTCACTCGGAAAATTCCTATGATATGTGTTCAAGCAGAGGAGTCTGTATGTATCTAGGGTCGTGGATAATCTGTTTTGTTTTATCGCTGACTGATTTAGGTTTGTGGCTTATATATTTTTCCACAAAATGATTCAGCTTGATGTGTGCGGTTCGTTTGCTTTGTTTTCTGTCCGTCATGGTGGATTGGCCATGTCGGTTTAGTTGATTATGTGGAGATACTTGACATGATCGGAATAATAAACTGAAGGTTGTGGTTTGGAATATAATCTGTTCCATTCAAAGTTGTTGATTCACTAAAGTTCGGCTTACAAAGTTGTGGTTTGGAATATAATCTGTTCCATTCAAAGTTGTTTCCTGAAGGAGATTCAGGTATTTTTATTGTTTGTCTCTCTAAAATTACAGTAACTTATGCAAGTTACTCCTGTTAAAACTATAGAAAGTGTGAGCTAGTCATCCAGCCCTGTACAATCGTGGTTTTCTTCTGTCTAAGCTGGTTCAGCTACTGACTATTATTATTTGTCTACTGTTTGGTTAGGTGATTAAATGGAAAGAAGTGGTGCACAACGCATTTGCCGTGGTACTTGAAAGAGATGCTAGAGTTCGTGATCGTCCAACGCACAAAGCTCTAAAAAGTGATCTGATTGGGCATATATGGACAAATTTTGGATGACAATAGATCATATTTGAGTCTTGATCCATGTATTGCTAAATAAGTTTTATATATTTAATAATATTATATTGGCACTTTATTATTTACTATTGGTCTGAAGTGTTCTCGTATTTATCCATACGTACTGGCAAATAAAATTTCATTTTGATACATGCCACATATAGATC
Organism: Poa pratensis; assembly: GCA_947311845.1. Classification (NCBI taxonomy): domain Eukaryota; kingdom Viridiplantae; phylum Streptophyta; class Magnoliopsida; order Poales; family Poaceae; genus Poa; species Poa pratensis. The sequence continues at coordinate 31,392,755 of CAMZMU010000108.1, read as the reverse complement.
ACAAAGTTGAAGTACTACTACAGATCACACAAAACAATAAATGAAACTATTTATGTTACCACCTCTATGTTACCACCCACTGTAGAGATAGTAACATAGACTAGTAACATGTTTATGTTATTAGTCTATGTTACTCCCTATTGTAGCCAGCCTTAAGCGGATTCTGGATGCACAGCGCGCGTCCTTTTTCTGTCAGCACGTGCAAACACACGGATTACTTCACGTTCTGTACCCAAAACCTCCCTGCCCATCCACCACTCGCTATCTGTCCCAGGCCTTGAGCAGTAGTACATTGTTACACGATTTTCTTCTCCTAAAATTACATCTAGATACTTCGTTAAGAATTTAAAATTCAAGATATTAATTACTCCCAGTGAATTGAGTCTCCCAACTCACCAAGAACTGGATGCAACTTGAAATTAATGTAAGCATTTGACACAAGTAAAAAAATAGCATCTACAACACGACCCCACTCCAAAACTTAGCTGGGTACTGGATGCAACATCTGTACATCTAGAACTACATGTCCCATCTCTCCCGAAAACTGGACGTATAGTTTGCACCTTATAAAATCATGTTTGTTAGGTACCCCTTGTATATGAGAATACAACAGAAACACTCGAATGACTTCTAAAAACACGGTGCACATCTCCCACTTGTACAAAGATAGCATCAGAATTGTCAAAGAAATTGTTGGGCGAACTTTCTACCGGGGCAGTGATTGTTCAGAATGAGAAACTAAGAAAACGACAGAAGTTTCAGATCTAGATAAGCAGATCAAATTTCCTCGCAGTAAAGATGCCACACGACTTGTTGCTTCGGGTTTGTGAGGCGGTAGACTCCATAGATGAAAGATGCACCAGCAATCTCCATAAAATCCGTGACGCCATCCGTGTTTCCCCGGAAAAGAACAATTACAAAGGCGTTAACAAGATCAGGATGATTTATAACTTACATCCAACCAAATGAATATGTGGAAACTAAAGAAGGTAAGTACATCGCATGCGGTTACTCTAAAAAAAATTGACAACAAGATTGAAAGAATCGTTTCATATATGTCACTCCATTTATTTTGATTGCTCCAGATGGAATTACTTAAGTCTTTTAGTAAGAAAAAAGACTAAAAAGGTGACTACAGATTTAATGTAAAAAAAATAAGTTGTCGGCGGCGACGGCGTTGGCCATGCTGAGAATGTTCTTCGTGAAGTTGACTAGGTTCCATGCTAGAAAAACAACTCTAGAGAACTAGCACTAGAAACTATATCCTGCACAAAAGACTTATTCTCCCTGTAAGAGCATCTCTAGCAGAGCCTGCAAAACTGGTCAAACCCGCAAAAATCCGGAGTTTGCAGTTTCTATTGTCAAAAAACGCCCCGAACAGAGTCTGCAAAATTGGTGAAACCCTTAAACGTTTTGAGGGGGCCTGTAAATCCAACCCCCCGACCCTTGTATCTACTGATTTGAGGCAAAAATATAAGGGTGCCTACAAACCGGTCAACGCTACACGACAAAGAGAAATCGGTGGTGCGCTGCTGCTTCGCCACCGGAACTCGCCGGAATTTCACCGGAATCGCCTGAAACTTGCCAGAATCTCATCGGAAGCTCGTGCAAAAGAACACTGGCAGCTGCTGCTTCGCCACCGGCCTTCCAAACGTCAAGGTCGACTGACGGTGGAGCTCGCAGGAGCACGCGAGGACCGTCGGCGACAGCGCCGACGAGGACCGCATCAGCGCCGGCTCTGGGCTCCGTCCGCCTCCGAGCACTGGATCTGTACGCCGCCGAGCACGGACTCCGTCCGTTGCCGAGCACGGGCTCTGTCCGCCGCTGATCATCGCGCCGCCAACCGTCAGCTTCGTCCGTCGCCAAGCGCGGGCTCTGTCCACGCCGAGCACGGGGCTGCCTGCCTACCGAGCTAGCTAGCTTGTGCTAGCTAGTACGTTCTCGATCGATCGATCGATAGGTGGTGGTAGCTAGTACCAGCGCAGCAGCGGCGGCGGTGATTTTGGGATTGGATTTGACGAAAAGACGAAGCAAGAAGAAAGAGGAATATTCTACAACATATTCTATTTTGCGGGTTCTGCTCCGCCGCGCCGTGTTTTGAGCCAAAAAACACGAGTTGCGCGACCTGCAAAACTGTTTTGCGGGTTCGTATTTTGCGGGTTCTGCTAGAGATGCTCTAAGTACATTACATAACCTCTAGAGTGATGCTCAACTACATCCACACAAAACAAAAACATAGGCTGCATCCATGGCATAATCACAAAAAGGACCCATCACATAGTGCCTGAAAAGCTACATTTTGGAAAAGAAAAACTACAGGAAACCACATCATAACAAAAACCGGTCATGTTTTGAGCCCCATTGTCCATGCTCGTGTAAACTAGTTAATGTCTTAGGCCCAGTTTTTTTAGTGCTTCTAGACAGCTTAATGGTCAAAATAAGACTAAGCCCAAAAGAACACAAATTTAAGCCGTTTCTCCCGAGCGCACATGTGGCGACCGAACTAGGTTCCTCTCCTCTGCCGCCGCCGCCGTCAGGGACAACTCCGGCGGCCGCACCCGCAGATCCACGCCGTCGGTCGCGTCCCCAGCCCATCCTTCTTCCGTTTCATGGCGGACGGGTAGCCTAGCCTGTGGCCACCCCCCGGCCAAGCCGCCGGTCTGTGGATAGCTCGATCTGTGGGTAGCGGAGCTCGATCTGCTGCGGCCTCCACCGGCGTTGGCTCCTCCAGCCGAGTTTCTGCGGCCTTTCTCCCGTCTCGTATCTCCACCGGCCCACTGCCTCTCTGGTCTCCTGAAGATTTGTTAATTTTTTTAGAGGGAAGAAAGAGGACAAGGCCTACAACAGCGGCGCCTAGAAAGAACGGCCACTCCTCAATGTGATTATTTCTACTAGTCAATCAGATCCATATGTACGAGATTTGATTGGTGTGTTGAGCTGCGTGTATGCAAGTGCAGATACGTAAAATTTGCATATTGTTGATGTTGGCCAGCAAGTGATGACACAGAGCATATTCCAATCGAATGTGTTCATATCTAATATATTTGTTAAGTTCTTTTATGTGAAAAAGTATCTCAAGGGCATTATAGACTTTTCTTTATACAACTCAGACAATAAGCTACAACAGTGGAAGACGAAAAGAACTGGACTGCAATTTCTCATAAGTTTATTTTCACCGTAGTTTTTTTGGACAGCTCAAACTCGAGGGGCTTATGCACAAGCCGGAGCCCAAAAGAACTGGTCCTTAGTCAGATATCATTGGGATGAAAATGCATCAAATTTAAAGGTATGAAATCTTACATTGGTTACTTTGACAAATTTACGTCTACACGTTTCATAAGGTACTTTCCATCGTGTATATAACTACTTGAAACCGCATAATTAATATGTTTGGCCACCGTCGGCGCCAAAGCGCTGAGCTTTCGCTCGGCAACTCAACCGCGTCACCACGAGGCACCCTGGATAGTCGCGACGAAAAACAAGCCTTCAGATCCGGATCCGAGCGTCACCACTGCCATTGCAGAGGGTGAGCCCGAGCTACCCATCGCTACACCCCATGCCGCCCAAACGACCAAGAAGCATAGCCACCACCGCCGCGATGATGCCCGCCAGAGAGCCCATCATGCGGACCGCCATCCGGGGCCGCCGCCCCGGCATCCATGTCCCGAGCCACCGCCAACCCTCCGCCTCACAACACACCAGCCATGGAAGTAAGAGCGGAAGATGCCTCCTTCCACTCCTAGCCCGACATCAGCCACATGGCCTGGGTTAACGCCTCCACCGTAGGAGGCGAGTCCCCAGCCAGTCCCAGAGGACCTAGGGACCCAACCCAGTGGCTGCCGACGGCCGCCGCCGAGCAAGCCCCGGCGCTAGGCCTCGGCGAGCTCGCACGACGCCACACCCATAGCCATCGGCGCTGATCGGACGGACGGCACCACGGTGTCACGAGACCGACTCGGACCGCCGTCACACACGAGCAGCAGGAAAGAGAGCACAAACGCGATGGCTTGCACCGTCGTGGACTCGGCTCCCTGCACCTGCGCCCGTCGGACGAAATCCACCACTAGCAACCACAAAACTGACCACGAGATGCAGCGACGACCAGATCCGCCGTCGGCCGAGCTCCCGCACGAGCCGAGCCAACTTGGCCGTCGCCGAGCCCGCGTCACCCGCGGCGCACCAGACGCCAGATCTGGGCGAGCCCAGCTCAGGCCGCCGGCAGCCACGCCCGCCGCCACGAAGCCTCCTGCGCGAGCATCACGGCCTGGCGTCGCCGCCCAGAGCCCTGCCGTCGCGCCCCTCGCACGCGGAACGCCTCCGCCTGGCCGCGCCATCCTGCGCCACCCGCCGCCATGCGAGGAGGAAGAACCGCCCCGCAGCCGCTGGTGCCGGCGAGGGAGGGGAGAAGGGGAGGAGGAGGGTTCCCCGGTGGCGGCGCTAGGGTTTCTCCCGTGACGCGCGTCGTGGGAGCTCTTTTTTTTTCGTGTCCTTTCCGACAACTATTTTCTTCTAGGTGGAAATGTCGGTAACCATTATCCCTCTTCAGGTGTTATAGTTAGAAAAAGAAGAGAAAATATAATTAGACTCTCACATTTTTTGCGAGAAAGGTCCGATTTATTATAAAAGTTCACAAATATAAAAGTTCACAAAAAGTACGAAAGATACCAAACATTATAGACATTACATAGAGATCTTCTGGACTAGCCAAACGCGACCGGAAAAGAGACAAATGACTTCATAACAGGATACTTTGCTTTTCCACGACCCGTGCATCGGTGCATGCATGATTTTCCGTCCTGCCAAAGAAGTGCACGCTGTTCGGTGGGCGTAACATCGACTTCGCTTGATGACTAAAGCCTCAAGTACAGCGATTTGTTTAGCTGGCTCGTACCTGCTTGATAGAGAGGGTAGAGTACCGTATGTGTGGAAACCAACATTAATTCATTCAGAATTTGGACAACGTCTTCATTTTTAGGGCACTGCTCCTCCTCGTATGGTAGGCTAGCTAAATATAGTACTGTGTCTGTCTACAGACGATCGATGTACTGTAAAGTATGGTCCTTTGAACCTCGTCGTATATGGTCCCCATACGTCGTCCGAATAAAAACAAATGTAGTAGTACAACTTCATCTGATTCATAATAAGTGTCATAGTTTTAAACTTAGTTTAGTTTAAAACTATGACACTTATTTCGGATCGGAGAGTGGTATTTTGTACGGTGCTACTACTGGCATTGATCAACTTATAATGTTTGACTTGCACAAACCACAAACCTAATTAGTAGGAGTAATCTTTACTATTAAATGAGAGTTGGTACGTACGTAACTGGCAGAAATTTTCGTCCAACATCCTTCGTCCATCGCTATCGCTAACATGGGCCAAGGCCCAAAGGAAACCTTCCCTCGCGACTCCCTCTCTACCGTGCGGCTTCACCCTAAATCTTCTTCGATTCCTTTCGATCTAATCGCTCCGCCGCCGCCTCTTCCACGCACCTCACAGGCCACCATAGCCAAGCATCGGATGCTCAGGTGCCGAACAAGTTGAACGCTGGAGGTGAAAACCGTTGGCGATGACTTCCACGAAGCGCGGCGACTCAGGAACTTGTCTTTCCCTTTTCCCCACCATCGGCATCGGCCCATGCGCGACTGCCGGCCGACCCCCATGCTCGGCTCGCTCCCTTGGCTGACCGCGCCACGGAGAGCGATCCAACGGCCTGCCTGCAGCTCCAGCCGCTCGTCGTCCCGTCGCCCCTACACCTGTCACCGGACAACACCATGGAGAGAGAGAGCAGGGCCGCTCCTGAGCAGTGGCGGCGACCACGCGGCGGCGGCGAGTAGGCAGGAGGGAGGAGAAGCCAGTACGCATACCTACATACATATCTCTTCTTGCTTATCTTCTTCTTTCAGTTAACTTCCTCTGATACGATCAGCTCTGCTCTACGTGTAGGCTGATGTCGGGGGTTAGCGTGTACATCGCAACCTAGAAGAGAAAGGTAAATACTGATCTTCTCTGTTCTTGATTCCTCAAGATTTCTGGAGAACAAAATTGACATTTGGGTCAGTCGATTTTGGCATTGTTGAAAACAGGCAGTACTCGTGTGTTGCAGTTGCTGTCGTGCACACCCCATCGATCTATTGCTGGTTCGTTTTCCTCGCCAGGAGTCTACCCCATTTGGATTGTCATTTTTTGGCTCAAAACCATAGTGATACATGGAGCCATGAAAGAATCTGCAACAGACCCAATAACATATTATGTTCGCGTTTTATTCTTTCCTCTCGCCCGGTTTCAGTCCGTATTAGCTGGGAAATTAGTGGCAGGAAGTGGAGCTCGATCTGACCAAGCGTGTCCCTTTTTTTCTCCTTTTGATAGAAGTATCATTCTTGTATGTTACATTTGCTATGGCAACTATTTCAGATATTCAAAATCAGGTCCAACCAATTGACTTCTTTGGATCTTGTCATCTATAGGTTGTTAATTCTCATGTACAAAGTGATTATGCCAAACTGCCTCGGCCACTAGATGTCGCGGGACAAGGTCGGCCTAATCTCCCATGTAAGTCGCATATGCGTCCTTTGTTTTACTGCACTTGTACTTTTGGTATACTCATGATTGTTTGACAGTGATGTGTCATAAAATGGGAGCAGTATTACTCTACTTTCTGTGTTCTGTATCGTGCATGTTCCTGTGTTTACTTAACTAAATGTGTATTATTATTTTGTTAAGCTAATAGTTTGATCCCTTAGTTAAATATACTTTTCAGGAAGAAAATCTTATTATCCGATCATTCCTCTGATCTCTGATATATAGAGCTTACTCTATTTTGTTGTTTTAAACTTCTGAAGGGGCATGTAGAGTAGATGCCACAGATTTTTCACATGTATATATAACTGTAATTAACATGCAGTAATGCAGTTTTTATATTTGTGTGTTTCATGATGACAAGATTTTCTTCGTGCTGTTAAATTGTACTTTTTAGTCACCGGCGCTGCTGGTCCAGCCACATCAATAGAAAACCCGCCATTTTTGGAGGTCCTACTTTATTTTCATTGGCTTTGGAATAGTAAAAGAGATATTTTAGCATGCCAAATCTGTCATATTTCACTGATGTTTGACATAGTGAATGTTATTTTCTTACTGACGTACATCCGTATATGTACCAAGATATGATGTGGTGCTTATCGATGGTGAATATTTCGCTATTTGCAGCCTGTGTCTCTCGCCCTATGGTTGTACTCCGCATGCCCCTGCGGCGCTGAAACTTACGGCCATCTGGCGATGTGCCAAATCTGCAAGCATCGCTGCTTTCAGCTCTGTCCCCGTGGTTCCCTATTGGTTGCTGCTTTGGTAAGTTCCTCCCAGGGCACCTCCCAAATCTTCACCGATGTGTCCGCGTTTAAGCTTGTGCCGCTGTGGTGTGCTTGCTCTTATTGTGCAAGAATATTGATGTGTTAATAACCACTATGTTATGACTTCTTGCATTTTATATTCATACAAATACAGGTTCATAATTCTATGTGGCAGTGGATAGCAAAGAGGATAGCAAATAAGAGACAGATGATATGCTCCATAGTAAACCAATTTGATGAAGAGAAGTCCTTAATGCATTATTGATAATTTATATTCTAAATGAGTCATTGGCATCTTTATTCTTGCACAACATCAACTATATGTCATAGATTTGCATGATAACTCCATCTAACTTGCCTCTGATTTACCTGGCCAGATCCGGCAAACAGGGATACCAAACCGGAGCGGCGCGAGCTTGGTCGCGCCATCGTCAACTGGGTAGGGCGCGAGTGGTTGCGATGTGGGAGACTTTTATTGGTATGCTTTGAACTAGCATGAACATGTTGTCTATAAATTGATTTGACACCCCGTAGCAACGCACGGGCATTCATCTAGTTAAGCTCTAGAGAGAGACTATTTCTTGATTTCATAAACTTGGCAACTCATGACAATTTAGTCAAATCGACATATTCCTGTCAGGCTGTCCTATTCAGAAAGCAAACACGTAGAGAGAGCAACACGTACTCCCCTGTACTCCTTTCGTTTCAATTTAATTGACATGTTATGCACCACATGTGGATGTATATAGGCATATAACATGTCTAGGTACATTCACATTTGATGCATAGCAAATCAATTAAAACGGAACAGATGGAGTAGTACTGTCTGAGTGGTCGGCCGAACCGGTGTTTGCACAGCTCACGGCCGGTTTCCTCCTGGATCATATGTCGACGCTGGCTTGGCTAGAAAAGATCAGCCCAACCGAACTGATTTATTAGTTGTAGCATTCAGTCCAATCATTAACCCGGACGTGAACGTTTCTCGCGGACGCATGTTCGCCCGCCCCATCTCCAATCATATCAAGGGCAACATGGTGGCAACCATCCTGACCGTGACTGCACAACACAAAGACCAGAAATAATATATTTTTTCTCTTTTCTTGTTTATTAGCTAGCCGAGAACTTGTCTGTGGTAAGATGGTTAGTAGGTTGTTTGTATCCCTAACCCATCAGAGTTCAAATCATAGATTTTTACATTGGTGTTTCTTATTTAGGCGGAATATTCTTCAGTGGGAGGCGACGTTTCTATCGACAGCGAGACGCCTGTGGTGACTTCGTCAACTCAAGACCCGACCGCCGGCTCAATCTTTCGGAGGTGCTCATATATAGGGGTAGGGTGTGCGTGCGTGTGTTCATAGGGGTGAGTGTGTGCACGTGTATGTGAGCGTCTGCGTTGTACTGTGTTTCGCAAAAAAAAAAATCTAGCTAGCCAGGAATCCGTGAATTAAAGCTACTTGCCATGATAGTCAAATAATTAGCATGATATGCAAGCTGTCCATGAAGATAAGCAAAGAAAAATGGAAGTCGTGATTCTGAAATAGAGGTGACATTCTTCTCGGAGCAATCTTATTGGCTAATATCATGGCGCATACTAATTAATTCACAAGGGTGTAGTTAAGAGCATCTCCACGGGCGCTCCCAACAACGCTCCCAATAGCACTATTGGGCACGCCGGCATGAAAAATCCCCCCCAGCGGCGGCCCCAATAGTGGCAAAGTTGTCGGACGGACCCAATAGCGCGTCTGGCAACCCCGCTTCGTGCCCGGTCCATAGGGGGGAAGTGGGAGTGCCGGCATCAGCGGCAACCGACGCCACGTCGGATACCGACAGGCGGGCCCAGCGTGTCATTGACACAAACTCGCCGGTTGAGTTATTGTGGCCGGTATTACCGTTTTAATGGCGCAGCGGTTCCCCTGGCGGGCGCAGAACGATGCAACGCGTCGAGCCGCGCCTTCCACGTGTTAATGGCGTAGCGGCTCCCCCAGGTGGTGGCTGAACACGCGTCATCGGCGTCAATGCATTCCAGGGGAACCGGCGCTCGCGTTAATGGGCGCCACCCACCTCCGCTCCTCCGGCCGGCTTTAAAACGGCGCGCCTCTCCTCTCCCCACACAGTCCACCACGTGCTCTCCTTCCCAAGTCCCGCTGCCAGTAGATCCACTGCCCACCATGCCTAGCCGCGAGGAGCAGATGGAACGCGACCTTCGCCGCGCTGCACTGTCCGTGGACCATGCGCGTCGCCGTGAGGCGCACCACCGCGAGCAACTTCGCCGTCAGAACGAGGACCGCGAGCTCGGCGAGGCGTTCCGCCGTGAGATGTTTCGCGAGGAGCAGGCCTTCTTCGTGCGCTGCCCCGAGCAGGCAAGCTCGTCCCGAGCGCCACCACCTCCGGCATATCCGCAGTTGTCCTACACGCCCGGCGTCCCCACGCAGCAGGCCAGTTCCTCCCACGCGCCACCACCTGTGATGACGGTCCAGGAGGCGCAACACCACTTGCGCCACAACATCCCGGTGCCAGACGACCGTTGCCTACCGGACGGGTGGGTGACGAATATCGTCAAGGTCCCGGTGGCGCCACGGCTCTGTGGGCAGGCGCGTATTGACTACATCAAGAACGTCTGGTGGACCATGCCGTGGGAGCAGCGGATCGACCCCCTCTACTCCATGTCGTCGGCGTACTGGACCGACGTGGTGGACGCGGAGTACGACGCGCGCCGCCACAGCTTCTTCCTCCCTGCCGGCATGTCGTCACCTCCTGCGGAGTGGTTCTCGTCGGGCGATGAGATGGACGGCCCCGACCCCGAGCCGCAGCCTGGCGAAGCGGCCGGCCCGGCACCGGCACGGGCACCGCCACGGCACCGGAGGAGAAGGAGGAGGAGGAGGAGGACGATGACGATTGGCAAGAGACGCAGTGGCACGGCATGCAGGTGGCCCTCGAGGCTTCCTTCCGGCACCACTAGATCAAACCCCACCACACTCCGGCTAGGGCGGCGACCCAGAGGCATGCAAATTCCTCCGCCGGAGCCATCGCCACTGCCGACGTCACCTCCGACGGCGGGGACCGACGTGGGCGGCGAACCATCCTCACGGCCGGAGCCGGATGCGCCGCTAGATCTAGGGTTTAGTTTAAATTTCGTTTAAGTTTGTTAAATACCCTTCAAATTTCAATGAAAATCGCCGGTTCGTATATATTCAAGTTTCAAAAACTTTTGGAAAAAAACCTATTAGGGGAGCCGGTGTGGGAAGCCACTCCCAATAGCCCGGCAACCTGTGCCGGCGCTCCCAATAGCACTTGTCCGGCACAGTTGCCGGACGCTCTATTGGGAGCGCCGGTGGAGATGCTCTAAGTACGCGTGATTTTCAGCTACTGGCGAGGTAATATCTGCAAAACGCGCGACTTTCAGCGACTGGGGAGGCGATATCTGCAAAAACAGTTGATCCTGTCCTGATCACAGCACTTGCACCCCTGTCTCATGATCGCCAGCTTCCAATCTGGCGTAATCTCGGCAGTTCCCTGAGTGAAATTTGACATATTTGACCTTTTTTGAACTTTTCACATAAAATGGACCCAAATTTGAAAATTTTCATGATCTAACTTTTTTCATGGCGCCCGGCCCCCGAGCGTCCTGCTAGACAGCATGACGCCTTGGTCAAAGGCGCCATGCCACCACGTAGACACAGCCGGGCCCGCGTTTTTTGTCTATGGCGTCGGGGGATGTGAAAACTACCATGACGCCTGGTGCCACGGCGCCATGCAATGAAAACTGGTTTAAATTGACTATTTTCATTTTCGAACGAATCTCTGCTAGCTACTCAAGCACTTTGAAGCAAGTTATCAGTCTGCCCCTGTTTTTCCCCTTGAGAGTCGCATCTCCCTCTCTAGCGCCGCCCCGTTCCTTCCTCCTGCTCGGCGGCCATGGTGGCCAGCAAGGGGATGGAATAGGAGGTCTGGCTTCCTTGTACATATTAGTTGTAGGATTAGTAGTAGGGTTGCCTGTAGGGCGTTTGGCTATATGCCGTATGGGGTGTCCTGGTGCTTTCGAGCTGCGGCCAGGAGTGATTCTCGGCTGCTCCGGCGAGCTCCTGCGGTGGGAGACGACGGAGTGGGCGGAGGAGAAAAGATCCCGTCTAAATAAGCTCGATTTCGGCGGTGTCGATGACGGCGCTGCTTCATCAGTTCTTCTTGTTCCTCTTGGTCAAGGTGGTCAAGACGTAGAAAAGAGCTGGCGGTAGCGGCTGCTCGAGGTCGGCGCTGCAGCAGGGGAGAAGCGATGCTTCTCTTGGGAGCGCTCCAACGCCGGCTAAGGCGACGCCGACGTATCTTCTGGCCTCAAGGTGGCCCCTCCCTCCTCTCGTGTCGGCAACGGTGTTCACCGGCCGGCGCCCGATGGTCTTCAACCTCCACGCGCTTGTGTCGCAACGGAGGCCCTTGGCTAGCTTCGCAGCGAGCTCCCTCTCACCGCCCCAAGTGGTTTCGTCCCCGGCGACGGCGAGAGCGGCTGCGCGGCGGCCGGCAAGAGCGGTGGTCATGGAGCTGTCCTCGATTGCTTCTTCCAAATTTTTGTTGGGGACCTTTGTGCTAAAAGCAGGGACTTGGATGTATTTTTCATTTTCTTTGAGTCTCTTTATGTAAGGTGTTTGACCACCGACGATGACAATGAATGAAAAGCTTCAGGGACCTTCGGGTCCCTTCCCCTGTTCAAAAAAAAAAAGTCTGCATGCAACCGGCTGCTACTCTAAACATGCTGTACTACTCCTAACCTGACACGACTAGACAAGTACTGGTCTCACAGGGAATCAACTAATATAATATATCACAGGTATGCCTGCACTTACACAACTAGCTTAGGAAACTAGCTAATCAGGATTAACAGGGCGGAGCCAGGATTGGACATAGGGGGTGAGCGAAAAAATTACTCCCTCTGATCCATATTAATTGTCGCATAATCGGATATATCTAACACTAAAACATAGGGGTGAGCGAAAAAATTACTCCCTCTGATCCATATTAATTGTCGCATAATCGGATATATCTACACTAAAACATGTCTAGATACATCCGATTCAGCGACAGTTAATATGGATCGGAGAGAGTATCAAACATGACATGAAACTTTTCAATATATCACCATCGATATTAAATCATGGTCACATATATTTGGCAATGCAAAAGAAATGTATGACATTTATATTTGCATAACCTATTTTGTGGGGACTGTTAAACTAAATTTAGTAGTATGACCACACTGGTCGAGTAAATTGATAATTTACTATAAATGTTGGAGCTTGAAGCACTGTAAATATTAATTTTTTGTCCTCATCTTCTTATTTGAGGTGTCACAAAAATTAAAAAAGGACACACTCTAATTTATAAATTAATCCAAGTATATCGTAATTATTTCATCGGACGGATCGCGATTCATAAAAAAATACTAGCTAGCTAGTACTCCCTCCGTTCCAAATTAGATGACTTTCATTTGTCCACATGCGGATGTATCTAGACATGTTACAAGTATAGATATATCCGCATTTAGACAAATGGAAGTCATCTAATTTGGAACGGAGGGAATAGCTACTTATGGTTATCAGAGGTCCGATATACTTCGATGTGACGATAACACAACAACGCGGCGGACGGTAGGACAGAGTGCTAGAACGGTCAACCCCACTTCATATCCTGGTCTGATCTCCTCGCGTCTCTTGATGGTGAGCGGCGGCAACAACAGTAGACAATAAGACCTAGGGTTGGGCAACAACGTTGAGAGGGACGAGCAATTAGGGGTTCCGTCCATAACTATACAAGCGACATGTCCTGAAAGAAAATATTGGCATATCCGAACATTGCCCTCACCACTGCCTTCCAGCCTTTGGCATACCCGGTGCCACCTAAAGCTTGGCCTAGCCTCGTCTTTTAAAAATACCTTAGTTATTCGACATGGGCCATGCAATTAACCGAAATAATTTTAGTGTGAAATTATGTAGCATGATGATTACTAGACTTAAAACTATTAGAATTATGGGTTTACAAATATTTTTTGAGAGTTGTGTACAGAAGTTGCGCTAACATACGGAGTGAAACATACAGACGTCTCACGTGGTTGATATACAGTGACATGCATGCAGCTAAGAGCCTAATGACCGGTGTCAATTATGGGCTGAATTAGGCACATGGACACATGGTAATTGCTTTACATGTTGGCCGGGTAGTACACTGAGCGTCACAGATGAGGCATGTGGTACTGCTCCTAGCAATCTCTACACTACCGTGCTCTCGATTCGACGGGACAGGACAGAAACCAGACATAGCTAGGTAGCATTCCACGGAATAGCGCAGAGCGCTCGCTCGAGCATGGCGCCCCGGGCTAGGCGTGATGCTGGTAACCGTGCCGCCCCAGCTTAGGGCGTTATGCTTGCAAAATGCGGCCCCCACTATGTCGCCGTGGCAATGACATGACGCCTTTGACCAAGGTGTCATGCTGTCTAGCATGGCGCCCCAGGGCCGGGCGCTATGAAAAAGGGTTAGATTACAAAAAAAAAATCAAATTTGGGTCATTTTATGTGAAAAGTTCAAAAAATGGTCAAATGTGTCAAATTTCACGTTCCCTGATGTCAATTGCTTGTGGGCCCCCTTCTAGCTGGCTAGCTAGCTCTTCATATCAAACTGTTCCTCACGTCCATGAATTAACCTAGGATTATTAGTAGCTGATATAATATACTCCAGTGGCAATTGTGGTCTACTTAGGTATACCAGCTGGCCAAGGCAGCTCGATCCTTCCTTAATTACAGTCATAAAGTATACTCCTTAGCTATCGGTGGCACAAACTACAGATTAAGCTGAAATAATCAATTCCTTGATCTGCTGTCAGAAAAAATCTAGTCGCTTCTTCTTACAATATTGTATGGATTACGATGGAATCTGGTCCTGAACGTACGTACTCCCTCCGTTTTTTAATATAAGATGTTTTAGCATTTGTCCATATTCATATGTGTACAAATGTATGTAGACATGTTTTAATATGTATGTCCACTTACTTTAGTATGTATCTACACAATATGTGCAATTCCTAAAACATCTTATATTAAAAAACAGAGGGAGTAGCATATTATGATTAGCTAGCTAGCGGGTGGCCAGCACGACTAGCTAGCTAACAGCCAGAAAAAGCGTAACGGTTTTGTGCGTCTGCAGATTTTCTCCAGCACAGATCCTTCCTGATTGCAGAATTTACTTAGGTATACTCCGTACCAGCGTAACTGACTAACTGGATTGATCCTGCTTGTCGGTTCATTGCGTGGCAGAGGAATTTTGTCGGTTCGTCCACGTACAGCATCTGGACTTAATTATATTATAACTCTACTACGTGCATGTTAATTTGTTCTTCCAACAGCAACTGCAAAAAAATGTTCCATGTTCACTGGATCATACTGTTCAGCATTGACTTTATACATGTTACAAAAAAAAGGCTAATTGGCTCTCCATTTGTAAAGACGAGAGTATAATACATGCAAGAACATTGTTGCAATTCACCGATCACCATGCTCACAGTCGCAACGTTTGCATCCCATCTAATTTCTCGCCTCTGCCATCTGGTAATCTCCAACTCGGCAAGAGCACCATGTTAATCGTCACGGTGATGCCGAAAAGAGTGGGAGAGAGATCCCATCACAGGGGGTTGGCTGAACGTTGTCCATCGGGTGACGCCATAGGCTACATCCACCATCATAAGCGTCGTGCGGTCGTGCCTAATGCCGGGCTTGAAGCCCTCCAAGATGCCGGCCTTGCCGAGCACCTAAATTACGGTGCATGCGAGGACGTGGCCCGCGACGTCGGATTGGTTGCAGTATAGATGCCACATCGGGGTTCACCGTCGGAGAAGTAGCCGTTGGGAAAAGGAGCCAGGGCTTGCCACCACCATTGCGGCAGATGCCGGCTGCGGCGGCGGGAAGGAGCACAGGAGGTGGCGGCGCTAGGGAGGTGCACGTGCGTCACTTTGTTAGCTATTTGGTCCACCTGTCATAGAATGATTTGCTAGCCGAATTTTGCCAAGTGTGACGGCCAATTTGTTTGCCACAAAAAATTGTGGCATTGCCACTCTTTTGGCCCAACAGTGTTGCAATGTGTGGAGGTCAGCTTAACATGCCCTTAGATCCTTGTCAAATATCGTTTTGAATAGTAAGGCTTGGCCGCTAGGTAAATGTAAAGAGACCCTAAATGTAAACATTTTACCGATAGCTAATTAAGTATGAATGGTTAATTTCCTCATGACAGAGATAACTTTTTTTTTTGAAAGCAACCTCATTTCTATTTGAAAGCATCGTTTCTCTTTCCCGGTGACAATTTTTGAAAAGATATGAAAGGGTTGCCGGCCGGTTTGGTAAACATGGCATCCCGGTACGTGGCTACATTCCCGTGGGGGCACAACACAATCTTTTGGTCGATCAACCGTATACTTTGAATTTGTGCTAAAAACAGCTCGCGCGGACCTCTCTTGTTTATTGGATAAATCGAGCCACGCGTCCCATGGAATAAAACTCCAGATTCACGCTAACGATATCAATCGAGCAGGTTAAGATGCAGCCAGCTCGATCGAGTGCACATATCGGATGGACTATACCGCACGTACGTACGTATGTATGCGAACGGAATGAAATGGCCATATGCTAGAGCCAGCTACGTACTCCCTCCGTTCCAAATTACATGTCTAGATGTGGACAAATGGAAGACATCTAATTTGGAACGGAGGGAGTAGATGACTTACATTTGTCTACAGGCGGATGTATCTAAATGTGTAACAAGTGTAGATACATCCGTATCTTGACAAATGGAAGTCATCTATTTTAGAATGGAGGGAGTACCATACAGTATGGTGTGTCGCGGTCCTGATCGCAACGACGCAACGACCCCTGCTCCTGGCCGTGTTCGTGGCCAGGGCAATCAGTACCATGTATTCATTTTAGTGTCAAGTAATATGAAACGGAGGGAGTAGCTAGCTAGGCGACGGCGCGTCAATCTCGACCGATCGTATTTATCGTATGAGATGGCCGAGCAAAGGTACAAGGTCGACGCATAAATCTCGCCTCTTTGCATACGTGGAGCGTCCGTCCTGAGGTTCCAGCCAGTTAACACTGCGAATAAAAACGTACGTACTTTGCACATATAACATATTTCACCTAGCTTAGCTTTTGCTAGATCGAGGCCCAGAGCCAAAGTCACATGCCACGTTCGGGTATGGCTAAGAAAAGGGTTCCCTCTGGAAAGGTCACTCCAGGAACGCGAACGTGCCACGTGGTGATCCAAGGTAGCGAGATTAAGTTTGATCACTGCCTCTACCAGACGGACGACAATGACGTGCAAGAGCGAACCTGGGTGCGCACGGTCGTAGCCCCGCGTACGTACGTCTCCGCGGGCGCGTCGTCGCCCGCATCCCCCGCGACGTACGCGTACGTACACGCCTCCGGCCGAGCGCGTGCATCCTAGTCCCCATACGTATTTGGCTGCGCAAGCGCAATGCGTACAAGCTAGTGCTAGCCCCCGCGTACGTGGTGCAGCTAATCGCGTGTACAAATTTAAACATCTACTGTGCTACAAATTGCATCTAGTACACAAAACAAATAATAGCGAGTACAATGATAATAAAACATGGTGTACAAATTGCAGACACAAGTTGTACACCAGACAGACACGGGTTGTACAGACACGGGTTGTACAACTAGACAGACATAGGTTGTACAGACACAAGTTGTACAACTAGACAGACACATGTTGTACAAACACGGGTTGTACAACTATACAAACACAAGTTGTATAACCAGACAGACACGGGTTGTACAGACACAAGTTGTACAACTAGACAGACACCGGTTGTACAGATACGGGTTGTACAACTATACAGACACAAGTTGTACAACCAGACAGACACGGGTTGTACAAACACAGATTGTACAACTAGACAGATATAGGTTGTACAGACACAAGTTGTACAACTAGACAGACACAAGTTGTACAACTATGCATACACAGTTTGTACAGACACATGTTGTACAACTACAAACACAAGTTTTACAACTATACATAACCAGTTGTACAAAAAAAAAGTTCGTCGAAACATATCAACATGGGATCTAGTTTTGAAGATCTCGACGCGAAGAGTTCAAAAGTGAAAACGGTTCGTAATTTGGATAAACGGTTCTCAAGATATTTCGTTTTTAAAATTCAGATTTGAAAAATAAAAGGCAAAAAGGGAAAACTGTATGTCCACGTACGTGTATGCCCTTCCTTTCTCTCTCATACTCCCCCACTTTCAATCTAATTGTGACACATGGCAGACATGTAGACAACCAAAATTGGATCATGTGAGGAGAAACTGACACTTGTTACAATTAGAACGATGGTGGGGTTACCTTTGCAAAGAGAACCCTTTTTCTAGTGATTTCCGCCACGTTCTCTTGCTAACCATCCTAGTATGCTGTAGGAACTTGTAAGATAGTACAGATGTGCGCGACTAAAGTACTAACACTACGGGAATCGAACAAGACGCCGACGGCCGGAAGCCGTCGGCATATGCACGCATGCCGTCGGCGTTTGGCCATCGGCGTACCCAATCCGCCATCGGCGTCTGCGATCCCATCGGCGTACGCTGTGGTGAGCCCCACAAGACGGCATCCGGCCGTTCCGTCAGCCCTCCATACGCCGACGGCTGCCGTCGGCCTTTGCGCCCCGCCGTTTTTCAGTTCCTCATACGCCGACGGTGCCGTCGGCCTTTGCATGCAAATATTTTTGAATTTTTTGAAAAAATTTAAACTTTTTTATTTTTTTTCTATTTCGAAATGTCTAACTCGGCTACATACTAAATCTCTAATTACACACTTAATCATAGGTCAAAATAATTACGCTAGTCAAAGTTCCCGTTCGGTCACCCATCCTGAAATTGCTCCAGCCCAAACACGTTTAACTTTTGAGTTCCTTCAAGATTAGCTTCCAAAATGAGAAATGAGAACTTACTAATACTTGTATCATATCAATCATATTAACACCTGAGTTATGATATTACATTTTTTCCTTGTTTAAATTTAAAAAATTCATTTGAATAAGTAACAATGATTATATAATAGTATATTTTGAATAAATGACAATAAAATTAATTTTACTTTTATTTCCTTTTTAAATGGAATAATTCATATCTTTAATTTCGTTAATCGAAAATTGAAAAATAAAATGTCTATGTCAATTAGAAAAATGAGAGGAATTCAAATATGACATCCATATCATCATTTGCATTGTATAAACATCGATGGTTTAGAAAATTGATCTCTTTCGATGAATAGTCATGTTGGCCATTTTGACTCTTTTTTGAAAAAAAATTAAATAAATTGAAAAAAACCCTCAAAAAAGGTATCCTCTGGCATTGAGTTATTTTATGTGTACTAGTTGCTATTAAAAATGATAAACTTCTTGTCCATATTTGAAACATAGACGTGCCTTGGTATGGCAAACATTGTTACCAAAAACAAATTCCAATTTTTTTTTAATATCATTTTCCATTTTTCAAGTGCCAAAAATGACTTTTATTATGGAGGAAATACCAAAAATATGTTGCAAAAGACACCCATCTTATTATCACAAAGGGTACTACATATTTTTAGGTACACAAGTAGTGACTTTATCACAGAAATATCGATAGTTTTTAAAAATGTGACCCCTTTCAATGAATAGGCACGACGGTCATTTTGACCGTTTTTTCACAAAAATAAAAGAAATTGAGAAATTACTCAAAAATGAATTCCTTTGACAAGGAGTCCTTTTATGTGTATTAGTTGCTAGCAAAAATGATAAACTTGAGTTTTGACAAATATTTCAAAAAATGCTTCACAAAAAGGTCTATCATCTATAGATATGTATAGATTTCGCGTCAAATGACCAAGTTATGGCCATCCCCATGCCATAGTTTGTGATAATGTGTCCATACTTGACACATAGGGGTGTCTTGGTATGCAAAACATTGTTGCTAAAAACAATATCCAAAATATTTTCGTAAATATCATTTTCCATTTTTTAAGTGTCAAAAATGACTTTTTAATTAAGCAAGTACCAAACATATGTTACAAAATGTCATGTGAATGGTGAAAAAGATTTTATGGATTTCATATTTGGATTCCTCTCATTTTTCTAATCGATTTAGATATTTAATTTGTTAAATTTCGATTTACGGATTTAAATATATGAATTATTTCATATTAAATGGAAAATAGAAAAAAGTAGACGCCGACGGCCGCCGTCGGCGTATCAATGCCGTAAAGCCCCGTTTGCGTGCCGTCATGGCGGGCCTTGTACGCCGACGGCATTGTAGACGCCGACGGCTGCCGTCGGCGTATGTCGGGATACGCCGACGGCCACCTTCGCGGCTTCCCTAGCTCGCCTTATACGCCGATGGCCCCGACATTTGGCCGTCGACGTATAATTCGGCCGTCGGCGTCTTGTGTCTTTCCCATAGTGTAAAAACTCCAGCATATATATACTGAAGAAAAAGGATAGGGGTTTCTGAACTTTTGACCTTTTTTTTTGAGAAACACTTTTGGTAATTCTTGGGTGCTCGTTTCATGTCAAGTGGGCCGCCCTTGTGTTTTGACCGGGCTGTTGGACGTTGTTGGCAATCGTTGATAGTTTACACATTTATATCTCTTTGTCTCAGCCGGTTCGACCGGGTCCTCCTATTCGTCGACCCGTGCGACGATAGCGCGGCGTCGCATACCTTCTTCCTCCCCTAGCCTCGTCTTGCCGTTCTTCCTCCCTCGCCTCGCCGTGCCGCGCCGTCGCTCCACCGCCGCCACGTATCGCCGGCCAGACCGCCTGCCACCGCCGCCCGCGCCCGGCGTCGCTCCCGCGACGCCTCGGCGCCCCGCCCTCCTCCAACCGCCGTCCACCGCCACCCGACCTTCCCTCTAAACCCCCCCACCAAGATAAGTTTCTTCTCCGGCGCCGGAACCCCTACCCCCCAAGATAAGTTTGTTGCTCGCCTCCGCCGCGGCCAACCGCGTCTTCAGCGGTTCCGGGTCGCTCCAGTCTCGTCGTTGCCGTCGGCCGCCGCGGCCAGCCGCGTAGCCCGCCCGCCGCTGACTCGTCCGTAGCCCTCCCCTCCCCTCCCCTCGCCGCGTCACCGTCTCCTTCTGGGCCGACCGCCGTCGCGCCTCCTCCGTCGACGAACTGGGCCACAGCCCACTCGCGCCTCTCCTCTCCAGCGGGGGTGTGCGAGGCTTTCCTATCATCGACATGGTCGATGAATAGGAAATGCCGGTTCGACCGCACGTTACCTTCCTTGCGCCGCTCGCACACGCACATCTCCTTCTCTCGTACCAACGTTCTGGTCTCTCCTTACCACGCGCGAGGCCGACTACGTGCCCTGCTTCTCCCAATGTCCTCTTCCTCCCGTCGGCCGGATCCTGCCACCTCGCGTCCCATTGGCAGTCGGCACCGACGCCATTCATGCTCACGAAGGGAGCTCCATAACCCAAGTGCCATGAGCTCCTCCGCCAAAGCCACCTACTCTATCCTCGCCTGAAGCTTCTTCATGTGCGAGTTCGCCATGGAGGTCATAATGGACGAGTTGCCCACACGTCAGACGCCCCTCAAGTGGATGGTTAGGGATTCACCTGATCCGGCTCCAACGTACCTCCGCTGCGGGAATGCGTGGTCGACGAGCTCGAATCGGCCATGGTGGTGCCTCCATGGTTGATGGTGAAGGTCAGCTTTTGAGGATTTTTGTCGATGTTTTATGCGGTGTGCGATCTTGCTACAAGAGTGCATCGTTTTTGTTGTATACAGCTATTTTCCCTTTCTAGTATACAGCTAATAGAACCTAAATAATTTGTGGATAGTATACAACTATTTTCCCTTGCTAAATAGTGACAATTCCACGTTTCATATGTTGCTCGGGTGCAGAATGAGAGGGTGAGGGAAGGAGTGTGTGTGCCACTAGAAGAATGGTTTGTCTCAACTTTTCTCTTCTCTATTGGCCTCCTTATATAGGGGCCGGGGTTACAAAGTCAACTCTCCTGTCAAATCCGGCTTGACTTGACAGGTCTGTGATGTCACTGACTCGGAACCACTGTTCACGACGTCATGACACAAGAACACTGTGGACTGCCTCCACAGACTCAGAAATATTGTAGGTGACTACTAACTCGTCCTGTCTACCTACTCTGTTGTACAACTGCCGCAGGACAAACACTCCAGGACACCTGCCCCAGGAGAAACTGTCCTGTCGGCTCCTGGGCACAAGCCGGCTCCTAAAAGACCCGGCCACTACTACCACAACCCGGGAACAGGCTCCTGGAGTTGGGCAAACTGAACCTCGACATGGGGACACTCCCCCAAGTCGAAACAACCCGGCTTTGTCAGACAACCCGGCTTGACAAGCAACCCGGCTTTCCTCACAACCCGGCCAGGAACACAGGCCTATTCCAACAATCACTCCCTAGGCTTGGGTTCCGATGACACCTCCACCATGCCGATCCTTGAGCGCAGCTCCGCCAGGCGAACTCGTCCAAGTGGCTTGGTCAGCATGTCCGCGAGTTGGTGTTCGGTGGGCACGAATTCCAGCTCGATCTTCTTCATCTCCACGCAGTCCCGAATGAAGTGGTACTTCAACTCGATGTGCTTCGAGCGCTCGTGGAAGACGGGGTTCTTGGCGAGCGCGGTTGCCGACTTGTTGTCGACCTTGAGCGTGACTTGCTCTGCTTCGCCATTGCTGAACTCGGCCAGCAACCGAGCAAGCCAGATCCCCTGGCAAGCAGCTGTGGCAGCAGCCACGTACTCCGACTCGCAACTCGAGAGGGCTACGATATTCTGCTTCTGGGTCTGCCAGGTCACTGGGCTGCTCCCTAGGAAGAACAGCGTGCCGGACGTACTCTTGCGCGAGTCGACATCCCCACCCAGGTCGCTGTCGTTGTAGCCAACCAGGCGTGGTTCACCTGAACTCCTTTCGTACGTACATCCGAGTCGCAAGGATCCGTCAATGTAGCGTAGGATGTGCTTTACAGCCGCGAGGTGCTCTGGAGTTGGAGCTTCCATGAAGCGTGACACGAACCCGACTGCGAAAGTCAAGTCCAGTCTGGTGTGCACCAAGTACCTGAGGCTCCCCACGATGCTCCGGTACATGGTCGCATCCGTCGCGGGCGCCGTGCTGCACTTGGACAGCTTGAAGCGTGGCTCCATGGGAACGTGGCATGGGTTGGACCCGGCCATCCCTGCCTTCTCCAGCAGCTTGCGAGATGTCGATCCCGCCGGGTCCTTGTCGGACCTCGATGCCGAGGTAGTAGCTCAGCAGTCCGAGGTCGGACATCTGGAACAACCCGGCCATCTCCAGCTTGAATTTATCAATGTCGCTGGAGTTGGATCCTGTGATTACCAAGTCGTCGACGTAGACCCCGACGAGAAGACGGGTCGTTGTCGAACCTCACGCGTACATGCCATGCTCCGACTCGCACCTTGCGAAGCCGAGCTTGGTGTTCCATGCCCTTGGCGCCTGTTTGAGGCCGCAGAGCGCCTTCAGGAGCCGGAGCACCAGGTGCTCCTTCCCCTTTGCAGCGAAGCCGGCTGGCTGCTACACATATACTTCTTCGTCCAACTCACCGTTGAGGAAGGCAGACTTGACGTCCATATGATGAATGTCCCACCCCGAGCTTGCAGCCAGAGCCAGTAGAAGCCGGACTGACTCGAGTCGGGCCACGTGAGCGAAAACCTCATCGTAGTCGATCCCGTGTCTCTGCACGTGGCCCTTTGCAACGAGCCGGGCTTTGTGCTTAAGGACCTCACCATGCGCGTCCTTCTTCACCTTGTACACCCAGTTCAGGCCGTTCGCGCGGTGACCTGGCGGTAAGGTGGCGAGTCGCCAAGTCAAGTTGGACTTGATGGCTTCTAGCTCCTCCTGCATCGCACGCCTCCAGTTGGCGTCTGACTTGGCCTCATCGAAGGAGCCGGGTTCTTCGGAGGCAAGGAAGTGGAGCTCCTCGTCCGGCTTAAGGGCCGAACCTAAGGTCGAGCAAGTTCTGCAAAGTGCGGAACCTGTGCTCGAGCTCGGAGTCGTCTTTTGCATCGACCATGCTTGAGTACCTCGATGGCGGCGTGACGAACTCGACGCCTATGGCAGCCGGAGTCGGGGACTCCTCTGCCGGGTTCTCAGGTGTTGACGGGAAGCCGGCCTGGGCGATTCACTCCCTGCTCTGGGAGCCGGGTCGCTCATAGCTGGAGATGACGGCGAGCTGGGTTCTCAACCCCCACTCCCATCTTCTCGAGTTGCCAAAGGTTCAAGCACCATGTGCTCAACCATGAAGGAGTCGACTCCAAATGTGTTTGCCGGAGAATCCGGTGAGCTCCAGTCCCAGCGCGCGCTTTCGTCGAACACAGCATCACGGGTGATGAGGACTCGGCCTGTTGCCGGGTCGTAGGCCCGATAACCCTTCGTGCCGGGTTCATACCCAACGAAGATCATTGGCTGGCTGCGATCGTCGAGCTTCTTCAGCCCAGGTCGCGTCTCTCTGACGTGCACCACGCACCCGAATGTGCGCATGAAGTGCACATCGGGCTTGTGGCCGTACTAGGCCTCGAACGGCATCTTGTCATCCACGCTTTTGCTTGGCGACCTATTCAAGATGAACATGGCCGTCGACACTGCCTCACCCCAGAACTCGCCAGGGATTTTCTTGGACTTCAGAAGACTGCGTGCCATGCCCACAATCATCTGGTTGCGTCGTTCCACGACGCCATTCTGCTGCGGGGAGTAAGGAGCCGTCAAATGACGCTCCACTCCGAGCTCCGCGCAGTATGCCGTGAAGTACCCGGAAGTGAACTCGCCTCCACGATCCATCCGCAGCGTGCGCAGTTTGCAGCTGGATTCCGACTCAACTCCCGTCTGGAGCCGGATTATGGCGGCTGTGGCCTCATCCTTCGACGCAAGAAGGGCGAGCCACATGTACCGCGTCAGGTCATCGACGAGCAGGAGGAAGTATTTCTTCCCACTCCGAGTTGCCGGGTTGATCGGCTCGCAGAGGGCACCGTGGACGAGCTGGAGTCGATCCTTCGCCCGGAACTTTGCTTACTTCGCGAAAGGGACCCGCCGATGCTTCCCTGCTAGGCAGGCATCGCAGAGCTGGTTCACGTGCTCCTCCAGGGGAAGTCCATGCACCATGTCCTCCTTCGCGAGTCGGCACAAGCTATCGAAGTTCAGGTGCACAAACCTCGCATGCCAAGTCTAGGCCGGGTCGTTTCCCGCGTGCACTGCCAAGCACACTGGCAGGGCGACTCGCGCCACGAGCATGTACAAGCGGTTCGACTCCCGCCTGACTTTCACCAGGAGCTGCCGCTCCCTATCACGCACCCGGAGGAGCCCGTCCTTAATCAGGACCTGGCAGCCACTCTCGTCGAGCTGGCCCAGGCTAATGATCTGCGTGTTGAGCCGGGGTATGTAATACACCCCGGTAATGGTGTTGGGGGAATACTTTCCAGGTAGGCCCACAAAGCCTGAAGTGCAACCCGCCATGCCAGCAGGGCCAAGCCGGGTTAGCAAGCAGGCTACCTGGGCTGGGTAACACTTGGGCCGGCGAGCCTGTCAAGGACCCGACCACAGATGGGAGAACCCGGCTAATCCGGAGTCCATGTACAAGACGGAGTCCCCAAACTTGGGAACCACGAAGGACCCAGAGGACCTAGAGTAGAACTCCGACCGCGTGGGCAACCCGGCGGTAACTTGTACTCCCAGGAACCCGGCATTATATAAGGGGGTTTCCTGGGTTGTAGATCTTAAGTTCTAAGCATCCTAGTTCTCGATCTCGAAGTAGCGGAATCACAACCTTTTAATCGAGACTATCATCATCAATATCAATCAAGCAGGAGTAGGTCTTTACCTCCATTGCGAGGGGCCGAACCTGGGTAAATCCTTTGTCCTCGTGAGAGCTAGACAAACTCCTGAACACCAGAGTCGCTATGTCCCCACAATCAAGTCGCCGCCAGGCGACATCTGCCGTGACAATCCCATGACAAACGGCCCGATGCTCGCTCGACTTGCAGGCGAACAACACTGTCCCTTGCCCGCAGATGTCGACACGTGAGCCGTCGCCGAACTTGACAGTTCGAACAATGCTCGTGTCGAGCTCGGCGAACGCGGCGCGATCACCACTCATGTGATTGGTTGCGCCCGAGTCGAGGTACCAGACGTCATTATTGGCGTCCCCCTCTTGCGCCAGGTTGACCTGCGCCTTCTCCTCCAGCAGCAAGAGGGCCGGCTCCTGCCGAGCCTCCGTGGCCGGCTCCTTGCGGGCCGCCATTGTCGGGTCCTCATGAGCCGGGGTTGTCGGGTCCTCACGAACTGGCGAGTCCGACTCCGTGATCCACTGGATCCGTGTGGGGTTCTTCGGAGAAGCCGGCTCGCCCTCCGACTCTGCCACCGGCCGAGTCGAGGTTGCCGCCTCCGAGGTGCCCGGGTCCTTTTTAGGACCCGGCGCTCGGAGCTGCGGGGCAGACGCAACGGTGCACGCCTGCATCATAAGCAGCGCGTCATCGTCGTCTCCACCAGCTCGCACGAGGTGGGCTTCCTCCTCGCGCTTCTTCTTGCAGCAGTCCCGCGCCCAATGGCCGGCTACTCCGCAGTAGCGAGACGTATCTTTCGACATGTCGCGGTTCCCGGCTCCTTGCGAGGCCGGGTTGCCCCTGCCGCCGCCACGTCCGGCTTGGCTGGAGGACGGACCTCCTTCTTGTAGCTTCATCTGCGCGAACCACTCCTCTTCAGAGAGAAGCAGTTTCCCGGCTTGTTTGACCTGAGCCGGCTCCTCCAGCTCATAGCGCTCCTCAGCCCTTAAGCCGGCCAACAAGCTCTTCAATGGAGAGCGTGTCGAGGTCGAGCAAGGTCTAGATCGAGCATGCCATCTGCGAGAATTTCTTGGGGATGACGGAGAGGATCTTGCGCACGGTGTCTGGCTCACTGACCTTCATACCCAGGACACCGAGCTACGATACGAGGGACGACAGACGCATGACGAAGTCATCTAGGTCCTCGCCGTCGGCAAACTTGATGGCCTCGAGCTGCTTCTTCAGCGTCGTAGCCCGTGCGTCACGCACCCAGATTACCCCCAGTCGCATCTTCTCCAGCACCTCCCACGCCTCCTTCGTTGTTGCCTTGACAGCGAGTGTGGAGATCATCTTCGGCGGGACGGACCGGAGCAAGTACTCCATCGCCGTGCGGTCCGTATCGCGGTCCGGCGTGCCGTCCTTGACGGCAACCCAGACCTGGCGCGCCTCCAGCATGACCTACATGAGGAGGGCCCAATCCGCGTAGTTCGTGCGCGTAAGCATAGGCCACGAACCACCGGAGTCCCGAAAGACCCGCTAGACCACCAGCGAGCCGCCGGATTCCTTCTGCTCGCCGGGGATGATCCCCTGCTTGCCGTCGGCCATCTCCGGTGAGCTCTCAAATAATAATCAGGCTCTGATACCAATTGTTGCCCGGGTGCAGAATGAGAGGGTGAGGGAAGGGAGTGTGTGTGCCACTGGAAAAAATGGTTTGCCTCAATTTTTATCTTCTCTATTGGCCTCCTTATATAGGGGTCGGGGTTACAAAGTCAACTCTCCTGCCAAATCCGGCTTGACT
Organism: Poa pratensis; assembly: GCA_947311845.1. Lineage (NCBI taxonomy): Eukaryota > Viridiplantae > Streptophyta > Magnoliopsida > Poales > Poaceae > Poa > Poa pratensis. The sequence goes on along the minus strand of CAMZMU010000108.1, from coordinate 31,365,776 downwards.
TGACAGGTCTGTGATGTCACTGACTCGGAACTACTGTTCACGACGTCATGACACAAGAACACTATGGATTACCTCCACAGACTCAGAAATACTATAGGTGACGACTAATTCGTCATGTCTACCTACTCTGCTATACAAGTGCCCCAGGACAAACACTCCAGGACACCTGCCCTAGGACAAACTGTCATCTCGGCTCCTGGGCACAAGCCGGCTCCCAAAGGACCCGGCCACTACTACCACAACCCGGGAACAGGCTCCCGGAGTTGGGCGAACTGAACCTCGACATGGGGACACTCCCCCAAGTCGGAACAACCCAGCTTTGTCAGACAACCAGGCTTGACAAGCAACCCGGCTTTCCTCACAACCCGGCCAGGAACACAGGCCTATTCCAACATCATATTACCCTCTACACTTGAGGTCAAACACCAAGCAAAATGCATAAACACAAAGGTAGGATTGTTTAGTTACCTGACAGCATCTTATGGGACTTGGGGAGCTCAACAGAAAAGAGGGCTGTCTTGAAAAAGATGTTTTCGCCGGTGTCATCCTCTTCTGCATTGGTATATGGCACAGATAACATAATTTTGATTGTCTGCATGTCGATAGTAATCGAGCAAGCGTGAGCACAGGTTTCAAGGTCCTGCACTACGAAGTGGACAACATGATGGTCCTGCTTGCTGACGACGGGGAACTCGGGCGTCCATGGGGGCAGATGTCTTGGTCGATACTCCTCGAGATCCCAGAGGCGGTCGACATGGAGCGCATCACCATCTTCCTCCCAGGAGTGCGGCAAGCCACCCGACATCCTCAGTGTCCATTTCGAGATGGTGTAACCAGAGGTCTGTCGAGGATCGCCGCCGTTGCTAACATCCACAAACCTCAACTTCCCTTGGCTAATGCACGTTGTCCGACGGTGCTCTCGGAGGCAATGGCGGCGAAGACGGGTTATCGGGGTGGCAGGAAACTGATGAAACATCGTCACAGGGAACTCAGTAGACAAATTGTAGAACAATATACCCTTTGAATAATCCACCCAGCACACGGATTGTTGCTCGGCGAAGGGGAGCACCCTGGTTGCCAGCTGACATGTGCTATCTCAATATCCTGATCGGAGTCGGGGAAAACCAGCTCCCTGGTGTCCCAGTACCCGGCTGTCGGCCTGTACACGGCTACCTCGTGTCAGGCCCAGCTCGATATCTGAAGAACTCTGAAGAACAGAAGCAGTCTCGCAAGCTCGACTCACCAACGGCTGAGATCAGTTGATAACGCTTCGTGAAGATCCAACGGTGGAGACGAGCTCTTTTCAAACTAATGTTTATCTTCTTCTAATTCGTGCCATTAGCGCTGTTTTGTATTGGAACTTAAGCTTAACGATGTACTGCGTGGCCCTAGCTCTTTCGATATAAAAGGGCAGGGGTGGGTGGTTGGGAGGCACGCTAATGAAACCCTAGTTTATTTTTTCCTACCATGTCTCTCTTCCTGCGGCTTTTTCTCTGTATCTGAGCCTCGAGCGCTCTCCTTCTTCCTCCCTTTCCGCCGCCGGCCGTCGGAGACCACCGGGTCCTGACAAAAGTGGTATCAGAGCAGTTCGGTCTCGAGCACCGCTGCCCCTCCCTTCACAAACCCCCACTACCCCTCCTACCACCCAAGCGACGACGCCAAATCGAGGTTACTGGATTCTCTCAGATCTAGAAGTAAAATCCCTCCCAGGCGTTCGCTCTTCACACAGATGACTACCCGACGTAGATCGAGATCGGCGTCCTGTGAGCGTGCTGCCGAGGCGAACAAGAGCATCGACAACACGGTGGAGTCATCAGACAAACCGGATGCTTTCGTAGCACCGGAGGAGGAAGGACTTGACGGTGAGGAGGAGCTCGACGACACCGAGCTGGAGGAGCGCATCCGTACTAACGTTCCGCGCACGATCATGAGCCTCGGACGACGTCTCGATCAACACCAATCAGAAACGGCGGAGGCTCTCTACTCCCTACAAGGTGATATGGCCAAACTTACTTCCATGATAGCAAACTTGTTGTCTAACCAAGCTCGTCACAGACCGGAGCGACCTGAGCCACCACCAGATCCAACACGGGTAAATCGCTTTGGTACACCGCCACCTCTCCCAAGCCACTCCCTTTCACCCATTCCCGAGCAAATTACACCAAATTCTACCCCACACATACCACCGTTTCCGCCACAATTCGGCAAGTTGCGTCCTGAACAACTCCCAGTCCCACCCACCGAAAGACAGGCCAACACCATGTGTTCTCAGCCTATGCCTAACCCCACGATTACTACCACACTACCCATCGTTTCCACTCACCCACATACATCATCCATCACACAATACACACAACAAACCAATCCACAAACTCAGCCACAATATTATCAACAACAGCCACAAACCCAAAGTTACACCCCACCACCACAACCTGAACACATACCACAACCACCTACACCCCATAACCACTCCTATGAACCACATATCCGTGTCCCACATGTGGAAATACCACTGTTTCATGGTGAAAATGCTCGAGCTTGGTTGCTGGAGTGTGAAGATATCTTCTCCTTGGTCAATATACCCACGAAGAGCAGAGTTAAATGGGGAATAGCACATATCAGGGGACAAGCAAAGACTTGGTTAAACAGCAATGGCACCAACCTGCAAGCCATTACTTGGTCGGAATTGGGCACAATGCTGGTAGATCGATTCCCTGATAATATCACCATGGATCCTATGCAGCAGTTGCAGTTACTGAAGCAGGTTACCACAGTAAACAGTTACATTGACACATATGAAAACTGGATGACTGTAATGAGAAAGGAAAAACCATATCTGCTACAGGATTTCTTTATTGACAAGTTCATTAGTGGACTAAAGGAAGGCATTAGACACACTCTCTTCTGTCAAAAACCTACCTCTTTGATGTCTGCTTATTGGTATGCCAGGCATTATGAAAAAGCACATTTGGCAAATACAAGGAGGCCAGCAAATCCAGTACCTATTCAGAGGCCAAATATACCTGTGGTGAATAGACTAGCCATACAAAGGGACAACAGACCCAGAAACAGGGAGCCAAGGAAATGTTGGTATTGTCCTGACAATTGGACAATTGGACACAAATGTCAGCAGATGCGACAAGCTCTGAATGTCATTGAAATGCAGGGGCATTTTCATGAGGAAATTCAAGAGGTAGTGCAACAACAACCACCTCCAGACCCTGTCCCTGATCCACAGGTAGTACCACAAGTGGCAGCCCAACAAGAACAAGCTCCTGCTCCACAAGACCAAGAAGCTGATGATGATTTGTATAACATTACAGCTGCTGCTTACACTGGTTGTCCTTCTGATTCTACTCTATCATTCATCTTGAATTTTCCAAAAGCAAAAGCACTGGCCTTAGCTGATACTGGTAGTACTAATACATTTATGAACTATCAGTTTGCTATCAAGCATAATATTCCACTGTCAGATGCTCCTAAAAGAACAGTAAAGGTAGCAGGTGGTGGGTTACTATCCTCTACAGCCATTGCACTCAATTGCTCTTTCACCATACAAGGCCACAAATTTACTGGTGATTTCAGAATCCTAGAACTGCAAGGCTCTGACATAATCTTGGGAGTAAATTGGTTCAAGCTCCACAATCCAGTCACCTTTGATTTCCTTGCTAGAACAATTACATTGTCAGTCCAGGGTTCCTTGCAGACCTTTCAGGATCATTTATTTCCCAAGAACAACTTCATTATATCTTCTGATGATTGCAACTAGCTTATTGCTCAAGGAGCACAAGGCTATCTGCTGATGATATTTCTGATGACAGATCTCTGGATGCTAATACTGAAATACCAGAAGACATTACAGAACTATTACACCAATTTCAGGATATTTTTCAAGCTCCCACTAGATTACCACCACAAAGAACATCTGATCATCATATTCCTCTCATCCCTGGTGCAAAGCCTCCAAATATAAGGCCTTACAGGATGTCTCACAGCCAGAAAAATATAGTGGAGTTAATCATCAAGGAAATGCTGAAAAATGAGGAAATCAGACCTAGCAACAGTCCCTTTTCTTCTCCCACAATTCTAGTGAGAAAAAGGACAAATCATGGAGGTTGTGTGTTGATTTCAGAGGCCTAAATGAGCTGACAGTAAAGAACAAGTTCCCTATTCCTGTAATTGAGGACTTACTGGATGAGTTACATGGAGTTACTGTTTTTCTAAATTTGACCTGAGATCTGGGTATCATCAGATAAGGATGAAAGAGGAGGACATTCCAAAAACTGCATTTTCCACTCATCTTGGTCATTATGAATATGTGGTTATGCCCTTTGGGTTGTGCAATGCTCCAGCCACATTTCAGGCACTCATGAACAAGCTATTTGCTCCCTTCTTAAGGAAATTTGTGCTAGTATTTTTTGATGATATTTTAGTCTACAACAAGTCACTTGAGGATCACAAGAAACACCTTCTGCAAGTAATGACAGTGTTGAGACAAAATTCATTTAAAGCAAAGCTATCTAAATGCACATTTGTCCAATCCCAGGTGGAATACTTGGGCCATATCATCTCTGGTCAAGGAGTACAAACAGACCCTGCAAAGATAGCAGCAATGGTACAGTGGGAAACACCTGTGACACTGAAGCAAATGAGAAGGATTCTAGGAATGTCTGGTTACGACAGACGTTTCATAAAGAATTATGCTACAATTTGCCACCCATTATATGCTATGCTGAAGAAAGATTCTTTCAGTTGGGGTCCTGAACAAGATGCAGCATTTAAACTCCTGAAGCAAGTGATGTCTACTCCCCCATTATTAGCTCTGCCAGATTTCACTAAGCCTTTTACTTTGGAAACAGATGCTTGTGCTTCTGGTTTGGGTGCAGTTCTGATGCAAACTGGCAAACCTCTAGCTTACTTCAGTAAAAATTTGGGACCAAACAATAGTGCCAAATCTATTTATGAAAAAGAAGCTATGGCAATTCTGGAGGCAGTCAAAAAATGGAGGCACTATTTCTTGGGTAATAGCATGGTCATTAAAACAGACCAGAGTAGTCTCAAATACTTGGTTAGCCAAAGGCTGTTAGAATGAATACAGCATAAATTAATGCTGAAGCTGCTGGAATTCGATTACAAAATCGAATACAAAAAAGGGGTGGAGAATAAAGTAGATGATGCCTTATCCAGGAAATTTATGGATCACACAGAGGAAATAACACAGAAAAATGATGATGAACAGTGTATGGCCACCTCTGTAGCAGTTCCAGTTTGGACATTAGAGGTCACAGCTTCCTATGCTAGTGATGAGCACTGCACCAAGTTAATACAAGAGCTAGCTATCCATAAGGACTCACACCAGCATTTCACTCTACAATCTGGTATTCTCAGATATAAAGGGAGAATTTATATTGGGAAATCATCCGATTTGCAGTCAAAAATTTTTCACTTCTTTCCATTCATCCATATTTGGAGGACATTCTGGCAATAGAGTTACTTATCAACGAATCAAACAAGTATTTTATTGGCCTGGTTTGAAGAAATATACAGAGGATAGGGTGGCAGAATGCCCAGTCTGTCAGATCTCTAAAACAGAAAAACTACAGTATCCTGGTTTACTGGATCCTTTACCAATTCCTAAGGCAAAATGGTCTGAAATCAGTATGGATTTCATCGAAGGACTGCCAAAATCAAAAGGCAGAGATGTTATTCTGGTAGTGGTCGACAGATTAACAAAATATGCTCATTTTATTCCATTATCTCACCCTTACACAGTACAAAAGGTAGCTCAGCTAGTAATGGATAATATAGTGAAGCATCATGGTCCTCCATCAATAATCGTCAGTGACAGAGACGGAATTTTCACCAGTAAACTGTGGCAAGAATTGTTCTCAGCAATTAAAGTGTCACTGCACTTTTCTACTGCTTACCATCCAGAATCTGATGGGCAAACTGAAAGGGTAAATCAAGGCCTGGAGCAGTACCTGAGATGTATGACCTTTGCTGAACCCAAGAAATGGGTGGACTGGCTATCCGCTGCTGAATGGTGGTATAACAGCTCTTACCACACCAGCATAAAAATGTCTCCATTTCAAGCCCTTTATGAGTATCCACCTCCTCTGTTTACCTAGCTCATTCAGCATGATGACATGACTGACGAAGCACAGCAAACAATAGTAGAACAGAACACCATGCTAGCTACTCTGCAACAAAATCTAGCTGCAGCACAAAAAAGCATGAAAACCCAAGCAGACAAGAAACGTACTCCAAGATCATTTGTCATAGGTGATATGGTCTACCTGAAGATGCAACCATATAGGGAACATGCCTTGGGAGCAGGAAATCCCTTGAAATTATGTTCTAAGTGGTATGGTCCTTTTCGAGTGCTGCATCCAGTTGGCAGGAGGGCATACAAGTTGCAGTTACCTGAAGGAACCCAGCTACATGATGTTTTCCATGTCAATCAATTGAAGAAACACCTGGGACCTAATGTTGTTCCGAATCCACACCTACCTCTTGTTACTGCATCAGGTAAACTCAAACTGGCTCCTGTCGATGTTTTACACAGAAGACAAGTCCCGCGTTCTATAGGCACTTATGATGTTGCGGTTCCGCAATGGTTGGTGCATTGGGACAACATGACGGCGGAAGAGGCAACCTGGGAAGACGTGGAGTTCATCAACAAGACATTTCCATCGTTCAAGCCATGATGTCTTGTGTTCAGGCGGGGGTATTGTCAGGCCCAGCTCGATATCTGAAGAACTCTGAAGAACAGAAGCAGTCTCGCAAGCTCGACTCACCAACGGCTGAGATCAGTTGATAACGCTTCGTGAAGATCCAACGGTGGAGACGAGCTCTTTTCAAACTACTGTTTATCTTCTTCTAATTCGCGCCATTAGCGCTGTTTTGTATTGGAACTTAAGCTTAACGATGTACTGCGTGGCCCTAGCTCTTTCGATATAAAAGGGCAGGGGTGGGTGGTTGGGAGGCACGCTAATGAAACCCTAGTTTATTTTTTCCTACCATGTGTCTCTTCCTGCGGCTTTTTCTCTGTATCTGAGCCTCGAGCGCTCTCCTTCTTCCTCCCTTTCCGCCGCCGGCCGTCGGAGACCACCGGTCCTGACACCTCGGTGGCGGAACAACGCAAATCCACGATCTTTCTGTTGAACGCCACCACGGCGTACTCGTCCTCTCCACCATGGCAGGCGATGATGCCGGTGGTCTGGCGCCTGGGGTTATCGAACGGACAGGAAGGCAGCCTCGACAGAGACGGCGGGTCGGCGGCGGCATTGTAGACGAACAGGTCGATGGTGCTCGACCAGCGGCGATCGGGACGCTCATCTTGACGAGGAGGAGGTCGCATATAGTCCATGGTCCAGCCAGCCATGTGCACGTGGGCGTAGGATATGCCTGGAGGCGGGGCGAGGTGGAAGGAGACGCGATCACCGTGCCCGCGCTTGTTTGGCACTCATTCGAGCTGGTGGCGTTGGCGGTGGCGCCGGCGAGATCTGATACGATGGCTTTGTAATGGACCATGGCCCAGGCGGGTTTTTCGGGGTAGGCGGGCAAGTCTAGTTCAGGCGAGGAAGAAGAGCGGCGGATTTGGAGGTTTATGGATCGATTCGTATGAGAGGAAAGGGGGAGGCGGCGGCTGGTGGTGTCCAGTCGGCCATGGCGAACCCCGGCGAATCTAGTTCACGACGGGGAAGAATTGCAGGAAATCCATCCAAGTTGTTCACGACGGCGTATAGATGGAAAAGAATAAATCCGTGCCTTGTTGGCTCTGCACTCGCTGAGGCCCATTTAGCTGGGCCGCATCCCGCGCACGCACAGCTCGGGCTGAGCGAGGCAGCCTCGATGCGCAGATGCTATGCTACGAACTCAAACTTGTTTAGTCCCACATCGGATCAGAAGCTCAGCTTAACGCAGCTTAAATTAGGGTTTGGGGAGATGTACTCTCGCCGAGTCTAGTGGCGTGGACTCGTACCCTAGCCTAATGGGGGGCAGCAGCTCGGTTCGGTTGGAGGTATTGCTGGGCTCTCCGCCTGTAGCCCCTAAACTCATTCGAGTTCACTTATGAGTCGGGGAGCGGGGCCTCTCTCCCTCCGAGCTGCTATTTTTGATGTTCTGTGTGTACTGCATGCAACGGCGCCTGCGAATTTGTTGGCTGAAATCCTGCACCTTGAAAGTGACCCAGCAGTGGGCGCCTTGTTCGCCGCCCTCGGAAGTTCACCTAAAGCTGCATAATCCAAAAGCTCTCTCTAATCCTCATATGAGCCATCCAAAACCAAAGAGTGCGCCGCCGTTGGACGCAGGCACTCGTTGTCCTCCATTTCTTTGCCAAGAAACTCCACAGCATTGTCAGTCCCAACTCCCAAGGATGGATGCATGATCATCCGAAGCCTCGCAATCACCATTGAGTTCTCCCGTCTACCTTACTACCTAGGATCATCGGTCAACATAGTAAAATCTGGGTAAACAAACAACTGCACATGTATTTCGCCATGTATATGTCAGTAGTATATCTATACTAGTTGCAGGCTTGCAGCTAGAGAGGGTTTGTTGTTCTTCACTTGCTTGCTTCACACTCCAATGCATGCCTGCCTGAACATGCTGATTTATCCAGGCTGTGGAGGGATGCGAGCAAGGCATAGCAATGGTGGAAATCAATTAGCTGCGAATATCTAGTTGGCGGAAAAAGACTTACTGTAGAAAGAATGTTTAACTTCCACTGATGCAAAGTATTGTCATCGAGCCTAGGGGTCCAAGAATACAAGGGCAAGAACAATTAGAATCTCTGTAATACCTATATGTCTGACTGGAACCAGCAGAAGCTATTCATGTACAGTTGCGTGCCTAATTTCCAGCGTTGCAAACACGAAGTCAACAAGCAAGTACAATGACGTCACTGGGAGAAATAAGAGACAAGAATGTTCTCCTTTTTCAGTACCGCTGCCTATTATGCATCAGGAGTCCTTACATGTAAATGCAGACGGATTGCTAATGCAACGGATTGCATTGTGCATGAACATCGTCACAAGACTACAAGAGAAATGGTGAGAGAATGCATCGAACAAACAATTCGATTTTTGTCGCACTTACCATTTTCTGATCATCTCCTATGTTTTTCCCCTGCTTTGTTTGTTCAGACATCTCACAGAACAGTAGCCTTTGTTGGGGATCAAGAGAACAAGCTGACGCCTAGACTAGATTGTGCATGCCAGTGTAAAGATGGATGAGCAAGGTAGAAAACACATGACCAGGTAAAGTAACAATAAAATCGAAATATTTGCCACCGTCACCTTTTGGGTTGGTAGGAATTCGAAAGTCGAAACAAAGTTTTGCCCCTTTTATAAATAAAGCCACACATGGCAGAGCGACACCCCCTCCTCCCCCCCCCCCCCCCCCCCCCCCAGCAAAAATGTCAACGGAAACTCATTTGAGTTCACTCATGAGTCGGGAGCGTGGCCTCTCTCCCTCCGAGCTGCTTTTGCGCCGTCAATCTGGCACACCAAAGACTTGTTTAACTAATGATTGATCTTTATGAGGTACAGAGTAGTTAGTACAGTGCTCTGGCATATATGAGTACTCTACATCGCACACAAATATCTAGTACCATATCCTTATACCGATCCCCATAAATACATCAATCAGTCGAGCATACAAATCGATACTGCATCAATATGGACGTGCTAGTTCATAGTCTCACACAGACAACGCCGTCTACCGAACGGACTAGCTTCTCTTCGAGGAAAAATCCTCATGAAAGTGGTCATACATATCTAGGACTGCGGTGACGAAATGGTACTGCTAACACACATCCGCAGGCGCATTTTGGATATCCTCAAAAATTGGATCTTCAGCTGGGTCTGTCTTGTATGTGCTCTTTCTTCTTGCTCTTCCCGTGCCATCATCTGCAACATCATGAGTTCATGTTCCAGATGTGCTTGCGTCTGCACTCCTCTTCCTCAATTTACCTCTGCTTACAGATGGTTCTGCTATTGGTCTTTTCCACGAATTTGTATTTGGAACCATTAGCATACTAATGCCCGAGTTGCCATGCACGAAATGCTTGTCGGCCAGTGGGGTTGAATCGCTAGCAGAAACAACAAATGAACTTTTTTCAGGTAAAGGAAAATGCAGCCAATTTATTTACCATAGCGAATTGCACCGATGAGTCAGGGTTGGGGCCTACTAGTTAATTTAGCACAGCTATTGTGGAATCATTCGCGTAGTTCGTCAAAAGGCAACTTATTTTAGCATAGTCTGGTTTGTGAAATTAGCCTAAACAAATACTCCCTTCTACAAGATACTCGTTTACTGTTCAGACATATAAGGATACATGTTTAGGATCCATGGACATGAACTTAAGTAAAACCATTTGGCTCCTATTTAGGATGTTGATGCAAGAAAAATATTAAAATTTTAATCATGTCTAAGTAGGTCATTATGATACGAAATGTTTACTAGTACTTGTATTTCAATTAGTGGTTCGTAGTAAAGTTTTGAATGTCTGATTACAAGCCTACAAAATAAATGACACCTATTTGGACATGGAGTCGGAACAAGAACAATTCAATAGAGCATTTTTTTTCCCATGTAACCATAACTAGGCTAGACAGATGAAAAAGGTTAATGAGCTGAAAAAGCTGATTATTCTTTTAGGAGCCACAGAAGGCGATTAACATATAACAATCAAAAGATTTTTATTTTTACGAAAGAATGTTGTGCATACGGTTATTAAATTTCCAGTACATACCTGCGACGGAGTGGCTGTTGTATATCCTTGAGCTCGGGAGACCCCCATACTGAGACATACTTTATTTTATCAATACCGGTGACACCACCAATAGATTTGAGACCTGGACACGACGTAATGCACAGTCTCTCTAGTTCCGAAGAATTACTTAACTGGCTATTGTTGATGTTGATGGATTCTATGCCGTCACAATCCGACAAATGGAGCCTCTTAAGAGAGGACGGGAATGTCATTATCCTCTGCGAGATCAACTTGGGACACACTGAAATCTTGAGATCTTGCAACCCGTCAAGCCTATCAACAGACAGGGATGTCAACTCTGTACACAGAGTAACAGAAACAGTTCTCACGACTGGTAGATAATCTGACGTCAGGAACTCATCAAGATTCAACAATTTGTCGCACGCCGAAATATATATCTTAGCGAGGGATGAGAATCCTTTAACACCACCGCCACCGCTGCTTTCTCCACAGACGCCTATTGATGCAAGGGAATGGCACTGATAAATATCTAGTTCCTCCAGGGATGGAAGACTCCACCCATGCAGGGGAATATATGCTAATGACCCACAGGTACTAATACTTATCCTAGTGAGGGATACGAATCCTTGAGACTCAGCTACATTATCAAGTGATGCCCCTAGCGGGCCAAAGAAGGGCATGCTCTTAAATGTGTTACACCTCCAAATATCAAGTAAACGTAACCTTGTCAGGATGTTGGGCCGGAACCAGCTAGGAGAAGATTCGCCGTTATAACCATCTAACTTCAAATGCTGCAGATTACAGTGGGGTATAGCTTCCATCTGGTCTTCCACCACCTTCTGAATTCCTGTGCCCCGCCAACTCAGAGAGTTTGTCAGAGCGGTCCCTGTTATATGTAAAGCTACCTGATCTGATTTCTTGTAAGCTGATGGCATCACTGAAGCCTCGAGGAAACCCTTCACGAGAACAAATTTCACTTTCTATAATTTTGAGATGATGCATACGACAAACTGACCAAGGAAGGGTGACACGATTTGAATCCCCAAGTAAACAAAGGTAACGCAGATGCTTTAAGTTGCCCATGCTCTCTGGTAGCATGTGTACATTGCAAACCTTAAATCTCAATACTCGGATTTTCAGTAGTTCCTTGAAACAACTGTCAATCAATGCAGAAAAATCTGGTGGACTGCTATTCCATTCATCTCTTGCACTGTTATTCGATTTATCGCATACTAGGGACCTCAGTTTTTTCCTGTTGCATATTCTCTTCAGTTCAGAATACTTAACATGTCCATCTGCGAATAGTGAGAGATGACGGACATTTGAGGGCATTTTGTCCATGTCACTCGCATGCTTTATGGTGAAGCACTCATCCTTTGAGACAAGTTTTGCCGTATCATGCATCAGATCATGAATTACATACTTATTACTGCCTGGAGATGCATTCTGGAAAAATGATCGATTTTCAAGGGCTTCAAAGCACAGTGATGCTTCTTGGTGATCCGCCACATATCCTTGTGCAACCCAAATATCATATAGAAAAGCCTTCTTAAATCCGTGATCCTTGGGATACATTGCACAGATTGAGAAGCATCTCTTCAACTTCTGTGGTAGGTACAGATAGCTCAGTCGAAGGGCTGGCAAAATGTCAGTCGCAGTTTGTTCTAACTGCCAGAGTTCACTTTGCACTATATTTTCCCAATGTGAAATATTTAGGTCCAGGCTCAATAAGCGTCCAATAGTCTTGGCAGCCAATGGGGAACCCTTCAACTTTGTAATTATATTCTTACCGATGCACTCCATTGACTCCTGGTTGTTGCAAGAACTCATGGATCCAAATGCACATGATTTGAAGAAATCCCAAAATATAGCATCTTGTAAGCCCTTTAACTCATAATGATTTATAGGGCCAACAAGATTAGCAACCTCGGGAGATCTAGTGGTGATCAAAACCCTGCTTACTTGAGCACCATTTTTCAAAGGTTCACAAAACATCCTCCATCCCGCCCCATCTTGTTTCAATACATCATCCCACATGTCATCAAGAACAAGTAAGAACCTTTTGGACATGACACAGGCTTCTAGTTTTCTCATAATACCATCCAAATTATCAGAGGGTGATGTATTTCCTCCCAGGCGCTCTATAATCTCTTTGGTTAGCCTTTTTATGTCAAAATCATCGGAAACACATGTACAAATTATGTATTCCTCAAAGTGCGTCTTCACTTCTGCATCACTGCAGATTTGCTGGGCCATTGTGGTCTTTCCAATACCTCCCATGCCAACTATTGGCAACACATGCAACTCTGTCATTCTTTCCTTAGTGTCAGTCCGTCCTCTGTTCCGTGCACCACAAACTCCTAGCATTCCCATCAACTGCTTCAGTTCTTTTTCACGACCAACTATTTTTGGCTCCAGAAAAGAGCTTGTTTCTGGCCTAACTAATTTATCGAACTTCTGTAGTGCTTGGTGCAATCCCATATCCTTGAATTGGGCATGGACATGATCTAGTTTTGCTTGAATTTCATAGATTTTTCTGATGTAATCACTGGACGCAGCACTGTCAAAGAACTCTAGAAAGCTATCACGCAAATGATCATGTCCTAAAGTTTTGCTCGATTCAACCTTCAACTTGAGCGCATAATAATCAAACTCATCAAGCAGATCCTCTGCATCATACACTGCATCCTTGATATCTGGGAGGAGATCAGCTGCTTCTTTCTTATGGCTTTGCCACTCCACCTGATCAATGAGGTTAAGCATCTTGGGCATAGTTGTCTTCAGTTAAGACCATCCTTCAGCTGCCCAACCTTGGTGTCCAGATTCAAAGTTTCATCGTTGACTCTCAAATGTGCAGCATAGCTATTACGTAAGGCCCTTCTGATGCCTGATGTCGCCCAGCTAAAGAATTCACGGCATGCATTAACGTTGGAAAGTATCTCAGCACAATTCATGAATACTGCCAAGGCCATGGCTGCAAATAGCTGAGCACCCTGCTGATGTGTACATATAAATAGAACTACTTTTAGTTCAAAATGGTACCATATCAGAATTCAGAAAGAGGCAAATATTTAGAATGGGGGACACTCCGGGACACGGGCATGAAGTGATGAAGATGTAGCCGTACCTTATTTCTTTGATGCTCCGACGGCTTGCTGGTGGAGAGATGCTTCTAGTTCAAAGTGGTTGATCAGTGAGTGTCTACATCTCTTTTTCCCTCTAATTTGTACTTATTGACCACTGCAAAAGTATTTGGTAAGAAAATCCGATTACTTATCTATTTTAGCCAATAATATGAACATATGCATACAACCAATTTGCAAATCACCCAACCACGGTGCTTCCTGATATAGCAACAATAAACAGGGAAAACTTACCAGGTTCAAATATACGAGGAAAATTAGTGGATTGCTGAAGAGAATAGAAACACGGATCTCTAGAGGATATAGAGGGAAACCTAAGAAGTTAAAACAGCGAGGGAATGGTGTGGAAGTTACATGGATAATGGACCTCGAAATCAGAGTTACTAGAACGGCACGACGATGAAGGCAGATACAAGGTTCCGCACAGGCGGATTGGAAAGAGCGTTGCATTGCAAGAGGAATAAGATGCGCCTAGTTGCCTTTTTAAAAATTGAGGAATGAGATGCGCCTAGTTGCCTTTTTTAAAATTCAGCTGAGCTGGACAGCAGTTGCCTTTTTTAAAACTAGAACAGTGGCCCTCGCAATTGCGCATCTTTAATAGAAAACGGTGGCCCTCAAGTTTCTTTTCTCACCATACACAAATTAACATGTAAAGAAAATATAGCCACATGGTATTTCAAAATCATTAAGATTGGTACTGCTCACAAGGTAAACCTAAATCATTCCTTGATGTTGTTCTACTTTAGACAGTTCGAAACCAGACCTTTACAAAAGCTCAAGCCTTTACAATAACAATTCATACGCTAAAACAATATATTGAAAGAACTATAGATCAATATACAATAATCAATAATTCAAATTAAATCAATGGTATAGAAAATTCACAATACAATTGTATTTACACATGATTTCTCTTGCCCCTTGGAGCCTCTTCTTCATATCCATTTCATTCAAGAGACAGTGCAGAGTAACACAGATATCAAAAACAAATCGAGAAACTTAGGTAAGGATATGATCAGATATTCAGATCTCCACTGAACGCAGGAGCATGTTTGCTCTATAAGACAATACTATATGCCACTGTTTTAGTTTCCAGAATAAGATTGAACTATGGAATTGCTTTGCCAAATTTAGTTATGAGGCGGAAAGTTAATGTACGACAGCTCCAAGAAAATAGAAAGGGGCTGACATGATGATTTGCGATGTGCTTCAGTTTGGTAAAATTTACACCTTGGAGTAGACTCCAGATCAAACAATATAAGAGGTAGCCTTCGAATACGCATGCCAGTATTCTCTTGCGTACATAAATGACGAGGACAGTACCCTTTAAGCATCAAATAAGATATCAAGGAAATGCAACTCCATACCAAGCTAGCTACAACCACAGCTTAATGGCTAACAGAATAAAACTGCGCCAACAATTTATGCCTCCAATTAAAGCTAGATAATGTTTTTGGAAAGAAATTAAGTTAGCTACATCCAAGGCTTAGTGTTTGAACAATATACGAAAATCAGGAAATGCAAGAGCAAGAAAGTCAAATCAGATATATTAGCTCTCTGCTCCAAGCATATACAGAACTGCAGTTCAACAGAGAGAAGTTTAACCAAGAAAAGTTTCTCGCTGCTTTTCTTTACAGAATTAACCCACAACTGTATAACTATTAAAGTATTGCAGGCTGACATTTCATCGTGCACTTAGTGTGCGACAAAAATGAGAGGGGGGCATAACAGACTATGCATATAACTCCATCAATCAACGTATATATTCTTTATCATAACTAGCTAAATTAATCTGGGATGCAAGAGCTCATCTGTATACGCCAATAAACAAAATTCTCGGTGTCTAGAACTCTAGATAGAAACACCCAACTCTCCATAACAGATCATAAGTGGCAGCAAATACCTAAATATATATTTCTGACTGAAGTTGACATACAAAGGAAGAAAAGAGCACTGAACTGTGGCATGAATCCATTCGGTCATAGCTTATGGTTTCATCTGCACATATGGCAAACTGGTGGCCCTAATATTGTAATAAATCATATACAGTGAAGCTATTGTAGCGTGGGTGGCGCCGTTGTATTAGCAAAGAGCTTGTTTGATCACGGGGAGAAGTTGGATTTATACCTCTGACTGAATGAGAAAAATCCTGTCCCTGGTCGTCTTGTACAACTCCTCTCGTGTTCTTCTCGCAAAATGACCTGGTTGCTGAGCACCTCTCCTGGTCGTCCCTTGCACCAAAATTAACAAACTCCTGCTACCGGTTCTCTCCTCTCCGGCGGGGAAAATATCTAAGCAAATTGCATTAGTAATTTTCTCCAAACAAATATATTGAATTGTTTTGCCTCGTTGTGCTTCTTTAGAGGCGAGGTCAGCAACTTCTGTTTCTCATCAATTCCTCATTATGTAACATACCTTGTGGTTTTCCAAGGTTCACACTTCACAAGCATTGTACAAGCTTTAAATTATGAAGCCTTGAATATTCCTTTTGCCAACCAAAAGCTTTGATATGCTAACAATTACTCCCTCCGTTTCAAAATATAAGTCGCACTACCTACTTACCAACCATGTATCTAGACATGTTTTAGTGCAAGATTCATTTGAATCTTGCACTAAAACATGTCTAGATACATGGTTGGTAAGTAGGTAGTGCGACTTATATTTTGAAACGGAGGGAGTATATGACTATTTTTCAACTTAACAAGACTAAAATCTCATGTTCCTACCACTTATTCATGTCCACATGTAGTGATCAGAAGCTGATGTTGATATTTCATCAGAGTCATCGGGACACGACTCCCCTGTACCATGGTTGCAAACCCGTTTCATTGCATTGAAGCCTATAAACATCTAACAACACAATCTAGTTGCACAATCTGCGGCAGTTCAGTATACATAGGATCACTTCATATAGATTGGTACTGTGCAACCTTCCAAGAATGGTGCAACCAATGTGAGCACAATGCAAGCATACTTGATAGTACTTAATAATATGGTTCTACATTTGTGTTCTTCCCCTTTTCGGCAAAAAATGGTGCACTAATCTGTGAAGGGAAATTATAACAAGCATGCACTGTAAATACCACCACCAAGTAACCAAGAATGTAAACCAAACCTAGGTAATCTGAAGAGCATCCAATTCAAAACTGTTGATGGAGACTGATCGCACGCATGCCTCTCTCCTCCCTTATCTTATCCCTGCCAAATCACGGATGAACCAGGCGATGATCGGAGAGCAATGAGGCAAAACACCTTACAAAAAGCAAAGGACAAAATTAATCCATTCGAACACCAGCAAATAGTAAGTACAAAGAAACACAGATAAACTCTTCTGATCCCCAAAACCTGCAGAATTCACCACCACACATTGTTCGAAAGCCCAGAGGATCACATCGGCGGAATGTGGTATGAATAATAAAACTAGGGCTCAGGTCGTAAACCTTCAATGTTGTTGTTCCACAGTTCACAATCTTATGTTGCTCATTGAAGGGTGAGCATGGCTGATTGCTAATTGATACTGGATTTAAGCGTGACGAGAATTCAGTTAAAAATAGGCAGGAAATTTTGGGAGGGTGTGCACACTCCAAAAAAAAAATCTGCATCACATATAACACAGAATCTTGATAGTTTATAGAATATATATGTACAACTGAGCACACCAAATATATTCATAACTGAGCACACAAAAATTTCTTGATAGTTTACAGTATATCCTCACAAATGAGCAGGAAATCTGTACTTGCAGACTAAAGCAATGCAATTTATATAGTTACAGTCCAATTGGTATAAGTTTCTAACCTCGCCAAAGAAAAACTGGATGCAAAGCGAAATATCAGACAAAGGCCACTGCATCTCCTATGCTTACCTACGCTAGGTCGGCCGCTGGCGTGCTTCTCCTGCTCGCCCAATCCTAGAACGCGCTGCGTTGTTGCCGGCGCCCGGCGCCGCTCACCCGCGTGCTGTGCTCGACACCACAAAGCGGCCGGAGTTCTCAACGCCGCCGTGTGGGATTTCCTCCGCTGCCCCATGCTTCCCGCATTTCTCTGCCGCCGCCGCCAGGCGAGTTAAAAGAGGAGAGGAAATAAGGGATTTGAGGCTTGAGCAGAGAGGAATTGCTGAATCGGGAGCAGGCGAGCAGCTCGAGCGTGAGGGACCGAGGTGGAAGAAGGATTCAGTCGGGAGATATTTAGGCCATAAGGTGATATGTGCTGTACTAAGCGCGCAACTAATGGGCCGATCCATGTTTGAGCACCTCTTTGGACTTTCTTTTTTTCTTTGAAATTGAATTCCGATTTTTTATTGGCTCTGGCGTGAAGCGCTCACTTGATTCTGAATTTTTCACCCAGACCACGTCAATCTACATCTACCTTACTTTGCACTCTGAAGTTGGAGCCTGGCCAAAAACTGTCTAACCACAGCGTGTAGAACACAAACACTTATTTGTCTGTTGTGTGCCCCTTTTATATATTTCAGTTGGTAATGTCTAGATGTTAAGAATATAAGAAATTTAGAAGTGATTTAGTCCACGAAAATATGAAACAATTCATGACAGAAATAACGAATACCGAACTAATCATGCAATCTACTAAAGAGTAGAAAAACAGAGCGAACCTAGAGCAGATGCTGGAAACAGTAATTTTAAGTTTCTGGCAGTATAGCAAACAGCAAAAACGTGAATACGTACGGAGCAGCAGGAGTGGAACCGTTGGCGATCACGTTTGTCGATGAAGGAGTTGCCGATGTCGGGGAAGAAGTCGTCATTAATGAAGTAGTCGCTGTCAGTAGTCGCGCGAGTGCTCTCCCCAAAAATCTGGTCACCCCTCTCTCATATACGATCGTAAGAGGCGGGGTTCTGGATGACTACTGTTGCTTCAACCGGTGCTCGCCGGGAAACGGGATGGATAAGACTTGAAAGATGGCGCAAGGTTCAAAAACTGGAACGAAAAGAAACAATGGGTTACTGGTGGCGGGTAGGGTTTGCCCAATCTGAATATAGAAGCTCCACGATCGAGTCGGTAACAGATCCACGATTCAAAGGAATCTGCCTTGGGTAAGTGATTAACGTGTCCGTTAACTAATAATTAATGACTCATTATTATTTTTTCGAACAGCAAAAATATAGTCATCGGCTCATTTCCAATACGGTTATGGTCATATGTGTGGTAGCGCGTAACTAATGGTCCGAGCCATGTTTGAGCATCTCTTTGGACTTTCTTTTTTTCTTTGAAATTGAATTTCGATTCTTTATTGGCTCTGGCGTGAAGCGTCCTAAATTTTTCACGCAGACCACGTCAATCTAAATCTACTTTACTTGCACTCTGAAATTGAACTCTCACGTAACTACCTGACCGAGCACTAGGTCCTAGAAAACGTTACAATATACTCCCTCCGTTCCATTTTAATTGACTCACATATATCTAGATATGTATGTACCTAGCACTAAAATGTGTCTAGATGCATGCATATCTAGATATATGTGAGTCAATTAAATTGGAACGGAGGGAGTACACCACTAGGAGCACTATATATACACACACGAACACGGAACACGGAACATACGTCCGCTAACAACAGGCACGGACACAGCGTTCACCATGTCGACGTTGTCCTCATCTGACTCCCACGCTGCATCTCGCCACGCCCGGGGCAGGGCAACAACTAGAAATGGGATCGGCGGTAGACTAACACAGGAGAGCAACGAAGATTGGCGTTTTGACTCATGCATAATTGATCCTTCCGAGTTTGTTTCCAACGTACTACCTCCATTTCTAAATTTATACAAAAAAATCATATTACATATATCTAGAAGTGTTTTATTGTGTATGTTCACACATTTCAGTTTGGATCCAAACCACATTTGAAATAGGTAAACACATCTTTTACTTACCAACGGAGGGAGTAGACAAGTGCCATTTTAGTTTCTAAATTCTGATAGCTTGAGGTAGAAGAGTAGTACGTGTGTGATCTGCGTGTGAATGCTGGAAGTTTCTTCTTGTTCGTTTAGGGGGCCGAAACTTGGACCGAAAGTTCGGTCCGTTGACAGCTGGATCGACAAAAACGGGGGAGAACAACGATACAATGTTCACAAGGAAAACAAGAAAAACAAACCTATAATTAGGGGTTTATGACCCGTTCGATAAAACCAATGAATTCAGCTGACCTATGCTGGAAGTTTCTTCTTGTTCGTTTAGGGGGCCGAGTCCGTTGACAGCTGGATGGACGAAAACGGGGAGAACAACGATACAATGTTCACAAGGAAAACAAGAAAAACAAACCTATAATTAGAGGTTTATGACCCGTTCGATAAAACCAATGAATTCAGACATACCGTAACCCTGACTACTAGCTAGGCGGACAAACGAGCTCATCAAGTACTTACGAGGCCTGCCTCGACATGCATGCATGGTGTATCGTACCGTACGATTGAGTGCGTAGCTAGTTTTGGAACCGTCGGTGCGATTGGTCCATGGCACCATTCTCCGTCCTTAATTATACCGATCCCCATCAATCATTTGATCGATTGATACTACGCATAATAATCGTGTATGGCCTTGTTTACTCATCGATCTTTGGACAAGTGTGGTTGGTATAAAACAGATCGGGCAAGACGACGACGTGCTCACGTTGTCCCATGTATATACGCGCGTACAGCGATGATGCTCTGCTCGCAGATTTTGTCGGCACGGACTCGTGGTGCTGCTTACGAGGTAGCTTCAGGTTCAGGCGTTCAGCAGCCTGTAAATGTAAAATCTTGGTAGAATACAGTATACTGATCGCAAGCCCACGGATACGGACGTGATTTGTTTCCATTTTATTTATTACTTTTGCAAATACTAGGTCTAACAGCATATGATCGAGTACTCTCCTTCGCAGTTTGAGCAGAATTGAATTTCACATGAAAACCAGTTAGTTTGTCCCATAACTCACCGATGCATTATGTTTTTCCTGTTCGAACCTCTTCACTTATTGCAACGACAAAAATCCACGGCACGTAGCCCACTACTGCTCGCGACACATCGTTGCACTGCACGCATTGATTGACAATGGTTTCGTTGTCTATCCAGTCGACTAGCTAGGTTTGCCATCCAATCCAAAACGCAGGTAACAAGTCCTGATCCTACCTTACGATCCAGTCGGTTCCGAATGTCATTCTTCTACCTGCAATCTTCAGGTAAGGAGCACTACCACAAGTCCACAACCACAACACAGCAGCACCAACAACAGCCACAACAGTAACTACACTACCACATCCGCAGCACCAACACAGAACTTCACACCCAGCCCTCCTTGCCGAGCATCCCTCCAAGAGGCTAGGACGCAAAGCACCGAGCTTCGACGGCCGTGTCACCGACGAAGTGGAACCTGAGACTCGCCATTGACCAGGACCGCTTCGACAAGTCGCACCGTATACGCGTAGGAGAGAAGGCAGGCCAAGAGAGGCCTAGCCCCGGCAAGTGGAGCGTCGGACCAGAACTGAACAAAGGGGTTGTCTCTGCAATGCCATGTGACGAGGGGTAGACTCATCAAGACCCATGGTTAAGATCTCCAGGTTATGAATATGGGGGAGAGAACGTGGTAGAGCTGGAAGTATCGTCGGCTGACAAGCAGGGCAAAGATTTTACCCAGGTTCAGGGCCCTCGTGTGGAGGTAACACCCCTACGTCCTGCCTGTCTGTTATTGCTTTGTGAATATGATGGTTACAAGAGTCCCGGCGAGATGTCGATCTCGCTAGGGTTTTGGTGGCTCTGAAAGTACGTGGTCTGGTTCGATGGCCCTCCCAGTCCTTAAATAATAGGCTGGGTCTCGGGTGTTCGTAACCGACTCGATTTACAAGTAAGGAAACTCTAAACCGACTATTGTTTCGCCAAACTTGGAGGATACTCCATCTTCGTGGGCCTCCCTTCATGGGCTTCATGTAGGCTCTGATAGTTGGGCCTAGTCGATACGTGCACCAGGTACCCTCATGGTAGGGTACCCGATAGGCATACCCATGTCAGTAGCCCCCGAGTACTTGTCTGATTCGAAGAGTCGGGCATGGACTCATACATCATGCACGTTATATTTTTTACATCTGTATTTAGAATTCTTATGAAATAGCACATGTTGGCTATGTCGAGTGTTTCATCGACTATGAGTTTTTGCTTATGATAGTCAAGGGATATTAGCTTAGCAGGCCCGGCACACACGACGGATCGGGGCCAGTTAACTACCATTTGTGGCAAAACCATACTAGCTTTCAATCAAACTCGAGTCCCCGGACTCGAATCTGGAACAAACTGGACAGACTCGAAACAGCCGTTGAGGTCTTACGGAATCGAACTGCAGTATAATTTTGAATCAACCCAACGCGTCCGTCGGGGATAATTCATCATGTCTGCTGACACGGAAAATTTAAGGATAACGCTGCTGGAGCGGTCCTTAGCCCAGCTCGACTGATCGGTGGGTCTTACCTTTGCACTATGCATGCAGCATCCAAGGATCGTCGGATCAACTCGGGAATATTTTGAGTGTGATTTTGCTTATGAACTTAGTCGAATGTTTCGTCGACTGACACTTTTGCCATTATTCTATCGGGTGCGCGACAGCGCTCCCGATGGGAGTAGCCCCCGAGATTGTGCTTTATTGCTTGCAATGGAGGATAATCTCAAAATCTTTTACCCTGCACATTTTAGTCAAAGAAATTTTTTGATACGCTCCCGATGGGAGTATGATATGCAGTCGAAAGAATTTCGACTGGCTTATGATCTTTGCTAAAGAACCAACCGAGACTTATGCGAGAGACCACCCGAAGATATCATCGAGTGATTTTTATGCCAGTTCTGAAGGATGAAACAACGTCAGCAATGACGCATTTTGCGACTGCCATCTCTGACAAGCGGTGGCGTGCTGGTAAGATGATGGGACGTGACACTTCTGTGTGGGCCCATTTTTGCAGAGCTGACCAGTATAGCGCCGTTTGGACTTGATTTGACCTCTGGCGCGGTTTTCACGGGGCGTGATGATGATTTCCTAGTTTCCCGTGCGTAGTGGGCGGAGTGGCCTGCGACGGTTGCCTCCGGCCGCCACGTGTATGGCTAGATTTCGCGCGGAGCGTATGCCTTTGTTTTGACGGTTGCGATCGTATTGCGATCTGTGGTAAATAGTGGAGACGGCGCTGGCAGAATTTTTTACTTGCCATTTGCCTATTTGCGCCGCCCCTCGTCTCATCTTCCTCCTCGCGCCCACCTCCATTGCTCTGCGCCCAAGCTCTCTTCTCCACCCTCATCCATGGCAAAAGGTGGAGGCTCCAAGCGTGGTGCCGCTGCCGCTGCCGCGACCGATGCGGCCAAGGGCAAGAAGACTGTGGCGGGTACATCTGCATCCGCCGCGCTGAAGAAGGCAGCGGGGACTGGGCGAAGTCCACCATCAAGGACGCCCATTTGGTCAAGTTCCGCGAGCAGGGTATCTGCCACCCGCGGAGCAGCTCGCCGTCCGCGCGCATCGCCCAAGGAGGTACTCCCCGAACCACGCGCCAACGAGCGTGTTTGTTTTGCGGAGTTTTTGCCTAGGGGCTTTTCGCTTCCCCTCCACGATTTCGTTCGTGGTCTTCTTTTTGCCTACGGGGTGCAGATCCATGATCTCACCCCAAATGGTATTATGCATATCGCGTGTTTCATCACGCTGTGCGAGTGCTTCCTCGGCGTCGCACCCAGCTGGGCGCTGTGGAAAGCCATCTTCATGGTACGGCCGAACAGAGGAGGTGGTCGCACCTACCCCGTTGGCGGCTGTGGAATCCAGGTGCGCAGCGACACCCGCTACTTCCGCCTGAAGACCGTCGACTCCGCCAAGGCTGGAGGAAGGGTGGTTTTATGCGACTGTCGAGCATGACGCAGCCGCCCCTTTCTCGACTGCTGCTTTCACCAGGACCAAGGCGTGGGATCACCAACTCTCAGCCGAAGAAATGGAGGAGGCAAGCCCTTTGCTGGCTCGGATCGGAGGCATGCTAGACAAGTCACAGGCATCCATTTGATCGCCACCTTTGTGAAGAGGCGGGTGTGGCCACTCCGTGCCCGAGCGCACCCATGTGGGAGTATGAGGGCAGGGTGACTCCACTCGAATGAGCCCAGAGGAACTGTCAAGGAACGAACTTGTGACGCACGTGCGCCACATCACCAGCCTGACGACAGCCGACCCTTGCAACATCGATTGCCCGTCATGCCATACGGGACGGAAAACCCTTTGCTTGAGGTATGTCTGTAGTTTAATAGTTTGCCACTCGTAGTTCTACGATATGTGCTTTTTGATTCTGACTTTGCAATTTGTGATATGTGCTATGCAGGGTCATCGACTGCTGCCTCCCTTCCTCCTCTGCCTGAAAATGGAGAGACTGAAGAAACTCAGGCACTGGTGGTGGACCCGAAAGGGGATCAGTCGCCCATCCCTTCTGCCACCAATTCACATGTGGAGGAGTCGAGGAGGAAGCAGCAGAAGAGGTCCAATCTGAAGACAAGGCCACCTCTGACCAAGAAGTCGATACCGCGCCACCGAAGCGGCGTCGACTGGCCAAGAAGGCGCTTCTGCTGTAAGTTCACCCGCGAGGGAGCAGGGCTTGGAGGATGACGAGGAATCAGGCTCACCACCTGTTTTCCAAGCCGCTCCTTTGCGTGCGTGCTCAACAAGCTCAACTCTTCCTCTTCAGTCGAGTGGTACCCCAGCCTTTGGGGGACCAATTTTTGGCGACTCCGAAGATGAGGAAGATGAGGAGCACAGGTATGTGTTTTTGAGTATGAGAATTTTGTGCTGTCACATATTTGTGCTGACCGTCTTTTTGCTTTGTTGTGTTGCCCACAGCGCTGAAAACAATCAGCCTGGGACTCCTCCAGTCGAAAATGTTCCAACCCTGGAGCAGTCGAATTATGCACCGACTGGAAACGAGGCTGCCCAGCCAATGGCCACTGATGCTGTTGTTGAGCAGCCAAGGCGGCAACTCCAGTTCGGGACATCAGTCGCGGCTCCTGAGCCGTGGATGAACCACGTAAGGAGCTTTTTGCTTGACCCGTTTAGTTGTAGGTCTGTGAAGTTTGAATTTTTGCTGAACTCGTTCGCTCGCAGCCCTTCTACCACACCTTGGCAGATTCCGCCAAGGCTTATGTCCAGGTGGAGCAGGAGAGGGACACCATGCGCGCCGAGCTAGAGCGGCTCAGTCGTGAGTTCTCCTTTTTGCTTTGTTTTGCCGAATTTCTTTTTGCAATGCTTGATTTTGTCGAGTATTGAATGCACGTGATTTTGCTGGGCCAGGCGAGAAGAAGGAGCTGGAAGATGCACTCGCCGCACAGCGCGAAGTCGAAGAAAGAACTGGCTGCCGCCACCAACTCAGCCGCTGCACGCGAGCGAGGATATGCTGACCAGCTCGCGGCACTGCGCAGGCCATGGGAGGTGAGTAATCTTTTCTCCTTTTGATATGATAATAACTGTCGAGTGTCATGAAATGACTTTTGCCTTTTTTGAATTGTGCAGAAGCTGTTGGCGCACCGGCCTCTGCGGACGTGTCGAGTGACGATCTTCGCTGGACAGGTGTGGGCGGCTAGGCGCCTATGCACCAGGCGAAGACGCACTCGCCAAATCGACGAACACTTGGCGCTGTATACAAGGTGGTGTTCCCGACTGGCGTAGTGCCGTCGACGGCGGACGACTTCGCCGACGTGTTTGGCCCCGGGACGTCCACCATGGCGGGTTTCGCTCGCGCCAACACGGTACGCGGATCCGAGTCCACCATCAAGCTTCTTATGGGACATGGGATAGATTGCGACTACGAGGCAGCACTGTCTGCGTTCCCTCGGAAGCCAGATGGGAAGCCCATTTCTCTGAAGGGGGTGAGCGGAGCCGCCGCGCGACTGGCCGAGGTTTTTATGCCACCATGGAGCGCCGGGCACTCGAGACTGCCAATCGTCTGCTTAGGAAATCGAATCTTAGGTTTAGGGTAGCTGTACCCTTTTGTTTATGCCTTGTAATGATACCTTCTGAACTGCGCGAGTCTGCGCTTTGTTTGTGCTACCTTGTTTATGCAAACAGTCTTTTGCTAATGTCTTTCACTCGAAGAGTTGTATGCTTATGACATGAGTTTTAGCTTCTGACACAAACTTTGTGTTTGTGATTATGCTCTTTGAACAGTCACGAGAACCTGCTACTGCGACTAGTTCCTCGCAGGCTCCAATCACCACCCGATCCCAGGGTCAATTGGTAAATGATGCCAAGGTGATGGAGTATATGAAGGCCAAATTTGTGAGAATGGAGCAAGATCTGAAGGACGCCCAGGCTGAGCTGAATCGATTGAGGGCGAGACCCGCGTTGGCCACCCAACGCGAGGAAATGTGCTCGGGGAGATGGATCTTGTGAACAGGCAACTCGAGTGTAAGTTCGAATCTTGCTCTGTTTACAAGCTTTTTGCGTAGCTATTGTCCTTTTGATCTGACTGGTGCGCCCGTTTTGTAGGCTTTGTCGACAACTTCCAGGCTGAAAAGATTCGCGTGGAAGGGCGTCTGGATAGCGTGGTTGACGACCCTACGACTGGGCGTCAACACTTTTGGCTTGATAGGTACCATGCCCGCATACTCGCCACCCTGAAGGATCGCGTCTGGCGAAGTGCTGAACTGCTGGAGTTATGCCGGGCAGCGTTTATTCGCCTGAACGAGACTCTTTTTCCTGCGGGGCCACAACCACAAGGGATTCGTGCTTTGTTGAACATCTTCCGTCAAACAAATCCCATTCGAGAGTTGCTGTCTCAGAGACTTGTGATTGGAGCCAACGCTGCAATGGCGTATATGCGTAGTCGAAAACCAAGGTTGGTGTTGCGGACACCTGCAGCCGGAGAGGTTCTCGAACAAAGACCTGGATGACACGATCCAGCTGCGGAGACACTAATCGAGTGCACTCGCGAACAGCTTTGGGTCCCGAGCTGCCCGTAAAGGACGAGCCTGAGGATTAGAATAGTTTGCGAGTGCAATTTTTGTAGGGGGCAGCCCCCGAGTGTAATTTTTGACTCTTTGTATATTGTATAGTTTGTATACTTTGATTTTTGTCGAGCCCCCGAGTCAGTCGAGCGGGGTTTGTGAAATATGTGTTGGTTGTGAACCAATGACTGTGCAGCCCCCGAGTATTCGAGTGCGGCTGCAGAGTTTTTGTGTTCTTTGTTTGGATCCTTGTTACGCAGCCCCCGAGCATTCGGGTGGCTAAGGCATTGTGTTTCTGCAAGAGCGAGAGCTCATTTGATCAATAACACAGCCCCCGAGGGTTTCGGGTGGGTTAAGGTATGAATTATGCGGGTAGTAGTCACAAGAAGTCGAAGGAACATTGATTTTATTCCTCTTTTGAATGTTAGGCTGCAGGCCGCCTCATTAAAAACCTTCCAGTCCCCTTAGGTACCCTGGTAAGGAAAAGAGCGCGTCTGAAACCTGCAGCCATCCGACATATAGCCTATTACATTGTATGACTGTGAGCACTTTATGCGTAGAAACGGCGCAGATGCGCAACGTTCCAAGGATTATGAGAGAGTTCGCCTGTCTTCGCGTGCTTCAGTCGATATGCGCCTCCACCAAGGACCTCCGTGATGATGAAGGGACCTTCCCATGGGGAAGCGAGCTTGTGCACCTTCTTTTGCTTCAGTCGAAGAACCAGGTCGCCACAACAAAGGACCTGGTTCGCAGTCGACGGCTATGGTAGTTGCGGAGATCCTGCTGGTAAACAGCTGTGCGGGCCAAGGCCGTGTCTCGCGCCTCATCGAGCAAGTCGACTGCGTCTTCGAGTGCTTCTTCCGCGTCTTCTTCATTGTATGCTTCAACTCGTGGCGCATTGAACCTTACATCTGATGGCAGATTGCCTCTGCACCATAGACCATGAAGAATGGGGTGAACTGCGTAGAAGTGTTGGGAGTTGTGCGTAGGCTCCATAGCACAGATGGTAGTTCTTCGACCCAAGCACCCGCAGCTCTTTTGAGTGGCACCAGGAGGCGCTTCTTGATCCCACTCGTCACAAGTCCGTTGGCCTTTTCGACTTGGCCATTGGATTGTGGATGTGCCACGGATGCGTAGTTGAGCGTAATGTCCTGCTCTTTGCAGAAGGTTTTGAACTCCTCAGCCGTGAAGTTTGTGCCGTTATCAGTGATGATACTGTTTGGGACACCGAAGCGGTAGATGATGCTCTTTATGAAGTTGACTGCCGTAGTAGCAGTCGAATTTGTGATGGGGACCGCCTCGATCCACTTTGTGAACTTGTCGACTGCCACCAGTAGGTGAGTATGCCCGCCATGCGATGATTTTTTGAGTGGCCCAACCATATCGAGCCCCCATTGGGCGAAAGGCCAGGCCAGCGGTATAGTCTTCAACGCCGATGCGGGTGCGTGCGGCCTTGTTGCGAATTTCTGGCAGCCGACGCACCTTTTGACTATGTCCTCCGCGTCTTTGAGTGCTGTAGGCCAGTAAAACCCTGCGCGAAAGGCTTTGGCTACGAGTGATCGACTGCTGGCGTGATGCCCACAGGTACCTGCATGAATGTCTCGAAGTATGGCTTGGCCATCTTCGAATGCGATGCATCTTTGGAACATACCTGATATGCTGCGCTTGTATAACTCGCCGTTGATAACGGTGTATGCTTTTGATCTTCGAGTCACGCGTCGGGACTCGGTTATGTCATCTGGTAGCTCGCCACGGAGTATGTAAGCCAGAAAAGGTTGAGTCCAGTTGGCTCAATGAGAAATACCTCGACTGGGGGGTCCTCTGTGCTAGGCACTTTGCTTTTGGGTGGCGTAGTCGACGGAGGAGGCTCTTTTCTCCTTGATAGATCTGTGTTCGATGCGCTCGAGGAAGACACCAGGTGGAATTTGTGCGCCAGTTGAGCCAAGATTGGCTAGCATGTCTGCTTCTTCGTTACTTTCCCTTCCTATGTGCCTCAACTCGCAGCCCTCGAAGCTGCCCTCCAGTGTGTTGTACAGGTCGCGATAAGCGATCATGTTGTCCGCGATTGCGTCGCAGGCCTTCATTGTTTGCTGCACCACGAGATTGGAGTCGCCGTAGATCATCAATCGAGTGCACCCAAGTGCTTTTGCCATCCGCATGCCATGGATCAGGCCTCGTATTCAGCCTCGTTATTGGAGGGTAGTTTGAATCCCATCTGCAAAACATAACGTAGCTTGTCCCCTTTTGGTGATATGAGGATGACGCCTGCGCCTGCGCCTTCGTGTTTCTTGGACCCATCGAAGTACATGGTCCAGGAATTGGACACGTCTGGTGCTCCAGGTAATTGGGCCTCTATCCACTCGGTTGTGAAGTCGGGTAGGACTTGTGCTTTGATAGCCTTCGGGTGCTCGTACTTGATGTCTCTTGGAGCCAGCTCGATGAGCCATTTTGCGACTCGACCCGTTGCATTGGGGTTTGTGAGGATATCACCGATTGCTGAGTTACTTACCACGGTGATCGGGTGCTCGGTGAAGTAGTGTGTCAACTTCCTTGAGGACATGAATACAGCGTATGCCAGCTTTTGATAGTGCGGGTACCGCTGTTTTGATATGGAGAGAACCTCGCTTAGGTAGTAGACTGGACGTTGTATGCTTTGGATGTGCCCCCTCCTCCATGCGTTCGATACACCAGACGGTGCTCACCACCCTGTTTGTAGCCGAGACATACAGGTAGAGTGGTTCCCGTTCCTTAGGTGCGACGATCGGATGGAGGGCTTGTGAGGATCCGCTTGAGATCTGTGAAGGCTGCTTCAGCTTCTGGCGTCCACTCGAACTTGTCCGCCTTCTTCATCAGTCGATAGAATGGTAAGCCTTTTCACCCAGTTTGCTGATGAATCGACTGAGCGCTGCTACTCGTCCTGCTAGTTTCTGCACATCATGAAGCTTTGAAGGCCTTTGCATTGTGAGGATGGCCTGTATTTTCTCCGGGTCTGCTTCGATTCCACGGGCAGAGACTAGGTACCCTAGAGCTGCCCGGCTGGAACGCCGAACGTACACTTCTTAGGATTGAGCTTGATATGGAAGCGTTTGAGGTTTGCGAACGTCTCCCAAATCGTCGAGTAGTGTGTGTTCTTCCCTTGTGGTAATGACAATGTCATCACGTAGACCTGGACGTTGCGTCCGA
The DNA here is from genome assembly GCA_947311845.1 of Poa pratensis. Taxonomy (NCBI): domain Eukaryota; kingdom Viridiplantae; phylum Streptophyta; class Magnoliopsida; order Poales; family Poaceae; genus Poa; species Poa pratensis. Next base: position 31,335,783 of record CAMZMU010000108.1, on the reverse strand, counting down.
TTTGCTTTTTGAGGCAGTCCTGCATCATGCGCTGGTATGTTGCACCCGCTTTTTGAGCCCAAAGGGCATAGTTGTGTAGCAGTAGACCCCGAGTGGGGTTATGAACGCCGTTTTTTCTTCGTCTTCTTGCTTCATCCTTATCTGGTGATAACCTGAGTAAGCATCCAGAAAGGAGAGTCGTGCGCATCCGGCGGTGGAGTCGACGATCTGGTCGATTCGGGGTAGCGGGAAGTGATCCTTTGGACAGCACTTGTTCAGCGCTGTGAAGTCCACGCACATCCGAAGGATGTCTGTATGCTTCTTTTCTACGAGTACGGGGTTGGCCACCCATTGTGATTTCTTGATTTCCCTAATGAATCCTGCTGCGAGTAACCGGTCGACTTCAGATTCGACTGCGGTTCGCTTTGGGCCGGAGATTCGACGCATCGTTTGCTTGACTGGCTTTGCATCTGGAAACAATTGGAGAGAGTGCTCGGCGAATTCCCTGGGAATACCTGGCATGTCGGCTGGACACCACGCAAATATTTCCCAGTTCTCACGGAGGAATTCGACGAGCGCGCCTTCCTATGCGATAGGCAGGCTCGAAGATATGTTGACTGTCTTGGACGGATCGGTCGGGTGCACCTGATGCGACCTTGTGTCATTTGTAGCATTGAAGGATCTGTCGACTGCCAACTTCTTATGCTCTGGAAGGAGTGTGCGGTCGTTGGTAATCGCCAAGTCGGCGAGTGATTCTTCCACCCCGAACATCTCGGAGATTTTGCTGAACTCGCGGTCGCAAGCATCGGACCTTTGAAAGTTTCCACGGACAGTGATGACTCCCTTTGGTCCTGGCATCTTCAGCGTGAGGTACGCGTAGTGTGGCACCGCCATGAATCGAGCAAACGTCGGGCGACCAAGAATAGCATGGTATTGTGATTTCCAGTCGACGACCTCGAACTCAATCGACTCTGTCCTGAAGTGGCTTTTGTCCCCGAACGTAACGTCGAGTTGTATGGTGCCTTCTGGGCTAATTGCTTTGCCAGGAACAATACCGTGGAAGGTATTTGAAGATTTTGGGAGGTTTTCGACTGACCTGTTCATTTTGCGGAGCGTGTCCGCGAAGATGATGTTTATGCCGCTGCCTCCATCCATGAAGACCTTGGTCATGGCGTAGCCTCCTATTTGCGCGTCGAGTACCAGAGCCGCGTGCCCTGGTCGAACTACAGCTGGGGGATGATCCTCTCGACTGAAGCTTATGATGGTTTCCGATCCCTTCAGAAATTCGGGCACGGCAGGAGGTGCCATGACAGCCATGTTCACTGTCGAGTGATTAGCTTTTGCTGCCTGTTGGAGGGGCGACCCTTTTGTATCATGTACATCTGCCCGTGGGGCTGTGGATATTGATCATCTTCCGCCCGTAGTACGGGTTGTATGGCACCTGCGAGGTTTGCGCCTGGAGCAGGCTGTGGTGGTGGTTGCGGTGGCGGCTGTGGCGCCATGAGAGCGGGCACAGCGTTCGGCTGTGGTGCGGGTGCAGGCGTGGGCTGAGCAGGTGCTGGGCCGTACCTTTTGAGTCGTATCATGTAGTCAGTCGCCATTTGGTCGAATTCCCTGCAGTTCCTTAGGGTGTGATTGGAGCGTAGTTTTCCGTCGTCCCCCTTGAAGAGGTGGAATCTGCACCAGTCGTCCATCTTTTCCTCGAATGACCGCTCGGGTTTTGCGTCGCTCGTTTGCGCCATTCTTGCCTTTTGTAGCTGTCGCTCCGCTGCTCGCGATCTCGACTGTCCCGTCGATCATCCGAGCGTCGATTGCTTCTATCTTGGTCTCCCGGGTTGTGTGTATCCAGCCGCCATGAACTCGGGTCTGTTATCGTCGTAAGGACGTTTGGAACGTTTGCGCCTGCGATCTTCTCTGTATGAATCTCTGCGGCCTCGACTGCCGCTTTCGTAGTTGTCGCGTGTTGGGGAAGCACGGGATCTGCGTACAGAATCCTCTCCATCTGCCCACTCAGTCGCAACTTTGATGAGGTCAGCCAGGGAGGTTGGCTTTTCACGACCAAGTGCCTCTTTGAAGTCCTTCCTGGCGAGACCTTGTATGAAGGCATCCATGGCCCTGTCTTCTGACACTTTGCCAACCGAATTGCGTATTTCGGTCCACCGCCGTATGTATGATCTCAACGACTCGTCTGATCGTTGAGTGCATGTCCTTAATTCCTCGAATGTCTTCGGGCGCTCACAGAGGCTCGAAGTTTTTGATGAAGTCTCTGCGGAAATCGTCCCACGAGTCGTATGATGATGGAGGGAGCGACTTGAGCCAGTCGCGGGCAGTTCCTTCGAGCATAAGTCGTATGTACTGCATCGCCGTGGTGTTCGTGCCACGCTGGCATGCCACGGCGAGCGAGTCTGTAATCTTCTAACCCAGAAGGTTCTTGGCGACCGTTGTACTTGGGTTGTTCGCCTGTCAACTTGAACCGTTTGGGCATCCGCGTCTCACGGATGCGTCGAGTGAAGCACAATGCTCCGCATGGCTCTGGTTCACGATCAGAGTATGAATCGCTGCTATAGGATCTTCGAGATCTGCTTCTGCTGGACCTGTGCCGGCGCGTGCTTCTCCTTCCTTCATCCGAGTGGTGGCTGCGACCACTGCGATGATGTGCTGCGTGTCGTGAGTCGACTATGTCGCGATCGCGATTCCTTGCTGGAGTTTTGTCTTCTGGCTGTATAGCCTGTGCCGCTAGAGCTAGCGATTTGAGTTGTTGGCGATGCAGGGCTGCGTTAGGGTCATTCGCCGGAGGTTGCATTGCCTTGAGGTAAGCACCTACGGAGAATAATGCACCCGCAGCAGTTTTGGGCACTGGGATTCCATTAGCGTCCTCTGTCATGAACGACAGGTTACGGGTGATTGCTACCCTTTCATGTTCTGGAAGGCTTGCCAACCGCGACCTAGGTCGTGGGGTTGGTTGCATTGTGGACCCGAGGGATTGCTCCCTTCTTCGGGCACTCGAGAGGCTGGCTTGCCTTTTGCGCTCCTCGAGCGTCGCTCGGTAGTTTTGCAGTCGAATTGACTCCTGCCAGTTGAAGTACTGGAAGGTCAACATCTCCTCTGGGGTGGAATTTGGTGGCATCATTGTGCACTCCTTTATGACTTTATCTGCTTTTGCTGCCATCTCCTCCGTGATTGTCAAGGTTGTGACCCCATACCGTGCATGGGAATTGTGCAGGCCTGCGAGCGGCTGCGTCTGCGGATGATTCTGCGGTGAAGGCCACGTAGACCTGATGGGGCGTGACCCGAGGACAGGTGTATGTGCTGTCGATTCCAGTCATGGACTCGACGTCGCCGTCGAGGCTCATGTCAGAGCCAGTGTTCATCGAGTAGATCTTCGAGGCGAATCTCGTTGTCGATGTTCATCGCCTATGCTCATCTCGGTGTTGGCGAGGCCATTATGGATGTCTGAGTCGAGGTTGGTGTTGGTGAAGATCTCCGAGTCGACGTTGCTGTCGTTATGAATCGCGGGCTCGTAGAAGTCATCGAGGGAGATCCCGCAGTCGAAACTTCGTCGAGTGGTAGGTTGAAGTCGACGTTGCTTGTGCGGTATGCTGATTCTGCCCTCGCCTTGGAGTTCCGTCATCATGAACCTGTCGAGCTCGCCGGTCGACATGGTTGTTGCGGGCGAGCAGGCTTCAGGAATCGACGACGGGGCGAGCGCAGTCGACGGAGCCTCGAGTGCGCCCACGGTTGTTGCGGATCTGTCGAGTCCTGCGTGCCAAGATTGTTTACGAAAAAATTGAATGCTCCAACAGTAAGCTCAAACCTGATTCAAGGCCAGAAAACGCCTCCTGAAGCTCTGGCGAGTGCGGATTGAAATTCATTGGAAGAGCAGATGCGCTTTTTGCGGGTGAAGCGGGCAGGCGCCGCTTTTCGAGTGGATCGGCGAGTCGCCGTGTGTCGCCTGGATCGGCGAGTTGCTGTTTGCTGACATGGCCGGCGAGTTGCCGTTTGCAGATGAGATCGGCGAGTTGCCGTTTGCTGGTGTGATCGGCGATTTGCCGTTTGCTGTTGGGACCGGCGAAACTTCGAGTCCAGCGCTATTCTTTCCCACAGACGGCGCCACTTGACGAGGGGTAGACTCATCAAGACCCATGGTTAAGGTCCCTAGGTTATGAATATGGGGGAGAGAACGTGGTAGAGCTGGAAGTATCGTCGGCTGACAAGCAGGGCAAAGATTTTACCCAGGTTCAGGGCCCTCGTGTGGAGGTAACACCCCTACGTCCTGCCTGTCTGTTATTGCTTTGTGAATATGATGGTTACAAGAGTCCCGGCGAGATGTCGATCTCGCTAGGGTTTTGGTGGCTCTGAAAGTACGTGGTCTGGTTCGATGGCCCTCCCAGTCCTTAAATAATAGGCTGGGTCTCGGGTGTTCGTAACCGACTCGATTTACAAGTAAGGAAACTCTAAACCGACTATTGCTTCGCCAAACTTGGAGGATACTCCATCTTCGTGGGCCTCCCTTCATGGGCTTCATGTAGGCTCTGATAGTTGGGCCTAGTCGATACGTGCACCAGGTACCTCATGGTAGGGTACCGATAGGCATACCCATGTCACCATGACGCAGGTCCATTGCGCCCTCGCGCTTGCCCGCCCTTGACAGAGCTCGGCGTTGTACCTACCATCACATGGACC